>CAJMZQ010000094.1:0-587315 GCA_905220385.1 Xylota sylvarum
ACAAAAATTATTTCACACCACAGACTCATCTTGGTCAGGATCGATTTGAAATCTATCATGGTTTCAGAGAAATCATACTCCATGGTTCGTTGTTCTTGTAGAATGTTGAACGACTATCCCAACTAAAATCTATCCACTCAACAAAAATTATTTCACACCACAGACTCATCTTGGTCAGGATCGATTTGAAATCTATCATGGTTTCAGAGAAATCATACTCCATGGTTCGTTGTTCTTGTAGAATGTTGAACGACTATCCCAACTAAAATCTATCCACTCAACAAAAATTATTTCAGAGAAATCATACTCCATGGTTCGTTGTTCTTGTAGAATGTTGAACGACTACCCCTAACTAAAATCTATCCACTCAACAAAAATTATTTCAGAGAAATCATAGTCCATGGTAAGTTGTTCTTGTAGAATGTTAAACGACTACCCCAACTAAAATCTATCCACTCAACAAAAATTATTTCGCACCACAGACTCATCTTGGTCAGGATCGATTTGAAATCTATCATGGTTTCAGAGAAATCATAGTCCATGGTAAGTTGTTCTTGTAGAATGTTGAACGACTACCCCAACTAAAATCTATCCACTCAACAAAAATTATTTCAGAGAAATCATACTCCATGGTTCGTTGTTCTTGTAGAATGTTGAACGACTATCCCAACTAAAATCTATCCACTCAACAAAAATTATTTCACACCACAGACTCATCTTGGTCAGGATCAATTTGAAATCTATCATGGTTTCAGAGAAATCATACTCCATGGTAAGTTGTTCTTGTAGAATGTTGAACGACTACCCCTAACTAAACTCTATCCACTCAACAAAAATTATTTCACACCACAGACTCACCTTAGTCAGGATCGATTTGAAATCTATAATGGTTTCAGAGAAATCATACTCCATGGTAAGTTGTTCTTGTAGAATGTTGAACGACTACCCCAACTAAAATCTATCCACTCAACAAAAATTATTTCACACCACAGACTCATCTTGGTCAGGATCGATTTGAAATCTATCATGGTTTCAGAGAAATCATACTCCATGGTTCGTTGTTCTTGTAGAATGTTGAACGACTACCCCTAACTAAAATCTATCCACTCAACAAAAATTATTTCAGAGAAATCATACTCCATGGTAAGTTGTTCTTGTAGAATGTTGAACGACTATCCCAACTAAAATCTATCCACTCAACAAAAATTATTTCACACCACAGACTCATCTTGGTCAGGATCGATTTGAAATCTATCATGGTTTCAGAGAAATCATACTCCATGGTTCGTTGTTCTTGTAGAATGTTGAACGACTACCCCTAACTAAAATCTATCCACTCAACAAAAATTATTTCAGAGAAATCATAGTCCATGGTAAGTTGTTCTTGTAGAATGTTGCACGACTACCCCAACTAAAATCTATCCACTCAACAAAAATTATTTCGCACCACAGACTCATCTTGGTCAGGATCGATTTGAAATCTATAATGGTTTCAGAGAAATCATACTCCATGGTAAGTTGTTCTTGTAGAATGTTGAACGACTACCCCAACTAAAATCTATCCACTCAACAAAAATTATTTCACACCACAGACTCATCTTGGTCAGGATCGATTTGAAATCTATCATGGTTTCAGAGAAATCATACTCCATGGTTCGTTGTTCTTGTAGAATGTTGAACGACTACCCCTAACTAAAATCTATCCACTCAACAAAAATTATTTCAGAGAAATCATAGTCCATGGTAAGTTGTTCTTGTAGAATGTTGAACGACTACCCCAACTAAAATCTATCCACTCAACAAAAATTATTTCGCACCACAGACTCATCTTGGTCAGGATCGATTTGAAATCTATCATGGTTTCAGAGAAATCATAGTCCATGGTAAGTTGTTCTTGTAGAATGTTGAACGACTACCCCAACTAAAATCTATCCACTCAACAAAAATTATTTCAGAGAAATCATACTCCATGGTTCGTTGTTCTTGTAGAATGTGGAACGACTACCCCAACTAAAATTTATCCACTCAACAAAAATTATTTCACACCACAGACTCATCTTGGTCAGGATCGATTTGAAATCTATCTTGGTTTCAGAGAAATCATACTCCATGGTAGGTTGTTCTTGTAGAATGTTGAGCGACTACCCCAACTAAAATCTATCCACTCAACAAAAATTATTTCAGAGAAATCATACTCCATGGTTCGTTGTTCTTGTAGAATGTTGAACGACTACCCCTAACTAAAATCTATCCACTCAACAAAAATTATTTCACACCACAGATTCATCTTGGTCAGGATCGATTTGAAATCTATCATGGTTTCAGAGAAATCATACTCCATGGTTCGTTGTTCTTGTAGAATGTTGAACGACTATCCCAACTAAAATCTATCCACTCAACAAAAATTATTTCAGAGAAATCATACTCCATGGTTCGTTGTTCTTGTAGAATGTTGAACGACTACCCCAACTAAAATCTATCCACTCAACAAAAATTATTTCAGAGAAATCATACTCCATGGTTCGTTGTTCTTGTAGAATGTTGAACGACTACCCCAACTAAAATCTATCCACTCAACAAAAATTATTTCACACCACAGACTCATTTTGTTCAGGATCGATTTGAAATCTATCATGGTTTCAGAGAAATCATACTCCATGGTAAGTCGTTCTTGTAGAATGTTGAACGACTACCCCAACTAAAATCTATCCACTCAACAAAAATTATTTCACACCACAGACTCATCTTAGTCAGGATCGATTTGAAATCTATCATGGTTTCAGAGAAATCATACTCCATGGTTCGTTGTTCTTGTAGAATGTTGAACGACTACCCCTAACTAAAATCTATCCACTCAACAAAAATTATTTCACACCACAGACTCATCTTGGTCAGGATCGATTTGAAATCTATCATGGTTTCAGAGAAATCATAGTCCATGGTAAGTCGTTCTTGTAGAATGTTGAACGACTACCCCAACTAAAATCTATCCACTCAACAAAAATTATTTCGCACCACAGACTCATCTTGGTCAGGATCGATTTGAAATCTATCATGGTTTCAGAGAAATCATAGTCCATGGTAAGTTGTTCTTGTAGAATGTTCAACGACTACCCCAACTAAAATCTATCCACTCAACAAAAATTATTTCAGAGAAATCATACTCCATGGTTCGTTGTTCTTGTAGAATGTTGAACGACTACCCCTAACTAAAATCTATCCACTCAACAAAAATTATTTCACACCACAGACTCATCTTGGTCAGGATCGATTTGAAATCTATCATGGTTTCAGAGAAATCATACTCCATGGTTCGTTGTTCTTGTAGAATGTTGAACGACTATCCCAACTAAAATCTATCCACTCAACAAAAATTATTTCACACCACAGACTCATCTTGGTCAGGATCGATTTGAAATCTATCATGGTTTCAGAGAAATCATACTCCATGGTTCGTTGTTCTTGTAGAATGTTGAACGACTATCCCAACTAAAATCTATCCACTCAACAAAAATTATTTCAGAGAAATCATACTCCATGGTTCGTTGTTCTTGTAGAATGTTGAACGACTACCCCTAACTAAAATCTATCCACTCAACAAAAATTATTTCAGAGAAATCATAGTCCATGGTAAGTTGTTCTTGTAGAATGTTGAACGACTACCCCAACTAAAATCTATCCACTCAACAAAAATTATTTCGCACCACAGACTCATCTTGGTCAGGATCGATTTGAAATCTATCATGGTTTCAGAGAAATCATAGTCCATGGTAAGTTGTTCTTGTAGAATGTTGAACGACTACCCCAGCTAAAATCTATCCACTCAACAAAAATTATTTCAGAGAAATCATACTCCATGGTTCGTTGTTCTTGTAGAATGTTGAACGACTATCCCAACTAAAATCTATCCACTCAACAAAAATTATTTCACACCACAGACTCATCTTGGTCATAATCGATTTGAAATCTATCATGGTTTCAGAGAAATCATACTCCATGGTAAGTTGTTCTTGTAGAATGTTGAACGACTACCCCTAACTAAAATCTATCCACTCAACAAAAATTATTTCACACCACAGACTCATCTTAGTCAGGATCGATTTGAAATCTATAATGGTTTCAGAGAAATCATACTCCATGGTAAGTTGTTCTTGTAGAATGTTGAACGACTACCCCAACTAAAATCTATCCACTCAACAAAAATTATTTCAGAGAAATCATACTCCATGGTTCGTTGTTCTTGTAGAATGTTGAACGACTATCCCAACTAAAATCTATCCACTCAACAAAAATTATTTCAGAGAAATCATACTCCATGGTTCGTTGTTCTTGTAGAATGTTGAACGACTACCCCTAACTAAAATCTATCCACTCAACAAAAATTATTTCACACCACAGACTCATCTTGGTCAGGATCGATTTGAAATCTATCATGGTTTCAGAGAAATCATACTCCATGGTTCGTTGTTCTTGTAGAATGTTGAACGACTATCCCAACTAAAATCTATCCACTCAACAAAAATTATTTCAGAGAAATCATACTCCATGGTTCGTTGTTCTTGTAGAATGTTGAACGACTACCCCAACTAAAATCTATCCACTGAACAAAAATTATTTCAGAGAAATCATACTAAATGGTTCGTTGTTCTTGTAGAATGTTGAACGACTACCCCAACTAAAATCTATCCACTCAACAAAAATTATTTCACACCACAGACTCATCTTGGTCAGGATCGATTTGAAATCTATCATGGTTTCAGAGAAATCATACTCCATGGTAAGTCGTTCTTGTAGAATGTTGAACGACTACCCCAACTAAAATCTATCCACTCAACAAAAATTATTTCACACCACAGACTCATCTTAGTCAGGATCGATTTGAAATCTATAATGGTTTCAGAGAAATCATACTCCATGGTAAGTTGTTCTTGTAGAATGTTGAACGACTACCCCAACTAAAATCTATCCACTCAACAAAAATTATTTCGCACCACAGACTCATCTTGGTCAGGATCGATTTGAAATCTATCATGGTTTCAGAGAAATCATAGTCCATGGTAAGTTGTTCTTGTAGAATGTTGAACGACTACCCCAACTAAAATCTATCCACTCAACAAAAATTATTTCGCACCACAGACTCATCTTGGTCAGGATCGAATTGAAATCTATCATGGTTTCAGAGAAATCATAGTCCATGGTAAGTTGTTCTTGTAGAATGTTGAACGACTACCCCAACTAAAATCTATCCACTCAACAAAAATTATTTCACACCACAGACTCATCTTGGTCAGGATCGATTTGAAATCTATCATGGTTACAGAGAAATCATACTAAATGGTTCGTTGTTCTTGTAGAATGTTGAACGACTATCCCAACTAAAATCTATCCACTCAACAAAAATTATTTCAGAGAAATCATACTCCATGGTTCGTTGTTCTTGTAGAAGGTTGAACGATTAAACCTAACTAAAATCTATCCACTCAACAAAAATTTTTTCAGAGAAATCATACTCCATGGTTCGTTGTTCTTGTAGAATGTTGAACGACTACCCCAACTAAAATCTATCCACTCAACAAAAATTATTTCGCACCACAGACTCATCTTGGTCAGGATCGATTTGAAATCTATCATGGTTTCAGAGAAATCATAGTCCATTGTAAGTTGTTATTGTAGAATGTTGAACGACTACCCCAACTAAAATCTATCCACTCAACAAAAATTATTTCACTCCACAGACTCATCTTGGTCAGGATCGATTTGAAATCTATCATGGTTTCAGAGAAATCATACTCCATGGTAAGTTGTTCTTGTAGAATGTTGAACGACTACCCCAACTAAAATCTATCCACTCAACAAAAATTATTTCACACCACAGACTCATCTTGGTCAGGATCGATTTGAAATCTATCTTGGTTTCAGAGAAATCATACTCCATGGTAAGTTGTTCTTGTAGAATGTTGAACGACTACCCCAACTAAAATCTATCCACTCAACAAAAATTATTTCAGAGAAATCATACTCCATGGTTCGTTGTTCTTGTAGAATGTTGAACGACTACCCCACCTAAAATCTATCCACTCAACAAAAATTATTTCACACCACAGACTCATCTTGGTCAGGATCGATTTGAAATCTATCATGGTTTCAGAGAAATCATACTCCATGGTTCGTTGTTCTTGTATAATGTTGAACGACTATCCCAACTAAAATCTATCCACTCAACAAAAATTATTTCAGAAAAATCATACTCCATGGTTCGTTGTTCTTGTAGAATGTTGAACGACTACCCCTAACTAAAATCTATCCACTCAACAAAAATTATTTCAGAGAAATCATACTCCATGGTTCGTTGTTCTTGTAGAATGTTGAACGACTACCCCAACTAAAATCTATCCACTCAACAAAAATTATTTCAGAGAAATCATACTCCATGGTTCGTTGTTCTTGTAGAATGTTGAACGACTACCCCAACTAAAATCTATCCACTCAACAAAAATTATTTCACACCACAGACTCATCTTGGTCAGGATCGATTTGAAATCTATCTTGGTTTCAGAGAAATCATACTCCATGGTAAGTTGTTCTTGTAGAATGTTGAACGACTACCCCAGCTAAAATCTATCCACTCAACAAAAATTATTTCAGAGAAATCATACTCCATGGTAAGTTGTTCTTGTAGAATGTTGAACGACTACCCCAACTAAAATCTATCCACTCAACAAAAATTATTTCACACCACAGACTCATCTTGGTCAGGATCGATTTGAAATCTATCTTGGTTTCAGAGAAATCATACTCCATGGTAAGTTGTTCTTGTAGAATGTTGAACGACTACCCCAACTAAAATCTATCCACTCAACAAAAATTATTTCAGAGAAATCATACTCCATGGTTCGTTGTTCTTGTAGAATGTTGAACGACTACCCCTAACTAAAATCTATCCACTCAACAAAAATTATTTCACACCACAGACTCATGTTGGTCAGGATCGATTTGAAATCTACCATGGTTTCAGAGAAATCATACTCCATGGTAAGTTGTTCTTGTAGAATGTTGAACGACTACCCCAACTAAAATCTATCCACTCAACAAAAATTATTTCACACCACAGACTCATCTTAGTCAGGATCGATTTGAAATCTATAATGGTTTCAGAGAAATCATACTCCATGGTAAGTTGTTCTTGTAGAATGTTGAACGACTATCCCAACTAAAATCTATCCACTCAACAAAAATTATTTCAGAGAAATCATACTCCATGGTTCGTTGCTCTTGTAGAATGTTGAACGACTACCCCAACTAAAATCTATCCACTCAACAAAAATTATTTCACACCACAGACTCATGTTGGTCAGGATCGATTTGAAATCTGCCATGGTTTCAGAGAAATCATACTCCATGGTAAGTTGTTCTTGTAGAATGTTGAACGACTACCCCAACTAAAATCTATCCACTCAACAAAAATTATTTCACACCACAGACTCCTCTTGGTCAGGATCGATTTGAAATCTATCATGGTTTCAGAGAAATCATACTCCATGGTAAGTTGTTCTTGTAGAATGTTGAACGACTACCCCAACTAAAATCTATCCACTCAACAAAAATTATTTCACACCACAGACTCATCTTGGTCAGGATCGATTTGAAAACTATCATGGTTTCAGAGAAATCATAGTCCATGGTAAGTTGTTCTTGTAGAATGTTGAACGACTACCCCAACTAAAATCTATCCACTCAACAAAAATTATTTCACACCACAAACTCATCTTGGTCAGGATCGATTTGAAATCTATCATGGTTTCAGAGAAATCATACTCCATGGTAAGTTGTTCTTGTAGAATGTTGAACGACTACCCCTACTAAAATCTATCCACTCAACAAAAATCATTTCACACCACAGACTCATCTTTGTCAGGATCGATTTGAAATCTATCATGGTTTCAGAGAAATCATACTCCATGGTAAGTTGTTCTTGTAAAATATTGAACGACTACCCCAACTAAAATCTATCCACTTAACAAAAATTATTTCACACCACAGATTCATCTTGGTCAGGATCGATTTGAAATCTATCATGGTTTCAGAGAAATCATACTCCATGGTAAGTTGTTCTTGTAGAATGTTGAACGACTACGCCTAACTAAAATCTATCCACTCAACAAAAATTATTTCAGAGAAATCATACTCCATGGTTCGTTGTTCTTGTAGAATGTTGAACGACTATCCCAACTAAAATCTATCCACTCAACAAAAATTATTTCACACCACAGACTCATCTTGGTCAGGATCGATTTGAAATCTATCATGGTTTCAGAGAAATCATAGTCCATGGTAAGTTGTTCTTGTAGAATGTTGAACGACTAGCCCAACTAAAATCTATCCACTCAACAAAAATTATTTCACACCACAGAATCATCTTGGTCAGGATCGATTTGAAATCTATCATGGTTTCAGAGAAATCATAGTCCATGGTTTGTTGTTCTTGTAGAATGTTGAACGACTACCCCTAACTAAAGTCTATCCACTCAACCAAAATTATTTCACACCACAGACTCATCTTGGTCAGGATCGATTTGAAATCTATCATGGTTTCAGAGAAATCATACTCCATGGTTCGTTGTGCTTGTAGAATGTTGAACGACTATCCCAACTAAAATCTATCCACTCAACAAAAATTATTTCACACCACAGACTCATCTTGGTCAGGATCGATTTGAAATCTATCATGGTTTCAGAGAAATCATAGTCCATGGTAAGTTGTTCTTGTAGGATGTTGAACGACTACCCCAACTAAAATCTATCCACTCAACAAAAATTATTTCACACCACAAACTCATCTTGGTCAGGATCGATTTGAAATCTATCATGGTTTCAGAGAAATCATACTCCATGGTTCGTTGTCCTTGTAGAATGTTGAACGACTACCCCTAACTAAAATCTATCCACTCAACAAAAATTATTTCACACCACAGACTCATCTTGGTCAGGATCGATTTGAAATCTATCATGGTTTCAGAGAAATCATACTCCATGGTTCGTTGTTCTTGTAGAATGTTGAACGACTATCCCAAAAAAATTATTTCAGAGAAATCATACTCCATGGTAAGTTGTTCTTGTAGAATGTTGAACGACTACCCCAACTAAAATCTATCCACTCAACAAAAATTATTTCACACCATAGACTCATCTTGGTCAGGATCGATTTGAAATCTATCATGGTTTCAGAGAAATCATACTCCATTGTAAGTTGTTCTTGTAGAATGTTGAACGACTACCCCAACTAAAATCTATCCACTCAACAAAAATTATTTCAGAGAAATCATACTCCATGGTTCGTTGTTCTTGTAGAATGTTGAACGACTACCCCAACTAAAATCTATCCACTCAACAAAAATTATTTCAGAGAAATCATACTCCATGGTAAGTTGTTCTTGTAGAATGTTGAACGACTACCCCAACTAAAATCTATCCACTCAACAAAAATTATTTCACACCACAGACTCATCTTGGTCAGGATCGATTTGAAATCTATCATGGTTTCAGAGAAATCATACTCCATGATTCGTTGTTCTTGTAGAATGTTGAACGACTACCCCTAACTAAAATCTATCCACTCAACAAAAATTATTTCACACCACAGACTCATCTTGGTCAGGATCGATTTGAAATCTGTCAGGGTTTCAGAGAAATCATACTCCATGATTCGTTGTTCTTGTAGAATGTTGAGCGACTATCCCAACTAAAATCTATCCACTCAACAAAAATTATTTCAGAGAAATCATACTCCATGGTTCGTTGTTCTTATAGAATGTTGAACGACTACCCCAACTAAAATCTATCCACTCAACAAAAATTATTTCAGAGAAATCATACTCCATGGTAAGTTGTTCTTGTAGAATGTTGAACGACTACCCCAACTAAAATCTATCCACTCAACAAAAATTATTTCAGAGAAATCATACTCCATGTTTCGTTGTTCTTGTAGAATGTTGAACGACTATCCCAACTAAAATCTATTCACTCAACAAAAATTATTTCAGAGAAATCATACGCCATGGTAAGTTGTTCTTGTAGAATGTTGAACGACTACCCCAACTAAAATTTTTCCACTCAACAAAAATTATTTCACACCACAGACTCATCTTGGTCAGGATCGATTTGAAATCTATCATGGTTTCAGAGAAATCATACTCCATGGTTCGTTGTTCTTGTAGAATGTTGAACGACTATCCCAACTAAAATCTATCCACTCAACAAAAATTATTTCACACCACAGACTCATCTTGGTCAGGATCGATTTGAAATCTATCATGGTTTCAGAGAAATCATACTCCATGGTTCGTTGTTCTTGTAGAATGTTGAACGACTATCCCAACTAAAATCTATCCACTCAACAAAAATTATTTCAGAGAAATCATACTCCATGGTAAGTTGTTCTTGTAGAATGTTGAACGACTATCCCAACTAAAATCTATCCACTCAACAAAAATTATTTCAGAGAAATCATACTCCATGGTTCGTTGTTCTTGCAGAATGTTGAACGACTACCCCAACTAAAATCTATCCACTCAACAAAAATTATTTCAGAGAAATCATACTCCATGGTTCGTTGTTCTTGTAGAATGTTGAACGACTACCCCAACTAAAATCTATCCACTCAACAAAAATTATTTCACACCACAGACTCATCTTGGTCAGGATCGAATTGAAATCTATCATGGTTTCAGAGAAATCATACTCCATGGTTCGTTGTTCTTTTAGAATGTTGAACGACTACCCCAACTAAAATCTATCCACTCAACAAAAATTATTTCACACCACAGACTCATCTTGGTCAGGATCGATTTGAAATCTATCATGGTTTCAGAGAAATCATACTCCATGGTTCGTTGTTCTTGTAGAATGTTGAACGACTATCCCAAATAAAATCTATCCACTCAACAAAAATTATTTCACACCACAGACTCATATTGGTCAGGATCGATTTGAAATCTATCATGGTTTCAGAGAAATCATACTCCATGTTTCGTTGTTCTTGTAGAATGTTGAACGACTATCCCAACTAAAATCTATCCACTCAACAAAAATTATTTCAGAGAAATCATACTCCATGGTTCGTTGTTCTTGTAGAATGTTGAACGACTACCCCAACTAAAATCTATCCACTCAACAAAAATTATTTCACACCACAGACTCATCTTGGTCAGGATCGATTTGAAATCTATCATGGTTTCAGAGAAATCATAGTCCATGGTAAGTTGTTCTTGTAGAATGTTGAACGACTATCCCAACTAAAATCTATCCACTCAACAAAAATTATTTCAGAGAAATCATACTCCATGGTTCGTTGTTCTTGTAGAATGTTGAACGACTACCAGTAACTAAAATCTAGCCACTCAACAAAAATTATTTCACACCACAGACTCATCTTGGTCAGGATCGATTTGAAATCTATCATGGTTTCAGAGAAATCATACTCCATGGTAAGTTGTTCTTGTAGAATGTTGAACGTCTATCCCAACTAAAATCTATCCACTCAACAAAAATTATTTCAGAGAAATCATATTCCATGGTAAGTTGTTCTTGTAGAATGTTGAACGACTACCCCAACTAAAATCTATCCACTCAACAAAAATTAATTCACACCACAGACTCATCTTGGTCAGGATCGATTTGAAATCTATCATGGTTTCAGAGAAATCATAGTCCATGGTAAGTTGTTCTTGTAGAATGTTGAACGACTACCCCAACTAAAATCTATTAACTCAACAAAAATTATTTCACACCACAGACTCATCTTGGTCAGGATCGATTTGAAATCTATCATGGTTTCAGAGAAATCATACTCCATGGTTCGTTGTTCTTGTAGAATGTTGAACGACTACCACAACTAAAATCTATCCACTCAACAAAAATTATTTCAGAGACATCATACTCCATGGTAAGTTGTTCTTGTAGAATGTTGAACGACTACCCCAACTAAAATCTATCCACTCAACAAAAATTAATTCACACCACAGACTCATCTTGGTCAGGATCGATTTGAAATCTATCATGGTTTCAGAGAAATCATAGTCCATGGTAAGTTGTTCTTGTAGAATGTTGAACGACTACCCCAACTAAAATCTATTAACTCAACAAAAATTATTTCACACCACAGACTCATCTTGGTCAGGATCGATTTGAAATCTATCATGGTTTCAGAGAAATCATACTCCATGGTTCGTTGTTCTTGTAGAATGTTGAACGACTACCCCAACTAAAATCTATCCACTCAACAAAAATTATTTCACACCACAGACTCATCTTGGTCAGGATCGATTTGAAATCTATCATGGTTTCAGAGAAATCATACTCCATGGTAAGTTGTTCTTGTAGAATGTTGAACGACTATCCCAACTAAAATCTATTCACTCAACAAAAATTATTTCAGAGAAATCATACTCCATGGTAAGTTGTTCTTGTAGAATGTTGAACGACTATCCCAACTAAAATCTATCCACTCAACAAAAATTATTTCAGAGAAATCATACT
Source organism: Xylota sylvarum (assembly GCA_905220385.1). Classification (NCBI taxonomy): domain Eukaryota; kingdom Metazoa; phylum Arthropoda; class Insecta; order Diptera; family Syrphidae; genus Xylota; species Xylota sylvarum. The sequence continues at coordinate 12,535 of CAJMZQ010000094.1, forward strand.
CCATGGTTCGTTGTTCTTGTAGAATGTTGAACGACTACCCCAACTAAAATCTATCCACTCAACAAAAATTATTTCAGAGAAATCATACTCCATGGTTCGTTGTTCTTGTAGAATGTTGAACGACTACCCCAACTAAAATCTATCCACTCAACAAAAATTATTTCAGAGAAATCATACTCCATGGTTCGTTGTTCTTGTAGAATGTTGAACGACTACCCCAACTAAAATCTATCCACTCAACAAAAATTATTTCACACCACAGACTCATCTTGGTCAGGATCGATTTGAAATCTATCATGGTTTCAGAGAAATCATACTCCATGGTTCGTTGTTCTTGTAGAATGTTGAACGACTATCCCAACTAAAATCTATCCACTCAACAAAAATTATTTCACACCACAGACTCATCTTGGTCAGGATCGATTTGAAATCTATCACGGTTTCAGAGAAATCATAGTGCATGGTAAGTTGTTCTTGTAGAATGTTGAACGACTACCCCTAACTAAAATCTATCCACTCAACAAAAACTATTTGACACCACAGACTCATCTTGGTCAGGATCGACTTGAAATCTATCATGGTTTCAGAGAAATCATACTCCATGGTTCGTTATTCTTGTAGAATGTTGAACGACTATCCCAACTAAAATCTATCCACTCAACAAAAATTATTTCACACCACAGACTCATCTTGGTCAGGATCGATTTGAAATCTATCATGGTTTCAGAGAAATCATACTCCATGGTTCGTTGTTCTTGTAGAATGTTGAACGACTATCCCAACTAAAATCTATCCACTCAACAAAAATTATTTCAGAGAAATCATACTCCATGGTTCGTTGTACTTGTAGAATGTTGAACGACTATCCCAACTAAAATCTATCCACTCAACAAAAATTATTTCAGAGAAATCATACTCCATTTTTCGTTGTTCTTGTAGAATGTTGAACGACTACCCCTACCTAAAATCTATCCACTCAACAAAAATTATTTCACACCACAGACTCATCTTGGTCAGGATCGATTTGAAATCTATCATGGTTTCAGAGAAATCATACTCCATGGTTCGTTGTTCTTGTAGAATGTTGAACGACTATCCCAACTAAAATCTATCCACTCAACAAAAATTATTTCAGAGAAATCATACTCCATGGTAAGTTGTTCTTGTAGAATGTTGAACGACTATCCCAACTAAAATCTATCCACTCAACAAAAATTATTTCACACCACAGACTCATCTTGGTCAGAATCGATTTGAAATCTATCATGGTTTCAGAGAAATCATACTCCATGGTTCGTTGTTCTTGTAGAATGTTGAACGACTATCCCAACTAAAATCTATCCACTCAACAAAAATTATTTCACACCACAGACTCATCTTGGTCAGGATCGATTTGAAATCTATCACGGTTTCAGAGAAATCATAGTGCATGGTAAGTTGTTCTTGTAGAATGTTGAACGACTACCCCTAACTAAAATCTATCCACTCAACAAAAATTATTTCACACCACAGACTCATCTTGGTCAGGATCGACTTGAAATCTATCATGGTTTCAGAGAAATCATACTCCATGATTCGTTATTCTTGTAGAATGTTGAACGACTATCCCAACTAAAATCTATCCACTCAACAAAAATTATTTCACACCACAGACTCATATTGGTCAGGATCGATTTGAAATCTATCATGGTTTCAGAGAAATCATACTCCATGTTTCGTTGTTCTTGTAGAATGTTGAACGACTATCCCAACTAAAATCTATCCACTCAACAAAAATTATTTCAGAGAAATCATACTCCATGGTTCGTTGTTCTTGTAGAATGTTGAACGACTACCCCAACTAAAATCTATCCACTCAACAAAAATTATTTCACACCACAGACTCATCTTGGTCAGGATCGATTTGAAATCTATCATGGTTTCAGAGAAATCATACTCCATGGTAAGTTGTTCTTGTAGAATGTTGAGCGACTATCCCAACTAAAATCTATCCACTCAACAAAAATTATTTCAGAGAAATCATACTCCATGGGTCGTTGTTCTTGTAGAATGTTGAACGACTACCAGTAACTAAAATCTAGCCACTCAACAAAAATTATTTCACACCACAGACTCATCTTGGTCAGGATCGATTTGAAATCTATCATGGTTTCAGAGAAATCATACTCCATGGTAAGTTGTTCTTGTAGAATGTTGAACGACTATCCCAACTAAAATCTATCCACTCAACAAAAATTATTTCAGAGAAATCATACTCCATGGTAAGTTGTTCTTGTAGAATGTTGAACGACTACCCCAACTAAAATCTATCCACTCAACAAAAATTAATTCACACCACAGACTCATCTTGGTCAGGATCGATTTGAAATCTATCATGGTTTCAGAGAAATCATAGTCCATGGTGAGTTGTTCTTGTAGAATGTTGAACGACTACCCCAACTAAAATCTATCCACTCAACAAAAATTATTTCACACCACAGACTCATCTTGGTCAGGATCGATTTGAAATCTATCATGGTTTCAGAGAAATCATACTCCATGGTTCGTTGTTCTTGTAGAATGTTGAACGACTACCACAACTAAAATCTATCCACTCAACAAAAATTATTTCAGAGACATCATACTCCATGGTAAGTTGTTCTTGTAGAATGTTGAACGACTACCCCAACTAAAATCTATCCACTCAACAAAAATTAATTCACACCACAGACTCATCTTGGTCAGGATCGATTTGAAATCTATCATGGTTTCAGAGAAATCATAGTCCATGGTAAGTTGTTCTTGTAGAATGTTGAACGACTACCCCAACTAAAATCTATTAACTCAACAAAAATTATTTCACACCACAGACTCATCTTGGTCAGGATCGATTTGAAATCTATCATGGTTTCAGAGAAATCATAGTCCATGGTAAGTTGTTCTTGTAGAATGTTGAACGACTACCCCAACTAAAATCTATCCACTCAACAAAAATTAATTCACACCACAGACTCATCTTGGTCAGGATCGATTTGAAATCTATCATGGTTTCAGAGAAATCATAGTCCATGGTAAGTTGTTCTTGTAGAATGTTGAACGACTACCCCAACTAAAATCTATTAACTCAACAAAAATTATTTCACACCACAGACTCATCTTGGTCAGGATCGATTTGAAATCTATCATGGTTTCAGAGAAATCATACTCCATGGTTCGTTGTTCTTGTAGAATGTTGAACGACTACCCCAACTAAAATCTATCCACTCAACAAAAATTATTTCACACCACAGACTCATCTTGGTCAGGATCGATTTGAAATCTATCATGGTTTCAGAGAAATCATACTCCATGGTAAGTTGTTCTTGTAGAATGTTGAACGACTATCCCAACTAAAATCTATCCACTCAACAAAAATTATTTCAGAGAAATCATACTCCATGGTTCGTTGTTCTTGTAGAATGCTGAACGACTACCCCAACTAAAATCTATCCACTCAACAAAAATTATTTCAGAGAAATCATACTCCATGGTAAGTTGTTCTTGTAGAATGTTGAACGACTACCATTAACTAAAATCTATCCACTCAACCAAAATTATTTCACACGACAGACTCATCTTGGTCAGGATCGATTTGAAATCTATCATGGCTTCAGAGAAATCATACTCCATGGTAAGTTGTTCTTGTAGAATGTTGAACGACTACCCCAACTAAAATCTATCCACTCAACAAAAATTATTTCAGAGAAATCATACTCCATGGTAAGTTGTTCTTGTAGAATGTTGAACGACTACCCCAACTAAAATCTATCCACTCAACAAAAATTATTTCACACCACAGACTCATCTTGGTCAGGATCGATTTGAAATCTATCATGGTTTCAGAGAAATCATACTCCATGGTTCGTTGTTCTTGTAGAATGTTGAACGACTACCCCAACTAAAATCTATCCACTCAACAAAAATTATTTCACACCACAGACTCATCTTGATCAGGATCGATTTGAAATCTATCATGGTTTCAGAGAAATCATAGTCCATGGTAAGTTGTTCTTGTAGAATGTTGAACGACTACCCCAACTAAAATCTATCCACTCAACAAAAATTATTTCAGAGAAATCATACTCCATGGTTCGTTGTTCTTGTAGAATGTTGAACGACTACCCCAACTAAAATCTATTAACTCAACAAAAATTATTTCACACCACAGACTCATCTTGGTCAGGATCGATTTGAAATCTATCATGATTTCAGAGAAATCATACTCCATGGTTCGTTGTTCTTGTAGAATGTTGAACGACTACCAGTAACTAAAATCTAGTAACTCAACAAAAATTATTTCACACCACAGACTCATCTTGGTCAGGATCGATTTGAAATCTATCATGGTTTCAGAGAAATCATACTCCATGGTAAGTTGTTCTTGTAGAATGTTGAACGACTATCCCAACTAAAATCTATCCACTCAACAAAAATTATTTCAGAGAAATCATACTCCATGGTAAGTTGTTCTTGTAGAATGTTGAACGACTACCCCAACTAAAATCTATCCACTCAACAAAAATTAATTCACACCACAGACTCATCTTGGTCAGGATCGATTTGAAATCTATCATGGTTTCAGAGAAATCATACTCCATGGTTCGTTGTTCTTGTAGAATGTTGAACGACTACCCCAACTAAAATCTATTAACTCAACAAAAATTATTTCACACCACAGACTCATCTTGGTCAGGATCGATTTGAAATCTATCATGGTTTCAGAGAAATCATACTCCATGGTTCGTTGTTCTTGTAGAATGTTGAACGACTACCCCAACTAAAATCTATTAACTCAACAAAAATTATTTCAGAGACATCATACTCCATGGTAAGTTGTTCTTGTAGAATGTTGAACGACTACCCCAACTAAAATCTATCCACTCAACAAAAATTAATTCACACCACAGACTCATCTTGGTCAGGATCGATTTGAAATCTATCATGGTTTCAGAGAAATCATAGTCCATGGTAAGTTGTTCTTGTAGAATGTTGAACGACTACCCCAACTAAAATCTATTAACTCAACAAAAATTATTTCACACCACAGACTCATCTTGGTCAGGATCGATTTGAAATCTATCATGGTTTCAGAGAAATCATACTCCATGGTTCGTTGTTCTTGTAGAATGTTGAACGACTACCCCAACTAAAATCTATCCACTCAACAAAAATTATTTCACACCACAGACTCATCTTGGTCAGGATCGATTTGAAATCTATCATGGTTGCAGAGAAATCATACTCCATGGTAAGTTGTTCTTGTAGAATGTTGAACGACTATCCCAACTAAAATCTATCCACTCAACAAAAATTATTTCAGAGAAATCATACTCCATGGTAAGTTGTTCTTGTAGAATGTTGAACGACTACCCCAACTAAAATCTATCCACTCAACAAAAATTAATTCACACCACAGACTCATCTTGGTCAGGATCGATTTGAAATCTATCATGGTTTCAGAGAAATCATAGTCCATGGTAAGTTGTTCTTGTAGAATGTTGAACGACTACCCCAACTAAAATCTATTAACTCAACAAAAATTATTTCACACCACAGACTCATCTTGGTCAGGATCGATTTGAAATCTATCATGGTTTCAGAGAAATCATACTCCATGGTTCGTTGTTCTTGTAGAATGTTGAACGACTACCCCAACTAAAATCTATCCACTCAACAAAAATTATTTCACACCACAGACTCATCTTGGTCAGGATCGATTTGAAATCTATCATGGTTTCAGAGAAATCATACTCCATGGTTCGTTGTTCTTGTAGAATGTTGAACGACTACCCCAACTAAAATCTATCCACTCAACAAAAATTATTTCACACCACAGACTCATCTTGGTCAGGATCGATTTGAAATCTATCATGGTTTCAGAGAAATCATACTCCATGGTAAGTTGTTCTTGTAGAATGTTGAACGACTACCCCAACTAAAATCTATCCACTCAACAAAAATTATTTCACACCACACACTCATCTTGGTCAGGATCGATTTGAAATCTATCATGGTTTTAGAGAAATCATGCTCCATGGTTCGTTGTTCTTGTAAAATGTTGAACGACTATCCCAACTAAAATCTATCCACTCAACAAAAATTATTTCAGAGAAATCATACTAAATGGTTCGTTGTTCTTGTAGAATGTTGAGCGACTACCCCAACTAAAATCTAAACACTCAACAAAAATTATTTCAGAGAAATCATACTCCATGGTTCGTTGTTCTTGTAGAATGTTGAACGACTATCCCTAACTAAAATCTATCCACTCAACAAAAATTATTTCACACCACAGACTCATCTTGGTCAGGATCGATTTGAAATCTATCATGGTTTCAGAGAAATCATACTCCATGGTTCGTTGTTCTTGTAGAATGTTGAACGACTATCCCAACTAAAATCTATCCACTCAACAAAAACTATTTTAGAGAAATCATACTCCATGGTTCGTTGTTCTTGTAGAATGTTGAACGACTACCCCAACTAAAATCTATCCACTCAACAAAAATTATTTCAGAGAAATCATACTCCATGGTTCGTTGTTCTTGTAGAATGTTGAACGACTATCCCAACTAAAATGTATCCACTCCACAAAAATTATTTCAGAGAAATCATACTCCATGGTTCGTTGTTCTTGTAGAATGTTGAATGACTATCCCAACTAAAATCTATCCACTCAACAAAAATTATTTCAGAGAAATCATGCTCCATGGTTCGTTGTTCTTGTAAAATGTTGAACGACTATCCCAACTAAAATCTATCCACTCAACAAAAATTATTTCAGAGAAATCATACTCCATGGTAAGTTGTTCTTGTAGAATGTTGAACGACTATCCCAACTAAAATCTATCCACTCAACAAAAATTATTTCAGAGAAATCGTACTCCATGGTTCGTTGTTCTTGTAGAATGCTGAACGACTACCCCAACTAAAATCTATCCACTCAACAAAAATTATTTCAGAGAAATCATACTCCATGGTTCGTTGTTCTTGTAAAATGTTGAACGACTATCCCAACTAAAATCTATCCACTCAACAAAAATTATTTCAGAGAAATCATACTCCATGGTTCGTTGTTCTTGTAGAATGTTGAACGACTATCCCAACTAAAATGTATCCACTCCACAAAAATTATTTCAGAGAAATCATACTCCATGGTTCGTTGTTCTTGTAGAATGTTGAATGACTATCCCAACTAAAATCTATCCACTCAACAAAAATTATTTCAGAGAAATCATACTCCATGGTTCGTTGTTCTTGTAAAATGTTGAACGACTATCCCAACTAAAATCTATCCACTCAACAAAAATTATTTCAGAGAAATCATACTCCATGGTTCGTTGTTCTTGTAGAATGTTGAACGACTATCCCAACTAAAATCTATCCACTCAACAAAAATTATTTCAGAGAAATCATACTCCATGGTTCGTTGTTCTTGTAGAATGTTGAACGACTATCCCAACTAAAATGTATCCACTCCACAAAAATTATTTCAGAGAAATCGTACTCCATGGTTCGTTGTTCTTGTAGAATGCTGAACGACTACCCCAACTAAAATCTATCCACTCAACAAAAATTATTTCAGAGAAATCATACTCCATGGTAAGTTGTTCTTGTAGAATGTTGAACGACTATCCCAACTAAAATCTATCCACTCAACAAAAATTATTTCAGAGAAATCGTACTCCATGGTTCGTTGTTCTTGTAGAATGCTGAACGACTACCCCAACTAAAATCTATCCACTCAACAAAAATTATTTCAGAGAAATCATACTCCATGGTTCGTTGTTCTTGTAAAATGTTGAACGACTATCCCAACTAAAATCTATCCACTCAACAAAAATTATTTCAGAGAAATCATACTCCATGGTTCGTTGTTCTTGTAGAATGTTGAACGACTATCCCAACTAAAATGTATCCACTCCACAAAAATTATTTCAGAGAAATCGTACTCCATGGTTCGTTGTTCTTGTAGAATGCTGAACGACTACCCCAACTAAAATCTATCCACTCAACAAAAATTATTTCAGAGAAATCATACTCCATGGTTCGTTGTTCTTGTAAAATGTTGAACGACTATCCCAACTAAAATCTATCCACTCAACAAAAAATATTTCAGAGAAATCATACTCCATGGTTCGTTGTTCTTGTAAAATGTTGAACGACTATCCCAACTAAAATCTATCCACTCAACAAAAATTATTTCAGAGAAATCATACTCCATGGTTCGTTGTTCTTGTAGAATGTTGAACGACTATCCCAACTAAAATGTATCCACTCCACAAAAATTATTTCAGAGAAATCATACTCCATGGTTCGTTGTTCTTGTAGAATGTTGAATGACTATCCCAACTAAAATCTATCCACTCAACAAAAATTATTTCAGAGAAATCATGCTCCATGGTTCGTTGTTCTTGTAAAATGTTGAACGACTATCCCAACTAAAATCTATCCACTCAACAAAAATTATTTCAGAGAAATCATACTCCATGGTAAGTTGTTCTTGTAGAATGTTGAACGACTATCCCAACTAAAATCTATCCACTCAACAAAAATTATTTCAGAGAAATCGTACTCCATGGTTCGTTGTTCTTGTAGAATGCTGAACGACTACCCCAACTAAAATCTATCCACTCAACAAAAATTATTTCAGAGAAATCATACTCCATGGTTCGTTGTTCTTGTAAAATGTTGAACGACTATCCCAACTAAAATCTATCCACTCAACAAAAATTATTTCAGAGAAATCATACTCCATGGTTCGTTGTTCTTGTAGAATGTTGAACGACTATCCCAACTAAAATGTATCCACTCCACAAAAATTATTTCACACCACAGACTCATCTTGGTCAGGATCGACTTGACATCTATCATGGTTTCAGAGAAATCATACTCCATGGTAAGTTGTTCTTGTAGAATGTTGAACGACTATCCCAACTAAAATCTATCCACTCAACAAAAATTATTTCACACCACAGACTCATCTTGGTCAGGATCGACTTGACATCTATCATGGTTTCAGAGAAATCATACTCCATGGTAAGTTGTTCTTGTAGAATGTTGAATGACTATCCCAACTAAAATCTATCCACTCAACAAAAATTATTTCAGAGAAATCATGCTCCATGGTTCGTTGTTCTTGTAAAATGTTGAACGACTATCCCAACTAAAATCTATCCACTCAACAAAAATTATTTCAGAGAAATCATACTCCATGGTAAGTTGTTCTTGTAGAATGTTGAACGACTATCCCAACTAAAATCTATCCACTCAACAAAAATTATTTCAGAGAAATCGTACTCCATGGTTCGTTGTTCTTGTAGAATGCTGAACGACTACCCCAACTAAAATCTATCCACTCAACAAAAATTATTTCAGAGAAATCATACTCCATGGTTCGTTGTTCTTGTAGAATGTTGAACGACTACCCCAACTAAAATCTATCCACTCAACAAAAATTGTTTCACACCACAGACTCTTCTTGGTCAGGATCGATTTGAAATCTATCATGGTTTCAGAGAAATCATACTCCATGGTTCGTTGTTCTTCTAGAATGTTGAACGACTACCCCAACTAAAATCTATCCACTCAACAAAAATTATTTCACACCACAGACTCATCTTGGTCATAATCGATTTGAAATCTATCATGGTTTCAGAGAAATCATACTCCATGGTTCGTTGTTCTTGTAGAATGTTGAACGACTATCCCAACTAAAATCTATCCACTCAACAAAAATTATTTCACACCACAGACTCATCTTGGTCAGGATCGATTTGAAATCTATCACGGTTTCAGAGAAATCATAGTGCATGGTAAGTTGTTCTTGTAGAATGTTGAACGACTACCCCTAACTAAAATCTATCCACTCAACAAAAATTATTTCACACCACAGACTCATCTTGGTCAGGATCGACTTGACATCTATCATGGTTTCAGAGAAATCATACTCCATGGTAAGTTGTTCTTGTAGAATGTTGAACGACTATCCCAACTAAAATCTATCCACTCAACAAAAATTATTTCACACCACAGACTCATCTTGGTCAGGATCGATTTGAAATCTATCATGGTTTCAGAGAAATCATACTCCATGGTTCGTTGTTCTTGTAGAATGTTGAACGACTATCCCAACTAAAATCTATCCACTCAACAAAAATTATTTCACACCACAGACTCATCTTGGTCAGGATCGATTTGAAATCTATCATGGTTTCAGAGAAATCATACTCCATGGTTCGTTGTTCTTGTAGAATGTTGGGCGACTATCCAAACTAAAATCTATCCACTCAACAAAAATTATTTCAGAGAAATCATACTCCATGGTTCGTTGTTCTTGTAGAATGTTGAACGACTATCCCAACTAAAATCTATCCACTCAACAAAAATTATTTCAGAGAAATCATACTCCATGGTTCGTTGTTCTTGTAGAATGTTGAGCGACTACCCCAACTAAAATCTACCCACTCAACAAAAATTATTTCAGAGAAATCATACTCCATGGTTCGTTGTTCTTGTAGAATGTTGAACGACTACCCCTTACTAAAATCTATCCACTCAACAAAAATTATTTCACACCACAGACTCATCTTGGTCAGGATCGATTTGAAATCTATCATGGTTTCAGAGGAATCATACTCCATGGTTCGTTGTTCTTGTAGAATGTTGAACGACTATCCCAACTAAAATCTATCCACTCAACAAAAATTATTTCAGAGAAATCATACTCCATGGTTCGTTGTTCTTGTAGAATGTTGAACGACTACCCCAACTAAAATCTATCCACTCAACAAAAATTATTTCACACCACAGACTCATCTTGGTCAGGATCGATTTGAAATCTATCATGGTTTCAGAGAAATCATAGTCCATGGTAAGTTGTTCTTGTAGAATGTTGAACGACTATCCCAACTAAAATCTATCCACTCAACAAAAATTATTTCAGAGAAATCATACTCCATGGTAAGTTGTTCTTGTAGAATGTTGAACGACTATCCCAACTAAAATCTATCCACTCAACAAAAATTATTTCAGAGAAATCATACTCCATGGTTCGTTGTTCTTGTAGAATGTTGAACGACTACCCCAACTAAAATCTATCCACTCAACAAAAATTATTTCAGAGAAATCATACTCCATGGTTCGTTGCTCTTGTAGAATGTTGAACGACTACCCCAACTAAAATCTATCCACTCAACAAAAATTATTTCACACCACAGACTCATCTTGGTCAGGATCGATTTGAAATCTATCATGGTTTCAGAGAAATCATACTCCATGGTTCGTTGTTCTTGTAGAATGTTGAACGACTATCCCAACTAAAATCTATCCACTCATCAAAAATTATTTCACACCACAGACTCATCTTGGTCAGAATCGATTTGAAATCTATCATGGTTTCAGAGAAATCATACTCCATGGTTCGTTGTTCTTGTAGAATGTTGAGCGACTATCCAAACTAAAATCTATCCACTCAACAAAAATTATTTCAGAGAAATCATACCCCATGGTAAGTTGTTCTTGTAGAATGTTGAACGACTATCCCAACTAAAATCTATCCATCCAACAAAAATTATTTCACACCACAGACTCATCTTGGTCAGGATCGATTTGAAATCTATCATGGTTTCAGAGAAATCATACTCCATGGTTCGTTGTTCTTGTAGAATGTTGAGCGACTATCCAAACTAAAATCTATCCACTCAATAAAAATTATTTCAGAGAAATCATACCCCATATTAAGTTGTTCTTGTAGAATGTTGAACGACTATCCCAACTAAAATCTATCCACTCAACAAAAATTATTTCAGAGAAATCATACTCCATGGTTCGTTGTTCTTGTAGAATGTTGAACGACTACCAATAACTAAAATCTGGCCACTCAATAAAAATTATTTCACACCACAGACTCATCTTGGTCAGGATCGATTTGAAATCTATCATGGTTTCAGAGAAATCATACTCCATGGTAAGTTGTTCTTGTAGAATGTTGAACGACTATCCCAACTAAAATCTATCCACTCAACAAAAATTATTTCAGAGAAATCATACTCCATGGTAAGTTGTTCTTGTAGAATGTTGAACGACTACCCCAACTAAAATCTATCCACTCAACAAAAATTATTTCAGAGAAATCATACTCCATGGTTCGTTGCTCTTGTAGAATGTTGAACGACTACCCCAACTAAAATCTATCCACTCAACAAAAATTATTTCACACCACAGACTCATCTTGGTCAGGATCGATTTGAAATCTATCATGGTTTCAGAGAAATCATACTCCATGGTTCGTTGTTCTTGTAGAATGTTGAACGACTATCCCAACTAAAATCTATCCACTCATCAAAAATTATTTCACACCACAGACTCATCTTGGTCAGAATCGATTTGAAATCTATCATGGTTTCAGAGAAATCATACTCCATGGTTCGTTGTTCTTGTAGAATGTTGAGCGACTATCCAAACTAAAATCTATCCACTCAACAAAAATTATTTCAGAGAAATCATACCCCATGGTAAGTGGTTCTTGTAGAATGTTGAACGACTATCCCAACTAAAATCTATCCACTCAACAAAAATTATTTCACACCACAGACTCATCTTGGTCAGGATCGACTTGAAATCTATCATGGTTTCAGAGAAATCATACCCCATGGTTCGTTGTTCTTGTAGAATGTTGAACGACTATCCCAACTAAAATCTATCCACTCAACAAAAATTATTTCACACCACAGACTCATCTTGGTCAGGATCGATTTGAAATCTATCATGGTTTCAGAGAAATCATACTCCATGGTTCGTTGTTCTTGTAGAATGTTGAACGACTACCCCAACTAAAATCTATCCACTCAACAAAAATTATTTCACACCACAGACTCATCTTGGTCAGGATCGATTTGAAATCTATCATGGTTTCAGAGAAATCATACTCCATGGTTAGTTGTTCTTGTAGAATGTTGAACGACTATCCCAACTAAAATCTATCCACTCAACAAAAATTATTTCACACCACAGACTCATCTTGGTCAGGATCGACTTGAAATCTATCATGGTTTCAGAGAAATCATACTCCATGGTTCGTTATTCTTGTAGAATGTTGAACGACTATCCCAACTAAAATCTATCCATCCAACAAAAATTATTTCACACCACAGACTCATCTTGGTCAGGATCGATTTGAAATCTATCATGGTTTCAGAGAAATCATACTCCATGGTTCGTTGTTCTTGTAGAATGTTGAGCGACTATCCAAGCTAAAATCTATCCACTCAACAAAAATTATTTCAGAGAAATCATACCCCATGGTAAGTTGTTCTTGTAGAATGTTGAACGACTATCCCAACTAAAATCTATCCACTCAACAAAAATTATTTCAGAGAAATCATACTCCATGGTTCGTTGTTCTTGTAGAATGTTGAACGACTACCAATAACTAAAATCTAGCCACTCAATAAAAATTATTTCACACCACAGACTCATCTTGGTCAGGATCGATTTGAAATCTATCATGGTTTCAGAGAAATCATACTCCATGGTAAGTTGTTCTTGTAGAATGTTGAACGACTATCCCAACTAAAATCTATCCACTCAACAAAAATTATTTCAGAGACATCATACTCCATGGTAAGTTGTTCTTGTAGAATGTTGAACGACTACCCCAACTAAAATTTATCCACTCAACAAAAATTATTTCACACCACAGACTCATCTTGGTCAGGATCGATTTGAAATCTATCATGGTTTCAGAGAAATCATACTCCATGGTAAGTTGTTCTTGTAGAATATTGAACGACTACCCCAACTAAAATCTATCCACTCAACAAAAATTATTTCAGAGAAATCATAGTCCATGGTAAGTTGTTCTTGTAGAATGTTGAACGACTACCCCAACTAAAATCTATCCACTCAACAAAAATTATTTCACACCACAGACTCATCTTGGTCAGGATCGATTTGAAATCTATCATGGTTTCAGAGAAATCATACTCCATCGTTCGTTGTTCTTGTAGAATGTTGAACGACTATCCCAACTAAAATCTATCCACTCAACAAAAATTATTTCAGAGAAATCATACTCCATGGTAAGTTGTTCTTGTAGAATGTTGAACGACTACCCCAACTAAAATCTATCCACTCAACAAAAATTATTTCACACCACAGACTCATATTGGTCAGGACCGATTTGAAATCTATCATGGTTTCAGAGAAATCATACTCCATGGTTCGTTGTTCTTGTAGAATGTTGAACGACTACCACAACTAAAATCTATCCACTCAACAAAAATTATTTCAGAGACATCATACTCCATGGTAAGTTGTTCTTGTAGAATGTTGAACGACTATCCCAACTAAAATCTATCCACTCAACAAAAATTATTTCACACCACAGACTCATCTTGGTCAGGATCGATTTGAAATCTATCATGGTTTCAGAGAAATCATACTCCATGGTTCGTTGTTCTTGTAGAATGTTGAACGACTATCCCAACTAAAATCTATCCACTCAACAAAAATTATTTCAGAGAAATCGTACTCCATGGTAAGTTGTTCTTGTAGAATGTTGAACGACTACCCCAACTAAAATCTATCCACTCAACAAAAATTATTTCACACCACAGACTCTTCTTGGTCAGGATCGATTTGAAATCTATCATGGTTTCAGAGAAATCATACTCCATGGTTCGTTGTTTTTGTAGAATGTTGAACGACTATCCCAACTAAAATCTATCCATCCAACAAAAATTATTTCACACCACAGACTCATCTTGGTCAGGATCGATTTGAAATCTATCATGGTTTCAGAGAAATCATAGTCCATGGTTCGTTGTTCTTGTAGAATGTTGAGCGACTATCCAAACTAAAATCTATCCACTCAACAAAAATTATTTCAGAGAAATCATACCCCATGGTAAGTTGTTCTTGTAGAATGTTGAACGACTATCCCAACTAAAATCTATCCACTCAACAAAAATTATTTCAGAGAAATCATACTCCATGGTTCGTTGTTCTTGTAGAATGTTGAACGACTACCCCTAACTAAAATCTAGCCACTCAACAAAAATTATTTCACACCACAGACTCATCTTGGTCAGGATCGATTTGAAATCTATCATGGTTTCAGAGAAATCATGCTCCATGGTAAGTTGTTCTTGTAGAATGTTGAACGACTATCCCAACTAAAATCTATCCACTCAACAAAAATTATTTCAGAGAAATCATACTCCATGGTTCGTTGTTCTTGTAGAATGTTGAACGACTATCCCAACTAAAATCTATCCACTCAACAAAAATTATTTCAGAGAAATCGTACTCCATGGTAAGTTGTTCTTGTAGAATGTTGAACGACTACCCCAACTAAAATCTATCCACTCAACAAAAATTATTTCACACCACAGACTCTTCTTGGTCAGGATCGATTTGAAATCTATCATGGTTTCAGAGAAATCATACTCCATGGTTCGTTGTTTTTGTAGAATGTTGAACGACTATCCCAACTAAAATCTATCCACTCAACAAAAATTATTTCACACCACAGACTCATCTTGGTCAGGATCGACTTGAAATCTATCATGGTTTCAGAGAAATCATACTCCATGGTTCGTTATTCTTGTAGAATGTTGAACGACTACCCCAACTAAAATCTATCCATCCAACAAAAATTATTTCACACCACAGACTCGTCTTGGTCAGGATCGATTTGAAATCTATCATGGTTTCAGAGAAATCATACTCCATGGTTCGTTGTTCTTGTAGAATGTTGAGCGACTATCCAAACTAAAATCTATCCACTCAACAAAAATTATTTCAGAGAAATCATACCCCATGGAAAGTTGTTCTTGTAGAATGTTGAACGACTATCCCAACTAAAATCTATCCACTCAACAAAAATTATTTCAGAGAAATCATACTCCATGGTTCGTTGTTCTTGTAGAATGTTGAACGACTACCCCTAACTAAAATCTAGCCACTCAACAAAAATTATTTCACACCACAGACACATCTTGGTCAGGATCGATTTGAAATCTATCATGGTTTCAGAGAAATCATGCTATATGGTAAGTTGTTCTTGTAGAATGTTAAACGACTATCCCAACTAAAATCTATCCACTCAACAAAAATTATTTCAGAGAAATCATACTCCATGGTAAGTTGTTCTTGTAGAATGTTGAACGACTACCCCAACTAAAATCTATTCACTCAACAAAAATTAATTCACACCACAGACTCATCTTGGTCAGGATCGATTTGAAATCTATCATGGTTTTAGAGAAATCATACTCCATGGTTCGTTGTTCTTGTAGAATGTTGAACGACTACCCCAACTAAAATCTATCCACTCAACAAAAATTATTTCACACCACAGACTCATTTTGGTCAGGATCGATTTGAAATCTATCATGGTTTCAGAGAAATCATACTCCATGGTTCGTTGTTCTTGTAGAATGTTGAACGACTACCACAACTAAAATCTATCCACTCAACAAAAATTATTTCAGAGACATCATACTCCATGGTAAATTGTTCTTGTAGAATGTTGAACGACTACCCCAACTAAACTCTATTCACTCAACAAAAATTATTTCACACCACAGACTCATCTTGGTCAGGATCGATTTGAAATCTATCATGGTTTCAGAGAAATCATAGTCCATGGTATCTTGTTCTTGTAGAATGTTGAACGACTACCCCAACTAAAATCTATCCACTCAACAAAAATTATTTCACACCACAGACTCATCTTGGTCAGGATCGATTTGAAATCTATCATGGTTTCAGAGAAATCATACTCCATGGTAAGTTGTTCTTGTAGAATGTTGAACGACTACCCCAACTAAAATCTATCCACTCAACAAAAATGATTTCACACCACACACTCATCTTGGTCAGGATCGATTTGAAATCTACCATGGTTTTAGAGAAATCATACTCCATGGTTCGTTGTTCTTGTAGAATGTTGAACGACTATCCCAACTGAAATCTATCCACTCAACAAAAATTATTTCAGAGAAATCATACTCCATGGTTCGTTGTTCTTGTAGAATGTTGAGCGACTACCCCAACTAAAATCTACCCACTCAACAAAAATTATTTCAGAGAAATCATACTCCATGGTTCGTTGTTCTTGTAGAATGTTGAACGATTACCCCAACTAAAATCTATCCACTCAACAAAAACTATTTCACACCACAGACTCATCTTGGTCAGGATCGATTTGAAATCTATCATGGTTTCAGAGAAATCATAGTCCATGGTAAGTTGTTCTTGTAGAATGTTGAACGACTATCCCTAACTAAAATCTATCCACTCAACAAAAATTATTTCAGAGAAATCATACTCCATGGTTCGTTGTTCTTGTAGAATGTTGAACGACTATCCCAACTAAAATGTATCCACTCCACAAATTTATTTCAGAGAAATCATACTCCATGGTTCGTTGTTCTTGTAGAATGTTGAATGACTATCCCAACTAAAATCTATCCACTCAACAAAAATTATTTCAGAGAAATCATACTCCATGGTTCGTTGTTCTTGTAAAATGTTGAACGACTATCCCAACTAAAATCTATCCACTCAACAAAAATTATTTCAGAGAAATCATACTCCGTGGTAAGTTGTTCTTGTAGAATGTTGAACGACTACCCCAACTAAAATCTATCCACTCAACAAAAATTATTTCACACCACAGACTCATCTTGGTCAGGATCGATTTGAAATCTATCATGGTTGCAGAGAAATCATACTCCATGGTTCGTTGTTCTTGTAGAATGTTGAACGACTATCCCAACTAAAATCTATCCACTCAACAAAAACTATTTCAGAGAAATCATACTACATGGTAAGTTGTTCTTGTAGAATGTTGAACGACTACCATAACTAAAATCTATCCACTCAACAAAAATTATTTCAGAGAAATCATACTCCATGGTTCGTTGTTCTTGTAGAATGTTGAACGACTACCCCAACTAAACTCTATCCACTCAACAAAAATTATTTCACACCACAGACTCATCTTGGTCAGGATCGATTTGAAATCTATCATGGTTTCAGAGAAATCATACTCCATGGTTCGTTGTTCTTGTAGAATGTTGAACGACTATCCCAACTAAAATCTATCCACTCAACAAAAATTATTTCAGAGAAATCATACTCCATGGTTCGTTGTTCTTGTAGAATGTTGAACGACTACCCCAACTAAAATCTATCCACTCAACAAAAACTATTTCACACCACAGACTCATCTTGGACAGGATCGATTTGAAATCTATCATGGTTTCAGAGAAATCATAGTCCATGGTAAGTTGTTCTTGTAGAATGTTGAACGACTATCCCTAACTAAAATCTATCCACTCAACAAAAATTATTTCAGAGAAATCATACTCCATGGTTCGTTGTTCTTGTAGAATGTTGAACGACTATCCCAACTAAAATGTATCCACTCCACAAAAATTATTTCAGAGAAATCATACTCCATGGTTCGTTGTTCTTGTAGAATGTTGAATGACTATCCCAACTAAAATCTATCCACTCAACAAAAATTATTTCAGAGAAATCATGCTCCATGGTTCGTTGTTCTTGTAAAATGTTGAACGACTATCCCAACTAAAATCTATCCACTCAACAAAAATTATTTCAGAGAAATCATACTCCGTGGTAAGTTGTTCTTGTAGAATGTTGAACGACTACCCCAACTAAAATCTATCCACTCAACAAAAATTATTTCACACCACAGACTCATCTTGGTCAGGATCGATTTGAAATCTATCATGGTTTCAGAGAAATCATACTCCATGGTTCGTTGTTCTTGTAGAATGTTGAACGACTATCCCAACTAAAATCTATCCACTCAACAAAAACTATTTCAGAGAAATCATACTCCATGGTAAGTTGTTCTTGTAGAATGTTGAACGACTACCATAACTAAAATCTATCCACTCAACAAAAATTATTTCACACCACAGACTCATCTTGGTCAGGATCGATTTGAAATCTATCATGGTTTCAGAGAAATCATACTCCATGGTTCGTTGTTCTTGTAGAATGTTGAACGACTATCCCAACTAAAATCTATCCACTCAACAAAAATTATTTCAGAGAAATCATACTCCATGGTTCGTTGTTCTTATAGAATGTTGAACGACTACCCCAACTAAAATCTATCCACTCAACAAAAACTATTTCACACCACAGACTCATCTTGGTCAGGATCGATTTGAAATCTATCATGGTTTCAGAGAAATCATAGTCCATGGTAAGTTGTTCTTGTAGAATGTTGAACGACTACCCCAACTAAAATCTATCCACTCAACAAAAACTATTTCAGAGAAATCATACTCCATGGTAAGTTGTTCTTGTAGAATGTTGAACGACTACCATAACTAAAATCTATCCACTCAACAAAAATTATTTCACACCACAGACTCATCTTGGTCAGGATCGATTTGAAATCTATCATGGTTTCAGAGAAATCATACTCCATGGTTCGTTGTTCTTGTAGAATGTTGAACGACTATCCCAACTAAAATCTATCCACTCAACAAAAATTATTTCAGAGAAATCATACTCCATGGTTCGTTGTTCTTGTAGAATGTTGAACGACTATCCCAACTAAAATCTATCCACTCAACAAAAACTATTTCAGAGAAATCATACTCCATGGTAAGTTGTTCTTGTAGAATGTTGAACGACTACCATAACTAAAATCTATCCACTCAACAAAAATTATTTCACACCACAGACTCATCTTGGTCAGGATCGATTTGAAATCTATCATGGTTTCAGAGAAATCATACTCCATGGTTCGTTGTTCTTGTAGAATGTTGAACGACTATCCCAACTAAAATCTATCCACTCAACAAAAATTATTTCAGAGAAATCATACTCCATGGTTCGTTGTTCTTGTAGAATGTTGAACGACTATCCCAACTAAAATCTATCCACTCAACAAAAATTATTTCAGAGAAATCATACTCCATGGTTCGTTGTTCTTGTAGAATGTTGAACGACTATCCCAACTAAAATCTATCCACTCAACAAAAACTATTTCAGAGAAATCATACTCCATTTTAAGTTGTTCTTGTAGAATGTTGAACGACTACCCCAACTAAAATCTATCCACTCAACAAAAATTATTTCACACCACAGACTCATCTTGGTCAGGATCGATTTGAAATCTATCATTGTTGCAGAGAAATCATACTCCATGGTTCGTTGTTCTTGTAGAATGTTGAACGACTATCCCAACTAAAATCTATCCACTCAACAAAAACTATTTCAGAGAAATCATACTCCATGGTAAGTTGTTCTTGTAGAATGTTGAACGACTACCCCAACTAAAATCTATCCACTCAACAAAAATTATTTCACACCACAGACTCATCTTGGTCAGGATCGTTTTGAAATCTATCACGTTTTCAGAGAAATCATACTCCATGGTTCGTTGTTCTTGTAGAATGTTGAACGACTACCCCAACTAAAATCTATCCACTCAACAAGAATTATTTCACACCACAGACTCATCTTGGCCAGGATCGATTTGAAATCTATCATGGTTTAAGAGAAATCATACTCCATGGTTCGTTGTTCTTGTAAAATGTTGAACGACTACCCCAACTAAAATCTATCCACTCAACAAAAATTATTTCACACCACAGACTCATCTTAGTCAGGATCGATTTGAAATCTATAATGGTTTCAGAGAAATCATACTCCATGGTTCGTTGTTCTTGTAAAATGTTGAACGACTACCCCAACTAAAATCTATCCACTCAACAAAAATTATTTCACACCACAGACTCATCTTGGTCAGGATCGATTTGAAATCTATCATGGTTTCAGAGAAATCATACTCCATGGTTCGTTGTTCTTGTAGAATGTTGAACGACTACCCTAACTAAAATCTATCCACTCAACAAAAATTATTTCACACCACAGACTCATCTTGGTCAGGATGGATTTGAAATCTATCATGGTTTCAGAGAAATCATACTCCATGGTTCGTTGTTCTTGTAGAATGTTGAACGACTACCCCAACTAAAATCTATCCACTCAACAAAAATTATTTCAGAGAAATCATACTCCATGGTTCGTTGTTCTTGTAGAATGTTGAACGACTATCCCAACTAAAATCTATCCACTCAACAAAAATTATTTCAGAGAAATCATACTCCATGGTAAGTTGTTCTTGTAGAATGTTGAACGACTATACCAACTAAAATCTATCCACTCAACAAAAATTATTTCACACCACAGACTCATCTTGGTCAGGATCGATTTGAAATCTATCATGGTTTCAGAGAAATCATACTCCATGGTTCGTTGTTCTTGTAGAATGTTGAACGACTATCCCAACTAAAATCTATCCACTCAACAAAAATTATTTCAGAGAAATCATACTCCATGTTTCGTTGTTCTTGTAGAATGTTGAACGACTACCCCAACTAAAATCTATCCACTCAACAAAAATTATTTCACACCACAGACTCATCTTGGTCAGGATCGATTTGAAATCTATCATGGTTTCAGAGAAATCATACTCCATGGTTCGTTGTTCTTGTAGAATGTTGAACGACTACCCTAACTAAAATCTATCCACTCAACAAAAATTATTTCACACCACAGACTCATCTTGGTCAGGATGGATTTGAAATCTATCATGGTTTCAGAGAAATCATACTCCATGGTAAGTTGTTCTTGTAGAATGTTGAACGACTACCCCAACTAAAATCTATCCACTCAACAAAAATTATTTCAGAGAAATCATACTCCATGGTAAGTTGTTCTTGTAGAATGTTGAACGACTACCCCAACTAAAATCTATCCACTCAACAAAAATTATTTCACACCACAGACTCATCTTGGCCAGGATCGATTTGAAATCTATCATGGTTTCAGAGAAATCATACTCCATGGTTCGTTGTTCTTGTAAAATGTTGAACGACTACCCCAACTAAAATCTATCCACTCAACAAAAATTATTTCACACCACAGACTCATCTTGGTCAGGATCGATTTGAAATCTATAATGGTTTCAGAGAAATCATACTCCATGGTTCGTTGTTCTTGTAAAATGTTGAACGACTACCCCAACTAAAATCTATCCACTCAACAAAAATTATTTCACACCACAGACTCATCTTGGTCAGGATCGATTTGAAATCTATCATGGTTTCAGAGAAATCATACTATATGGTTCGTTGTTCTTGTAGAATGTTGAACGACTATCCTAACTAAAATCTATCCACTCAACAAAAATTATTTCACACCACAGACTCATCTTGGTCAGGATCGATTTGAAATCTATCATGGTTTCAGAGAAATCATAGTCCATGGTAAGTTGTTCTTGTAGAATGTTGAACGACTATCCCAACTAAAATCTATCCACTCAACAAAAATTATTTCAGAGAAATCATACTCCATTTTTCGTTGTTCTTGTAGAATGTTGAACGACTACCCCTAACTAAAATCTAGCCACTCAACAAAAATTATTTCACACCACAGACTCATCTTGGTCAGGATCGATTTGAAATCTATCATGGTTTCAGAGAAATCATACTCCATGGTAAGTTGTTCTTGTAGAATGTTGAACGACTATCCCAACTAAAATCTATCCACTCAACAAAAATTATTTCAGAGAAATCATACCCCATGGTAAGTTGTTCTTGTAGAATGTTGAACGACTATCCCAACTAAAATCTATCCACTCAACAAAAATTATTTCAGAGAAATCATACTCCATGGTTCGTTGTTCTTGTAGAATGTTGAACGACTACCCCTAACTAAAATCTAGCCACTCAACAAAAATTATTTCACACCACAGACTCATCTTGGTCAGGATCGATTTGAAATCTATCATGGTTTCAGAGAAATCATACTCCATGGTAAGTTGTTCTTGTAGAATGTTGAACGACTATCCCAACTAAAATCTATCCACTCAACAAAAATTATTTCAGAGAAATCATACTCCATGGTAAGTTGTTCTTGTAGAATGTTGAACGACTACCCCAACTAAAATCTATCCACTCAACAAAAATTAATTCACACCACAGACTCATCTTGGTCAGGATCGATTTGAAATCTATCATGGTTTTAGAGAAATCATACTCCATGGTTCGTTGTTCTTGTAGAATGTTGAACGACTACCCCAACTTAAATCTATCCACTCAACAAAAATTATTTCACACCACAGACTCATCTTGGTCAGGATCGATTTGAAATCTATCATGGTTTCAGAGAAATCATACTCCATGGTTCGTTGTTCTTGTAGAATGTTGAACGACTACCACAACTAAAATCTATCCACTCAACAAAAATTATTTCAGAGACATCATACTCCATGGTAAATTGTTCTTGTAGAATGTTGAACGACTACCCCAACTAAACTCTATCCACTCAACAAAAATTATTTCACACCACAGACTCATCTTGGTCAGGATCGATTTGAAATCTATCATGGTTTCAGAGAAATCATAGTCCATGGTATGTTGTTCTTGTAGAATGTTGAACGACTACCCCAACTAAAATCTATCCACTCAACAAAAATTATTTCACACCACAGACTCATCTTGGTCAGGATCGATTTGAAATCTATCATGGTTTCAGAGAAATCATACTCCATGGTAAGTTGTTCTTGTAGAATGTTGAACGACTACCCCAACTAAAATCTATCCACTCAACAAAAATTATTTCACACCACACACTCATCTTGGTCAGGATCGATTTGAAATCTATCATGGTTTTAGAGAAATCATACTCCATGGTTCGTTGTTCTTGTAGAATGTTGAACGACTATCCCAACTGAAATCTATCCACTCAACAAAAATTATTTCAGAGAAATCATACTCCATGGTTCGTTGTTCTTGTAGAATGTTGAGCGACTACCCCAACTAAAATCTACCCACTCAACAAAAATTATTTCAGAGAAATCATACTCCATGGTTCGTTGTTCTTGTAGAATGTTGAACGAGTACCCCAACTAAAATCTATCCACTCAACAAAAACTATGTCACACCACAGACTCATCTTGGTCAGGATCGATTTGAAATCTATCATGGTTTCAGAGAAATCATAGTCCATGGTAAGTTGTTCTTGTAGAATGTTGAACGACTATCCCTAACTAAAATCTATCCACTCAACAAAAATTATTTCAGAGAAATCATACTCCATGGTTCGTTGTTCTTGTAGAATGTTGAACGACTATCCCAACTGAAATGTATCCACTCCACAAATTTACTTCAGAGAAATCATACTCCATGGTTCGTTGTTCTTGTAGAATGTTGAATGACTATCCCAACTAAAATCTATCCACTCAACAAAAATTATTTCAGAGAAATCATACTCCATGTTTCGTTGTTCTTGTAAAATGTTGAACGACTATCCCAACTAAAATCTATTTACTCAACAAAAATTATTTCAGAGAAATCATACTCCGTGGTAAGTTGTTCTTGTAGAATGTTGAACGACTACCCCAACTAAAATCTATCCACTCAACAAAAATTATTTCACACCACAGACTCATCTTGGTCAGGATCGATTTGAAATCTATCATGGTTGCAGAGAAATCATACTCCATGGTTCGTTGTTCTTGTAGAATGTTGAACGACTATCCCAACTAAAATCTATCCACTCAACAAAGACTATTTCAGAGAAATCATACTCCATGGTAAGTTGTTCTTGTAGAATGTTGAACGACTACCATAACTAAAATCTATCCACTCAACAAAAATTATTTCAAAGAAATCATACTCCATGGTTCGTTGTTCTTGTAGAATGTTGAACGACTACCCCAACTAAACTCTATCCACTCAACAAAAATTATTTCACACCACAGACTCATCTTGGTCAGGATCGATTTGAAATCTATCATGGTTTCAGAGAAATCATACTCCATGGTTCGTTGTTCTTGTAGAATGTTGAACGACTATCCCAACTAAAATCTATCCACTCAACAAAAATTATTTCAGAGAAATCATACTCCATGGTTCGTTGTTCTTGTAGAATGTTGAACGACTACCCCAACTAAAATCTATCCACTCAACAAAAACTATTTCACACCACAGACTCATCTTGGTCAGGATCGATTTGAAATCTATCATGGTTTCAGAGAAATCATAGTCCATGGTAAGTTGTTCTTGTAGAATGTTGAACGACTATCCCTAACTAAAATCTATCCACTCAACAAAAATTATTTCAGAGAAATCATACTCCATGGTTCGTTGTTCTTGTAGAATGTTGAACGACTATCCCAACTAAAATGTATCCACTCCACAAAAATTATTTCAGAGAAATCATACTCCATGGTTCGTTGTTCTTGTAGAATGTTGAATGACTATCCCAACTAAAATCTATATACTCAACAAAAATTATTTCAGAGAAATCATGCTCCATGGTTCGTTGTTCTTGTAAAATGTTGAACGACTATCTCAACTAAAATCTATCCACTCAACAAATATTATTTCAGAGAAATCATACTCCGTGGTAAGTTGTTCTTGTAGAATGTTGAACGACTACCCCAACTAAAATCTATCCACTCAACAAAAATTATTTCACACCACAGACTCATCTTGGTCAGGATCGATTTGAAATCTATCATTGTTCCAGAGAAATCATACTCCATGGTTCGTTGTTCTTGTAGAATGTTGAACGACTATCCCAACTAAAATCTATCCACTCAACAAAAACTATTTCAGAGAAATCATACTCCATGGTAAGTTGTTCTTGTAGAATGTTGAACGACTACCATAACTAAAATCTATCCACTCAACAAAAATTATTTCAGAGAAATCATACTCCATGGTAAGTTGTTCTTGTAGAATGTTGAACGACTACCCCAACTAAAATCTATCCACTCAACAAAAATTATTTCACACCACAGACTCATCTTGGTCAGGATCGTTTTGAAATCTATCACGTTTTCAGAGAAATCATACTCCATGGTAAGTTGTTCTTGTAGAATGTTGAACGACTACCCCAACTAAAATCTATCCACTCAACAAGAATTATTTCACACCACAGACTCATCTTGGCCAGGATCGATTTGAAATCTATCATGGTTTCAGAGAAATCATACTCCATGGTTCGTTGTTCTTGTAAAATGTTGAACGACTACCCCAACTAAAATCTATCCACTCAACAAAAATTATTTCACACCACAGACTCATCTTAGTCAGGATCGATTTGAAATCTATAATGGTTTCAGAGAAATCATACTCCATGGTTCGTTGTTCTTGTAAAATGTTGAACGACTACCCCAACTAAAATCTATCCACTCAACAAAAATTATTTCACACCACAGACTCATCTTGGTCAGGATCGATTTGAAATCTATCATGGTTTCAGAGAAATCATACTCCATGGTTCGTTGTTCTTGTAGAATGTTGAACGACTACCCTAACTAAAATCTATCCACTCAACAAAAATTATTTCACACCACAGACTCATCTTGGTCAGGATGGATTTGAAATCTATCATGGTTTCAGAGAAATCATACTCCATGGTAAGTTGTTCTTGTAGAATGTTGAACGACTACCCCAACTAAAATCTATCCACTCAACAAAAATTATTTCAGAGAAATCATACTCCATGGTTCGTTGTTCTTGTAGAATGTTGAACGACTATCCCAACTAAAATCTATCCACTCAACAAAAATTATTTCAGAGAAATCATACTCCATGGTAAGTTGTTCTTGTAGAAGGTTGAACGACTATCCCAACTAAAATCTATCCACTCAACAAAAATTATTTCACACCACAGACTCATCTTGGTCAGGATCGATTTGAAATCTATAATGGTTTCAGAGAAATCATACTCCATGGTTCGTTGTTCTTGTAAAATGTTGAACGACTACCCCAACTAAAATCTATCCACTCAATAAAAATTATTTCACACCACAGACTCATCTTGGTCAGGATCGATTTGAAATCTATCATGGTTTCAGAGAAATCATACTCCATGGTTCGTTGTTCTTGTAGAATGTTGAACGACTACCCTAACTAAAATCTATCCACTCAACAAAAATTATTTCACACCACAGACTCATCTTGGTCAGGATGGATTTGAAATCTATCATGGTTTCAGAGAAATCATACTCCATGGTTCGTTGTTCTTGTAAAATGTTGAACGACTACCCCAACTAAAATCTATCCACTCAACAAAAATTATTTCACACCACAGACTCATCTTGGTCAGGATCGATTTGAAATCTATCATGGTTTCAGAGAAATCATACTCCATGGTTCGTTGTTCTTGTAGAATGTTGAACGACTACCCTAACTAAAATCTATCCACTCAACAAAAATTATTTCACACCACAGACTCATCTTGGTCAGGATGGATTTGAAATCTATCATGGTTTCAGAGAAATCATACTCCATGGTAAGTTGTTCTTGTAGAATGTTGAACGACTACCCCAACTAAAATCTATCCACTCAACAAAAATTATTTCAGAGAAATCATACTCCATGGTTCGTTGTTCTTGTAGAATGTTGAACGACTATCCCAACTAAAATCTATCCACTCAACAAAAATTATTTCAGAGAAATCATACTCCATGGTTCGTTGTTCTTGTAGAATGTTGAACGACTATCCCAACTAAAATCTATCCACTCAACAAAAATTATTTCAGAGAAATCATACTCCATGGTAAGTTGTTCTTGTAGAATGTTGAACGACTATCCCAACTAAAATCTATCCACTCAACAAAAATTATTTCACACCACAGACTCATCTTGGTCAGGATCGATTTGAAATCTATAATGGTTTCAGAGAAATCATACTCCATGGTTCGTTGTTCTTGTAAAATGTTGAACGACTACCCCAACTAAAATCTATCCACTCAACAAAAATTATTTCACACCACAGACTCATCTTGGTCAGGATCGATTTGAAATCTATCATGGTTTCAGAGAAATCATACTCCATGGTTCGTTGTTCTTGTAGAATGTTGAACGACTACCCCAACTAAAATCTATCCACTCAACAAAAATTATTTCACACCACAGACTCATCTTGGCCAGGATCGTTTTGAAATCTATCACGTTTTCAGAGAAATCATACTCCATGGTAAGTTGTTCTTGTAGAATGTTGAACGACTACCCCAACTAAAATCTATCCACTCAACAAAAATTATTTCACACCACAGACTCATCTTAGTCAGGATCGATTTGAAATCTATAATGGTTTCAGAGAAATCATACTCCATGGTTCATTGTTCTTGTAAAATGTTGAACGACTACCCCAACTAAAATCTATCCACTCAACAAAAATTATTTCACACCACAGACTCATCTTGGTCAGGATCGATTTGAAATCTATCATGGTTTCAGAGAAATCATACTCCATGGTTCGTTGTTCTTGTAGAATGTTGAACGACTACCCTAACTAAAATCTATCCACTCAACAAAAATTATTTCACACCACAGACTCATCTTGATCAGGATGGATTTGAAATCTATCATGGTTTCAGAGAAATCATACTCCATGGTAAGTTGTTCTTGTAGAATGTTGAACGACTACCCCAACTAAAATCTATCCACTCAACAAAAATTATTTCAGAGAAATCATACTCCATGGTTCGTTGTTCTTGTAGAATGTTGAACGACTATCCCAACTAAAATCTATCCACTCAACAAAAATTATTTCAGAGAAATCATACTCCATGGTAAGTTGTTCTTGTAGAATGTTGAACGACTATCCTAACTAAAATCTATCCACTCAACAAAAATTATTTCACACCACAGACTCATCTTGGCCAGGATCGATTTGAAATCTATCATGGTTTCAGAGAAATCATACTCCATGGTTCGTTGTTCTTGTAAAATGTTGAACGACTACCCCAACTAAAATCTATCCACTCAACAAACATTATTTCACACCACAGACTCATCTTGGTCAGGATCGATTTGAAATCTATAATGGTTTCAGAGAAATCATACTCCATGGTTCGTTGTTCTTGTAAAATGTTGAACGACTACCCCAACTAAAATCTATCCACTCAACAAAAATTATTTCACACCACAGACTCATCTTGGTCAGGATCGATTTGAAATCTATCATGGTTTCAGAGAAATCATACTCCATGGTTCATTGTTCTTGTAGAATGTTGAACGACTATCCTACCTAAAATCTATCCACTCAACAAAAATTATTTCACACCACAGACTCATCTTGGTCAGGATGGATTTGAAATCTATCATGGTTTCAGAGAAATCATACTCCATGGTAAGTTGTTCTTGTAGAATATTGAACGACTACCCCAACTAAAATCTATCCACTCAACAAAAATTATTTCAGAGAAATCATACTCCATGGTTCGTTGTTCTTGTAGAATGTTGAACGACTACCCCAACTAAAATCTATCCACTCAACAAAAATTATTTCAGAGAAATCATACTCCATGGTAAGTTGTTCTTGTAGAATGTTGAACGACTACCCCAACTAAAATCTATCCACTCAACAAAAATTATTTCACACCACAGACTCATCTTGGCCAGGATCGATTTGAAATCTATCATGGTTTCAGAGAAATCATACTCCATGGTTCGTTGTTCTTGTAAAATGTTGAACGACTACCCCAACTAAAATCTATCCACTCAACAAAAATTATTTCACACCACAGACTCATCTTGGTCAGGATCGATTTGAAATCTATAATGGTTTCAGAGAAATCATACTCCATGGTTCGTTGTTCTTGTAAAATGTTGAACGACTACCCCAACTAAAATCTATCCACTCAACAAAAATTATTTCACACCACAGACTCATCTTGGTCAGGATCGATTTGAAATCTATCATGGTTTCAGAGAAATCATACTCCATGGTTCGTTGTTCTTGTAGAATGTTGAACGACTATCCTAACTAAAATCTATCCACTCAACAAAAATTATTTCACACCACAGACTCATCTTGGTCAGGATCGATTTGAAATCTATCATGGTTTCAGAGAAATCATACTCCATGGTAAGTTGTTCTTGTAGAATGTTGAACGACTATCCCAACTAAAATCTATCCACTCAACAAAAATTATTTCACACCACAGACTCATCTTGGTCAGGGTCGATTTGAAATCTATCATGGTTTCAGAGAAATCATACTCCATGGTTCGTTGTTCTTGTAGAATGTTGAACGACTATCCCAACTAAAATCTATCCACTCAACAAAAATTATTTCAGAGAAATCATACTCCATGTTTCGTTGTTCTTGTAGAATGTTGAACGACTACCCCTAACTAAAATCTATCCACTCAACAAAAATTATTTCACACCACAGACTCATCTTGGTCAGGATCGATTTGAAATCTATCATGGTTTCAGAGAAATCATACTCCATGGTAAGTTGTTCTTGCAGAATGTTGAACGACTACCCCAACTAAAATCTATCCACTCAACAAAAATTATTTCAGAGAAATCATACTCCATGGTAAATTGTTCTTGTAAAATGTTGAACGACCATCCCAACTAAAATCTATCCACTCAACAAAAATTATTTCACACCACAGACTCATCTTGGTCAGGATCGAATTGAAATCTATCATAGTTTCAGAGAAATCATAGTCCATGGTTCGTTGTTCTTGTAGAATGTTGAACGACTACTCCAACTAAAATCTATCCACTCAACAAAAATTATTTCAGAGAAATCATACTCCATGGTAAGTTGTTCTTGTAGAATGTTGAACGACTACCCCAACTAAAATCTATCCACTCAACAAAAATTATTTCACACCACAGACTCATCTTGGCCAGGATCGATTTGAAATCTATCATGGTTTCAGAGAAATCATACTCCATGGTTCGTTGTTCTTGTAAAATGTTGAACGACTACCCCAACTAAAATCTATCCACTCAACAAAAATTATTTCAGAGAAATCATACTCCATGGTTCGTTGTTCTTGTAGAATGTTGAACGACTACCCCAACTAAAATCTATCCACTCAACAAAAATTATTTCAGAGAAATCATACTCCATGGTAAGTTGTTCTTGTAGAATGTTGAACGACTACCCCAACTAAAATCTATCCACTCAACAAAAATTATTTCACACCACAGACTCATCTTGGCCAGGATCGATTTGAAATCTATCATGGTTTCAGAGAAATCATACTCCATGGTTCGTTGTTCTTGTAAAATGTTGAACGACTACCCCAACTAAAATCTATCCACTCAACAAAAATTATTTCACACCACAGACTCATCTTGGTCAGGATCGATTTGAAATCTATAATGGTTTCAGAGAAATCATACTCCATGGTTCGTTGTTCTTGTAAAATGTTGAACGACTACCCCAACTAAAATCTATCCACTCAACAAAAATTATTTCACACCACAGACTCATCTTGGTCAGGATCGATTTGAAATCTATCATGGTTTCAGAGAAATCATACTCCATGGTAAGTTGTTCTTGTACAATGTTGAACGACTATCCCAACTAAAATCTATCCACTCAACAAAAATTATTTCACACCACAGACTCATCTTGGTCAGGATCGATTTGAAATCTATCATGGTTTCAGAGAAATCATAGTCCATCTTAAGTTGTTCTTGTAGAATGTTGAACGACTACCCCAACTAAAATCTATCCACTCAACAAAAATTATTTCACACCACAGACTCATCTTGGTCAGGATCGATTTGAAATCTATCATGGTTTCAGAGAAATCATACTCCATGGTTCGTTGTTCTTGTAAAATGTTGAACGACTATCCCAACTAAAATCTATCCACTCAACAAAAATTATTTCAGAGAAATCATACTCCATGGTTCGTTGTTCTTGTAGAATGTTGAACGACTACCCCAACTAAAATCTATCCACTCAAAAAAAATTATTTCACACCACAGACTCATCTTTTTTCAGGATCGATTTGAAATCTATCATGGTTTCAGAGAAATCATACTCCATGGTAAGTTGTTCTTGCAGAATGTTGAACGACTACCCCAACTAAAATCTATCCACTCAACAAAAATTATTTCAGAGAAATCATACTCCATGGTAAATTGTTCTTGTAAAATGTTGAACGACTATCCCAACTAAAATCTATCCACTCAACAAAAATTATTTCACACCACAGACTCAACTTGGTCAGGATCGATTTGAAATCTATCATGGTTTCAGAGAAATCATAGTCCATGGTTCGTTGTTCTTGTAGAATGTTGAACGACTACCCCAACTAAAATCTATCCACTCAACAAAAATTATTTCACACCACAGACTCATCTTGGTCAGGATCGATTTGAAATCTATCATGGTTTCAGAGAAATCATACTCCATGGTTCGTTGTTCTTGTAGAATGTTGAACGACTATCCCAACTAAAATCTATCCACTCAACAAAAATTATTTCAGAGAAATCATACTCCATGGTAAGTTGTTCTTGTAAAATGTTGAACGACTACCCCAACTAAAATCTATCCACTCAACAAAAATTATTTCACACCACAGACTCATCTTGGTCAGGATCGATTTGAAATCTATAATGGTTTCAGAGAAATCATACTCCATGGTTCGTTGTTCTTGTAAAATGTTGAACGACTACCCCAACTAAAATCTATCCACTCAACAAAAATTATTTCACACCACAGACTCATCTTGGTCAGGATCGATTTGAAATCTATCATGGTTTCAGAGAAATCATACTCCATGGTAAGTTGTTCTTGTACAATGTTGAACGACTATCCCAACTAAAATCTATCCACTCAACAAAAATTATTTCACACCACAGACTCATCTTGGTCAGGATCGATTTGAAATCTATAATGGTTTCAGAGAAATCATACTCCATGGTTCGTTGTTCTTGTAAAATGTTGAACGACTACCCCAACTAAAATCTATCCACTCAACAAAAATTATTTCACACCACAGACTCATCTTGGTCAGGATCGATTTGAAATCTATCATGGTTTCAGAGAAATCATACTCCATGGTAAGTTGTTCTTGTACAATGTTGAACGACTATCCCAACTAAAATCTATCCACTCAACAAAAATTATTTCACACCACAGACTCATCTTGGTCAGGATCGATTTGAAATCTATCATGGTTTCAGAGAAATCATAGTCCATCTTAAGTTGTTCTTGTAGAATGTTGAACGACTACCCCAACTAAAATCTATCCACTCAACAAAAATTATTTCACACCACAGACTCATCTTGGTCAGGATCGATTTGAAATCTATCATGGTTTCAGAGAAATCATACTCCATGGTTCGTTGTTCTTGTAAAATGTTGAACGACTATCCCAACTAAAATCTATCCACTCAACAAAAATTATTTCAGAGAAATCATACTCCATGGTTCGTTGTTCTTGTAGAATGTTGAACGACTACCCCAACTAAAATCTATCCACTCAAAAAAAATTATTTCACACCACAGACTCATCTTTTTTCAGGATCGATTTGAAATCTATCATGGTTTCAGAGAAATCATACTCCATGGTAAGTTGTTCTTGCAGAATGTTGAACGACTACCCCAACTAAAATCTATCCACTCAACAAAAATTATTTCAGAGAAATCATACTCCATGGTAAATTGTTCTTGTAAAATGTTGAACGACTATCCCAACTAAAATCTATCCACTCAACAAAAATTATTTCACACCACAGACTCAACTTGGTCAGGATCGATTTGAAATCTATCATGGTTTCAGAGAAATCATAGTCCATGGTTCGTTGTTCTTGTAGAATGTTGAACGACTACCCCAACTAAAATCTATCCACTCAACAAAAATTATTTCACACCACAGACTCATCTTGGTCAGGATCGATTTGAAATCTATCATGGTTTCAGAGAAATCATACTCCATGGTTCGTTGTTCTTGTAGAATGTTGAACGACTATCCCAACTAAAATCTATCCACTCAACAAAAATTATTTCAGAGAAATCATACTCCATGGTAAGTTGTTCTTGTAGAATGTTGAACGACTATCCCAACTAAAATCTATCCACTCAACAAAAATTATTTCAGAGAAATCATACTCCATGGTTCGTTGTTCTTGTAGAATGTTGAACGACTACCCAAACTAAAATCTATCCACTCAACAAAAATTATTTCACACCACAGACTCATCTTGGTCAGGATCGATTTGAAATCTATCATGGTTTCAGAGAAATCATGCACAATGGTTCGTTGTTCTTGTAGAATGTTGAACGACTATCCCAACTAAAATCTATCCACTCAACAAAAATTATTTCAGAGAAATCATACTCCATGGTTCGTTGTTCTTGTAGAATGTTGAACGACTACCCCAACTAAAATCTATCCACTCAACAAAAATTATTTCAGAGAAATCATACTCCATGGTTCGTTGTTTTTGTAGAATGTTGAACGACTATCCCAACTAAAATCTATCCACTCAACAAAAATTATTTCAGAGAAATCATATTCCATGGTAAGTTGTTCTTGTAGAATGTTGAACGACTATCCCAACTAAAATCTATCCACTCAACAAAAATTATTTCACACCACAGACTTATCTTGGTCAGGATCGATTTGAAATCTATCATGGTTTCAGAGAAATCATACTCCATGGTTCGTTGTTCTTGTAGAATGTTGAACGACTATCCCAACTAAAATCTATCCACTCAACAAAAATTATTTCAGAGAAATCATACTATATGGTTCGTTGTTCTTGTAGAATGTTGAACGACTACCCCAACTAAAATCTATCCACTCAACAAAAATTAGGATCGGATCGATTTGAAACCTATCATGGTTTCAGAGAAATCATACTCCATGGTAAGTTGTTCTTGTAGAATGTTGAACGACTACCCCAACTAAAATCTATCCATTCAACAAAAATTATTTCACACCACAGACTCATCTTGGTCAGGATCGATTTGAAATCTATCATGGTTTCAGAGAAATTATAGTCCATGGTAAGTTGTTCTTGTAGAATGTTGAACGAATACCCCAACTAAAATCTATCCACTCAACAAACATTATTTCAGAGAAATCATACTCCATGGTAAGTTGTTCTTGTAAAATGTTGAACGATTATCCCAACTAAAATCTATCCACTCAACAAAAATTATTTCAGAGAAATCATACTCCATGGTTCGTTGTTCTTGTAGAATGTTGAACGACTACCCCAACTAAAATCTATCCACTCAACAAAATTTATTTCACACCACAGACTCATCTGGGTCAGGATCGATTTGAAATCTATCATGGTTTCAGAGAAATCATAGTCCATGGTTCGTTGTTCTTGTAGAATGTTGAACGACTACCCCAACTAAAATCTATCCACTCAACAAAAATTATTTCACACCACAGACTCATCTTGGTCAGGATCGATTTGAAATCTATCATGGTTTCAGAGAAATCATACTCCATGGTAAGTTGTTCTTGTAGAATGTTGAACGACTATCCCAACTAAAATCTATCCACTCAACAAAAATTATTTCACACCACAGACTCATCTTGGTCAGGATCGATTTGAAATCTATCATGGTTTCAGAGAAATCATAGTACATGGTAAGTTGTTCTTGTAGAATGTTGAACGACTACCCCAACTAAAATCTATATACTCAACAAAAATTATTTCACACCACAGACTCATCTTGGTCAGGATCGATTTGAAATCTATCATGGTTTCAGAGAAATCATACTCCATGGTAAGTTGTTCTTGTAGAATGTTGAACGACTATCCCAACTAAAATCTATCCACTCAACAAAAATTATTTCAGAGAAATCATACTCCATGGTTCGTTGTTCTTGTAGAATGTTGAACGACTACCCAAACTAAAATCTATCCACTCAACAAAAATTATTTCACACCACAGACTCATCTTGGTCAGGATCGATTTGAAATCTATCATGGTTTCAGAGAAATCATGCACCATGGTTCGTTGTTCTTGTAGAATGTTGAACGACTATCCCAACTAAAATCTATCCACTCAACAAAAATTATTTCAGAGAAATCATACTCCATGGTTCGTTGTTTTTGTAGAATGTTGAACGACTATCCCAACTAAAATCTATCCACTCAACAAAAATTATTTCAGAGAAATCATATTCCATGGTAAGTTGTTCTTGTAGAATGTTGAACGACTATCCCAACTAAAATCTATCCACTCAACAAAAATTATTTCACACCACAGACTTATCTTGGTCAGGATCGATTTGAAATCTATCATGGTTTCAGAGAAATCATACTCCATGGTTCGTTGTTCTTGTAGAATGTTGAACGACTATCCCAACTAAAATCTATCCACTCAACAAAAATTATTTCAGAGAAATCATACTCCATGGTTCGTTGTTCTTGTAGAATGTTGAACGACTACCCCAACTAAAATCTATCCACTCAACAAAAATTAGGATCGGATCGATTTGAAACCTATCATGGTTTCAGAGAAATCATACTCCATGGTAAGTTGTTCTTGTAGAATGTTGAACGACTACCCCAACTAAAATCTATCCATTCAACAAAAATTATTTCACACCACAGACTCATCTTGGTCAGGATCGATTTGAAATCTATCATGGTTTCAGAGAAATCATACTCCATGGTAAGTTGTTCTTGTAGAATGTTGAACGACTACCCCAACTAAAATCTATCCACTCAACAAACATTATTTCAGAGAAATCATACTCCATGGTAAGTTGTTCTTGTAAAATGTTGAACGACTATCCCAACTAAAATCTATCCACTCAACAAAAATTATTTCACACCACAGACTCATCTTGGTCAGGATCGATTTGAAATCTATCATGGTTTCAGAGAAATCATAGTCCATGGTTCGTTGTTCTTGTAGAATGTTGAACGACTACCCCAACTAAAATCTATCCACTCAACAAAAATTATTTCACACCACAGACTCATCTTGGTCAGGATCGATTTGAAATCTATCATGGTTGCAGAGAAATCATACTCCATGGTTCGTTGTTCTTGTAAAATGTTGAACGACTACCCCAACTAAAATCTATCCACTCAACAAAAATTATTTCAGAGAAATCATACTCCATGGTTCGTTGTTCTTGTAAAATGTTGAACGACTATCCCAACTAAAATCTATCCACTCAACAAAAATTATTTCAGAGAAATCATACTCCATGGTTCGTTGTTCTTGTAGAATGTTGAACGACTACCCCTAACTAAAATCTATCCACTCAACAAAAATTATTTCACACCACAGACTCATCTTGGTCAGGATCGATTTGAAATCTATCATGGTTTCAGAGAAATCATACTCCATGGTAAGTTGTTCTTGTAGAATGTTGAACGATTACCTCAACTAAAATCTATCCACTCAACAAAAATTATTTCAGAGAAATCATACTCCATGGTAAGTTGTTCTTGTAGAATGTTGAACGACTACCCCTAACTAAAATCTATCCACTCAACAAAAATTATTTCAGAGAAATCATACTCCATGGTAAGTTGTTCCTGTAGAATGTTGAACGACTACCCCAACTAAAATCTATCCACTCAACAAAAATTATTTCACACCACACACTCATCTTGGTCAGGATCGATTTGAAATCTATCATGGTTTCAGAGAAATCATACTCCATGGTTCGTTGTTCTTATAAAATGTTGAACGACTATCCCAACTAAAATCTATCCACTCAACAAAAATTATTTCAGAGAAATCATACTCCATGGTTCGTTGTTCTTGTAGAATGTTGAACGACTACCCCAAATAAAATCTATCCACTCAACAAAATTTATTTCAGAGAAATCATACTCCATGGTTCGTTGTTCTTGTAGAATGTTGAACGACTACCCCTAACTAAAATCTATCCACTCAACAAAAATTATTTCACACCACAGACTCATCTTGGTCAGGATCGATTTGAAATCTATCATGGTTTCAGAGAAATCATACTCCATGGTTCGTTGTTCTTGTAAAATGTTGAACGACTATCCCAACTAAAATCTATCCACTCAACAAAAATTATTTCAGAGAAATCATACTCCATGGTTCGTTGTTCTTGTAGAATGCTGAACGACTACCCCTAACTAAAATCTATCCACTCAACAAAAATTATTTCACACCACAGACTCATCTTGGTCAGGATCGATTTGAAATCTATCATGGTTTCAGAGAAATCATACTCCATGGTTCGTTGTTCTTGTAGAATGTTGAACGACTACCCCAACTAAAATCTATCCACTCAACAAAAATTATTTCAGAGAAATCATACTCCATGGTAAGTTGTTCTTGTAGAATGTTGAACGACTACCCCAACTAAAATCTATCCACTCAACAAAAATTATTTCACACCACAGACTCATCTTGGTCAGGATCGATTTGAAATCTATCATGGTTTCAGAGAAATCATACTCCATGGTTCGTTGTTCTTGTAGAATGTTGAACGACTATCCCAACTAAAATCTATCCACTCAACAAAAATTATTTCAGAGAAATCATACTCCATGGTAAGTTGTTCTTGTAGAATGTTGAACGACTACCCCAACTAAAATCTATCCACTCAACAAAAATTATTTCACACCACAGACTCATCTTGGTCAGGATCGATTTGAAATCTATCATGGTTTCAGAGAAATCATACTCCATGATTCGTTGTTCTTGTAGAATGTTGAACGACTATCCCAACTAAAATTTATCCACTCAACAAAAATTATTTCAGAGAAATCATACTCCATGGTTCGTTGTTCTTGTAGAATGTTGAACGACTACCCCTAACTAAAATCTATCCACTCAACAAAAATTATTTCACACCACAGACTCATCTTGGTCAGGATCGATTTGAAATCTATCATGGTTTCAGAGAAATCATAGTCCATGGTTCGTTGTTCTTGTAAAATGTTGAACGACTATCCCAACTAAAATCTATCCACTCAACAAAAATTATTTCAGAGAAATCATATTCCATGGTAAGTTGTTCTTGTAGAATGTTGAACGACTACCCCAACTAAAATCTATCCACTCAACAAAAATTATTTCACACCACAGACTCATCTTGGTCAGGATCGATTTGAAATCTATCATGGTTTCAGAGAAATCATACTCCATGGTTCGTTGTTCTTGTAGAATGTTGAACGACTATCCCAACTAAAATCTATCCACTCAACAAAAATTATTTCAGAGAAATCATACTCCGTGGTAAGTTGTTCTTGTAGAATGTTGAACGACTACCCCAACTAAAATCTATCCACTCAGGATCGATTTGAAATCTATCATGGTTTCAGAGAAATCATACTCCATGGTTCGTTGTTCTTGTAGAATGTTGAACGACTACCCCAACTAAAATCTATCCACTCAACAAAAATTATTTCACACCACAGACTCATCTTGGTCAAGATCGATTTGAAATCTAGCATGGTTTCAGAGAAATCATAGTCCATGGTAAGTTGTTCTTGTAGAATGTTGAACGACTACCCCTAACTAAAATCTATCCACTCAACAAAAATTATTTCAGAGCAATCATACTCCATGGTAAGTTGTTCTTGTAGAATGTTGAACGACTATCCCAACTAAAATCTATCCACTCAACAAAAATTATTTCAGAGAAATCATACTCCATGGTAAGTTGTTCTTGTAGAATGTTGAACGACTACCCCAACTAAAATCTATCCACTCAACAAAAATTATTTCACACCACAGACTCATCTTGGTCAGGATCGATTTGAAATCTATCATGGTTTCAGAGAAATCATACTCCATGGTTCGTTGTTCTTGTAGAATGTTGAACGACTATCCCAACTAAAATCTATCCACTCAACAAAAATTATTTCAGAGAAATCATACTCCATGGTAAGTTGTTCTTGTAGAATGTTGAACGACTACCCCAACTAAAATCTATCCACTCAACAAAAATTATTTCACACCACAGACTCATCTTGGTCAGGATCGATTTGAAATCTATCATGGTTTCAGAGAAATCATACTCCATGATTCGTTGTTCTTGTAGAATGTTGAACGACTATCCCAACTAAAATTTATCCACTCAACAAAAATTATTTCAGAGAAATCATACTCCATGGTTCGTTGTTCTTGTAGAATGTTGAACGACTACCCCTAACTAAAATCTATCCACTCAACAAAAATTATTTCACACCACAGACTCATCTTGGTCAGGATCGATTTGAAATCTATCATGGTTTCAGAGAAATCATACTCCATGGTAAGTTGTTCTTGTAGAATGTTGAACGACTACCCCAACTAAAATCTATCCATTCAACAAAAATTATTTCACACCACAGACTCATCTTGGTCAGGATCGATTTGAAATCTATCATGGTTTCAGAGAAATCATACTCCATGGTAAGTTGTTCTTGTAGAATGTTGAACGACTACCCCAACTAAAATCTATCCACTCAACAAACATTATTTCAGAGAAATCATACTCCATGGTAAGTTGTTCTTGTAAAATGTTGAACGACTATCCCAACTAAAATCTATCCACTCAACAAAAATTATTTCACACCACAGACTCATCTTGGTCAGGATCGATTTGAAATCTATCATGGTTTCAGAGAAATCATAGTCCATGGTTCGTTGTTCTTGTAGAATGTTGAACGACTACCCCAACTAAAATCTATCCACTCAACAAAAATTATTTCACACCACAGACTCATCTTGGTCAGGATCGATTTGAAATCTATCATGGTTGCAGAGAAATCATACTCCATGGTTCGTTGTTCTTGTAAAATGTTGAACGACTACCCCAACTAAAATCTATCCACTCAACAAAAATTATTTCAGAGAAATCATACTCCATGGTTCGTTGTTCTTGTAAAATGTTGAACGACTATCCCAACTAAAATCTATCCGCTCAACAAAAATTATTTCAGAGAAATCATACTCCATGGTTCGTTGTTCTTGTAGAATGTTGAACGACTACCCCTATTTAAATCTATCCACTCAACAAAAATTATTTCACACCACAGACTCATCTTGGTCAGGATCGATTTGAAATCTATCATGGTTTCAGAGAAATCATACTCCATGGTAAGTTGTTCTTGTAGAATGTTGAACGATTACCTCAACTAAAATCTATCCACTCAACAAAAATTATTTCAGAGAAATCATACTCCATGGTAAGTTGTTCTTGTAGAATGTTGAACGACTACCCCTAACTAAAATCTATCCACTCAACAAAAATTATTTCAGAGAAATCATACTCCATGGTAAGTTGTTCTTGTAGAATGTTGAACGACTACCCCAACTAAAATCTATCCACTCAACAAAAATTATTTCACACCACACACTCATCTTGGTCAGGATCGATTTGAAATCTATCATGGTTTCAGAGAAATCATACTCCATGGTTCGTTGTTCTTATAAAATGTTGAACGACTATCCCAACTAAAATCTATCCACTCAACAAAAATTATTTCAGAGAAATCATACTCCATGGTTCGTTGTTCTTG
Organism: Xylota sylvarum; assembly: GCA_905220385.1. Taxonomy (NCBI): domain Eukaryota; kingdom Metazoa; phylum Arthropoda; class Insecta; order Diptera; family Syrphidae; genus Xylota; species Xylota sylvarum. The sequence continues at coordinate 53,874 of CAJMZQ010000094.1, forward strand.
TAGAATGTTGAACGACTACCCCAAATAAAATCTATCCACTCAACAAAATTTATTTCAGAGAAATCATACTCCATGGTTCGTTGTTCTTGTAGAATGTTGAACGACTACCCCTAACTAAAATCTATCCACTCAACAAAAATTATTTCACACCACAGACTCATCTTGGTCAGGATCGATTTGAAATCTATCATGGTTTCAGAGAAATCATACTCCATGGTTCGTTGTTCTTGTAAAATGTTGAACGACTATCCCAACTAAAATCTATCCACTCAACAAAAATTATTTCAGAGAAATCATACTCCATGGTTCGTTGTTCTTGTAGAATGCTGAACGACTACCCCTAACTAAAATCTATCCACTCAACAAAAATTATTTCACACCACAGACTCATCTTGGTCAGGATCGATTTGAAATCTATCATGGTTTCAGAGAAATCATACTCCATGGTTCGTTGTTCTTGTAGAATGTTGAACGACTACCCCAACTAAAATCTATCCACTCAACAAAAATTATTTCAGAGAAATCATACTCCATGGTAAGTTGTTCTTGTAGAATGTTGAACGACTACCCCAACTAAAATCTATCCACTCAACAAAAATTATTTCACACCACAGACTCATCTTGGTCAGGATCGATTTGAAATCTATCATGGTTTCAGAGAAATCATACTCCATGGTTCGTTGTTCTTGTAGAATGTTGAACGACTATCCCAACTAAAATCTATCCACTCAACAAAAATTATTTCAGAGAAATCATACTCCATGGTAAGTTGTTCTTGTAGAATGTTGAACGACTACCCCAACTAAAATCTATCCACTCAACAAAAATTATTTCACACCACAGACTCATCTTGGTCAGGATCGATTTGAAATCTATCATGGTTTCAGAGAAATCATACTCCATGATTCGTTGTTCTTGTAGAATGTTGAACGACTATCCCAACTAAAATTTATCCACTCAACAAAAATTATTTCAGAGAAATCATACTCCATGGTTCGTTGTTCTTGTAGAATGTTGAACGACTACCCCTAACTAAAATCTATCCACTCAACAAAAATTATTTCACACCACAGACTCATCTTGGTCAGGATCGATTTGAAATCTATCATGGTTTCAGAGAAATCATAGTCCATGGTTCGTTGTTCTTGTAAAATGTTGAACGACTATCCCAACTAAAATCTATCCACTCAACAAAAATTATTTCAGAGAAATCATATTCCATGGTAAGTTGTTCTTGTAGAATGTTGAACGACTACCCCAACTAAAATCTATCCACTCAACAAAAATTATTTCACACCACAGACTCATCTTGGTCAGGATCGATTTGAAATCTATCATGGTTTCAGAGAAATCATACTCCATGGTTCGTTGTTCTTGTAGAATGTTGAACGACTATCCCAACTAAAATCTATCCACTCAACAAAAATTATTTCAGAGAAATCATACTCCGTGGTAAGTTGTTCTTGTAGAATGTTGAACGACTACCCCAACTAAAATCTATCCACTCAGGATCGATTTGAAATCTATCATGGTTTCAGAGAAATCATACTCCATGGTTCGTTGTTCTTGTAGAATGTTGAACGACTACCCCAACTAAAATCTATCCACTCAACAAAAATTATTTCACACCACAGACTCATCTTGGTCAAGATCGATTTGAAATCTAGCATGGTTTCAGAGAAATCATAGTCCATGGTAAGTTGTTCTTGTAGAATGTTGAACGACTACCCCTAACTAAAATCTATCCACTCAACAAAAATTATTTCAGAGCAATCATACTCCATGGTAAGTTGTTCTTGTAGAATGTTGAACGACTATCCCAACTAAAATCTATCCACTCAACAAAAATTATTTCAGAGAAATCATACTCCATGGTAAGTTGTTCTTGTAGAATGTTGAACGACTACCCCAACTAAAATCTATCCACTCAACAAAAATTATTTCACACCACAGACTCATCTTGGTCAGGATCGATTTGAAATCTATCATGGTTTCAGCGAAATCATACTCCATGGTTCGTTGTTCTTGTAGAATGTTGAACGACTATCCCAACTAAAATCTATCCACTCAACAAAAATTATTTCACACCACAGACTCATCTTGGTCAGGATCGATTTGAAATCTATCATGGTTTCAGAGAAATCATACTCCGTGGTTCGTTGTTCTTGTAAAATGTTGAACGACTATCCCAACTAAAATCTATCCACTCAACAAAAATTATTTCACACCACAGACTCATCTTGGTCAGGATCGATTTGAAATCTATCATGGTTTCAGCGAAATCATACTCCATGGTTCGTTGTTCTTGTAGAATGTTGAACGACTATCCCAACTAAAATCTATCCACTCAACAAAAATTATTTCACACCACAGACTCATCTTGGTCAGGATCGATTTGAAATCTATCATGGTTTCAGCGAAATCATATTCCATGGTAAGTTGTTCTTGTAGAATGTTGAACGACTACCCCAACTAAAATCTATCCACTCAACAAAAATTATTTCACACCACAGACTCATCTTGGTCAGGATCGATTTGAAATCTATCATGGTTTCAGAGAAATCATACTCCATGGTTCGTTGTTCTTGTAGAATGTTGAACGACTACCCCTAACTAAAATCTATCCACTCAACAAAAATTATTTCACACCACAGACTCATCTTGGTCAGGATCGATTTGAAATCTATCATGGTTTCAGAGAAATCATACTCCGTGGTTCGTTGTTCTTGTAAAATGTTGAACGACTATCCCAACTAAAATCTATCCACTCAACAAAAATTATTTCAGAGAAATCATACTCCATGGTTCGTTGTTCTTGTAGAATGTTGAACGACTACCCCAACTAAAATCTATCCACTCAACAAAAATTATTTCACACCACAGACTCATCTTGGTCAGGATCGATTTGAAATCTATCATGGTTTCAGAGAAATCATACTCCATGGTTCGTTGTTCTTGTAGAATGTTGAACGACTATCCCAACTAAAATCTATCCACTCAACAAAAATTATTTCAGAGAAATCATACTCCATGGTAAGTTGTTCTTGTAGAATGTTGAACGACTACCCCAACTAAAATCTATCCACTCAACAACAATTATTTCACACCACAGACTCATCTTGGTCAGGACCGATTTGAAATCTATCATGGTTTCAGAGAAATCATACTCCATGGTTCGTTGTTCTTGTAGAATGTTGAACGACTACCCCAACTAAAATCTATCCACTCAACAAAAATTATTTCACACCACAGACTCATCTTGGTCAGGATCGATTTGAAATCTATCATGGTTTCAGAGAAATCATAGTCCATGGTAAGTTGTTCTTGTAGAATGTTGAACGACTACCTTAACTAAAATCTATCCACTCAACAAAAATTATTTCACACCACAGACTCATCTTGGTCAGGATCGATTTGAAATCTATCGTGGTTGCAGAGAAATCATACTCCATCGTTCGTTGTTCTTGTAGAATGTTGAACGACTATCCCAACTAAAATCTATCCACTCAACAAAAATTATTTCAGAGAAATCATACTCCATGGTAAGTTGTTCTTGTAGAATGTTGAACGACTATCCCAACTAAAATCTATCCACTCAACAAAAATTATTTCAGAGAAATCATACTCCATGGTTCGTTGTTCTTGTAGAATGTTGAACTACTACCCCAACTAAAATCTATCCACTCAACAAAAATTATTTCACACCACAGACTCATCTTGGTCAGGATCGATTTGAAATCTATCATGGTTTCAGAGAAATCATACTCCATCGTTCGTTGTTCTTGTAAAATGTTGAACGACTATCCCAACTAAAATCTATCCACTCAACAAAAATTATTTCAGAGAAATCGTACTCCATGGTAACTTGTTCTTGTAGAATGTTGAACGACTACCCCTAACTAAAATCTATCCACTCGACAAAAATTATTTCACACTACAGACTCATCTTTGTCAGGATCGATTTGAAATCTATCATGGTTTCAGAGAAATCATACTCCATGTTTCGTTGTTCTTGTAGAATTTTGAACGACTATCCCAACTAAAATCTATCCACTCAACAAAAATTATTTCAGAGAAATCATACTAAATGGTTCGTTGTTCTTGTAGAATGTTGAGCGACTACCCCAACTAAAATCTAAACACTCAACAAAAATTATTTCAGAGAAATCATACTCCATGGTTCGTTGTTCTTTTAGAATGTTGAACTACTACCCCAACTAAAATCTATCCACTCAACAAAAATTATTTCACACCACAGACTCATCTTGGTCAGGATCGATTTGAAATCTATCATGGTTTCAGAGAAATCATACTCCATCGTTCGTTGTTCTTGTAAAATGTTGAACGACTATCCCAACTAAAATCTATCCACTCAACAAAAATTATTTCAGAGAAATCGTACTCCATGGTAACTTGTTCTTGTAGAATGTTGAACGACTACCCCTAACTAAAATCTATCCACTCGACAAAAATTATTTCACACTACAGACTCATCTTTGTCAGGATCGATTTGAAATCTATCATGGTTTCAGAGAAATCATACTCCATGGTTCGTTGTTCTTGTAGAATGTTGAACGACTACCCCAACTAAAATCTATCCACTCAACAAAAATTATTTCAGAGAAATCATACTCCATGGTAAGTTGTTCTTGTAGAATGTTGAACGACTACCCCTAACTAAAATCTATCCACTCAACAAAAATTATTTCACACCACAGACTCATCTTGGTCAGGATCGATTTGAAATCTATCATGGTTTCAGAGAAATCATACTCCATGGTAAGTTGTTCTTGTAGAATGTTGAACGACTATCCCAACTAAAATCTATCCACTCAACAAAAATTATTTCAGAGAAATCATACTCCATGGTAAGTTGTTCTTGTAGAATGTTGAACGACTACCCCAACTAAAAACTATCCACTCAACAAAAATTATTTCACACCACAGACTCATCTTGGTCATGATCGATTTGAAATCTATCATGGTTTCAGAGTAATCATAGTCCATGGTAAGTTGTTCTTGTAGAATGTTGAACGACTACCCCAACTAAAATCTATCCACTCAACAAGAATTATTTCACACCACAGACTCATCTTGATCATAATCGATTTGAAATCTATCATGGTTTCAGAGAAATCATACTCCATGGTTCGTTGTTCTTGTAGAATGTTGAACGACTATCCCAACTAAAATCTATCCACTCAACAAAAACTATTTCAGAGAAATCATACTCCATGGTTCGTTGTTCTTGTAGAATGTTGAACGACTACCCCTAACTAAAATCTATCCCCTCAGCAAAAATTATTTCACAAAACAGACTCATCTTGGTCAGGATCGATTTGAAATCTATCATGGTTTCAGAGAAATCATACTCCATGGTAAGTTGTTCTTGTAGAATGTTGAACGAATATCCCAACTAAAATCTATCCACTCAACAAAAATTATTTCAGAGAAATCATACTCCATGGTAAGTTGTTCTTGTAGAATGTTGAACCACTACCCCAACTAAAATCTATCCACTCAACAAAAAATATGTCAGAGAAATCATACTCTTGTTCTTGTAGAATGTTGAACGACTACCCCAACTAAAATCTATCCACTCAACAAAAATTATTTCAGAGAAATCATACTCCATTTCAAGTTGTTCTTGTAGAATGTTGAACGACTACCCCAACTAAAATCTATCCACTCAACAAAAATTATTTCACACCACAGACTCATCTTGGTCAGGATCGATTTGAAATCTATCATGGTTTCAGAGAAATCATAGTCCATGGTAAGTTGTTCTTGTAGAATGTTGAACGACTACCCCAACTAAAATCTATCCACTCAACAAGAATTATTTCACACCACAGACTCATCTTGGTCAGGATCGATTTGAAATGTATCATGGTTTCAGAGAAATCATACTCCATGGTAAGATCTTCTTGTAGAATGTTGAACGACTACCCCTAACTAAAATCTATCCACTCAACAAAAATTATTTCAGAGAAATCATACTCCATGGTTCGTTGTTCTTGTAGAATGTTGAACGACTATCCCAACTAAAATCTATCCACTCAACAAAAATTATTTCACACCACAGACTCATCTTGGTCAGGATCGATTTGAAATCTATCATGGTTTCAAAGAAATCATACTCCATGGTTCGTTGTTCTTGTAGAATGTTGAACGACTATCCCAACTAAAATCTATCCACTCAACAAAAATTATTTCAGAAAAATCATACTCCATGGTTCGTTGTTCTTGTAGAATGTTGAACGACTACCCCTAACTAAAATCTATCCACTCAACAATAATTATTTCACACCACAGACTCATCTTGATCAGGATCGAATTGAAATCTATCATGGTTTCAGAGAAATCATAGCCCATGGTAAGTTGTTCTTGTAGAATGTTGAACGACTACCCCAACTAAAATCTATTAACTCAACAAAAATTATTTCACACCACAGACTCATCTTGGTCAGGATCGATTTGAAATCTATCATGGTTTCAGAGAAATCATACTCCATGGTAAGTTGTTCTTGTAGAATGTTGAACGACTACCCCAACTAAAATCTATCCACTCAACAAAAATTATTTCACACCACAGACTCATCTTGGTCAGGATCGATTTGAAATCTATCATGGTTTCAGAGAAATCATACTCCATGGTAAGATCTTCTTGTAGAATGTTGAACGACTACCCCTAACTAAAATCTATCCACTCAACAAAAATTATTTCAGAGAAATCATACTCCATGGTTCGTTGTTCTTGTAGAATGTTGAACGACTACCCCAACTAAAATCTATCCACTCAACAAAAATTATTTCACACCACAGACTCATCTTGGTCAGGATCGATTTGAAATCTATCATGGTTTCAAAGAAATCATACTCCATGGTTCGTTGTTCTTGTAGAATGTTGAACGACTATCCCAACTAAAATCTATCCACTCAACAAAAATTATTTCAGAAAAATCATACTCCATGGTTCGTTGTTCTTGTAGAATGTTGAACGACTATCCCAACTAAAATCTATCCACTCAACAAAAATTATTTCAGAGAAATCATACTCCATGGTAAGTTGTTCTTGTAGAATGTTGAACGACTACCCCAACTAAAATCTATCCACTCAACAAAAATTATTTCACACCACAGACTCATCTTGGTCATAATCGATTTGAAATCTATCATGGCTTCAGAAAAATCATACTCCATGGTTCGTTGTTCTTGTAGAATGTTGAACGACTACCAATAACTAAAATCTATCCACTCAACAAAAATTATTTCAGAGAAATCATACTCCATGGTTCGTTGTTCTTGTAGAATGTTGAACGACTACCCCAACTAAAATCTATCCACTCAACAAAAATTATTTCACACCTCAGACTCATCTTGGTCAGGATCGATTTGAAATCTATCATGGTTTCAGAGAAATCATACTCGATGGTAAGTTCTTATTGTAGAATGTTGAACGACTACCCCAACTAAAATCTATCCACTCAACAAAAATTATTTCACACCATAGACTCATCTTGGTCAGGATCGATTTGAAATCTATCATGGTTTCAGAGAAATCATACTCCATGGTTCGTTGTTCTTGTAGAATGTTGAACGACTATCCCAACTAAAATCTATCCACTCAACAAAAATTATTTCACACCATAGACTCATCTTGGTCAGGATCGATTTGAAATCTATCATGGTTTCAGAGAAATCATACTCCATGGTAAGTTGTTCTTGTAGAATGTTGAACGACTATCCCAACTAAAATCTATCCACTCAACAAAAATTATTTCAGAGAAATCATACTCCATGGTAAGTTGTTCTTGTAGAATGTTGAACCACTACCCCAACTAAAATCTATCCACTCAACAAAAAATATGTCAGAGAAATCATACTCTTGTTCTTGTAGAATGTTGAACGACTACCCCAACTAAAATCTATCCACTCAACAAAAATTATTTCCCACCATAGACTCATCTTGGTCAGGATCGATTTGAAATCTATCATGGTTTCAGAGAAATCATACTCCATGGTAAGTTGTTCTTGTAGAATGTTGAACGACTATCCCAACTAAAATCTATCCACTCAACAAAAATTATTTCAGAGAAATCATACTCCATGGTAAGTTGTTCTTGTAGAATGTTGAATCACTACCCCAACTAAAATCTATCCACTCAACAAAAAATATGTCAGAGAAATCATACTCTTGTTCTTGTAGAATGTTGAACGACTACCCCAACTAAAATCTATCCACTCAACAAAAATTATTTCATTTATTTATTTATTTGTTATCATCATCAAAGTTCAAGACTTTCTTAGACAAAGGTAATATACAAGCACAATGAATATTATAGAAATTACAATAAGAAAAAAAAAAACAAGAAATTTAATAATGAAGCAGTAAAATAAATTGATAAAGAAAAAAAAAAAAGAAAAAAAAACAAAAAACCAAATTAAAGACATAAGAATTATGACTGCGAAATAGCTTCAAACAATTTCTTTTTTATAACATCAACCGACGAGTTAAAATCAATTAAATGGGCATTTGCATTATAAATTGTCATGTAACCGTTTATAGAAGATGAATGGCCGTAATTGGTTCGTGAGTGAGATATTTTGAAAAATCTTTGATTCCGTAAACCACTAGTTGGAATATTAATATTTAGTAGACTTAGGATTTCAGGGGAATCAATCTCTCCAATAAGTAACCTATGAAGGAAAATAGCTCTGGCCACCGTTCTTCTAACATCAAGAGATTCTAAGCTTATCAGTTTAAGTCTGGATTGGTAGGCGGGTAAGCTGTTGGCGTCAACCCAAGGAAGTCCTCTAAGGGTAAATCTCAAAAACCTCTTTTGGATGGCTTCAATTTTGGAAATATGAATTGCGTAGTAGGGATACCAGACAATTGACGCATATTCCAAAATAGATCTAACAAAAGATACATATAGCATTTTTATGACATATGGATCAGAAAATTCACAGGCATAACGCCTTATGATTCCCCATGCCCTATTAGCCTTATTCGAAATATATTCAATGTGGCTAATATATGATAGTTTTGTGTCAAGAAAAACACCCAAATCTTTTATTGTAGAGACACGAGGAATGACGTTATTATCAAGGACATAATTGTATATAAGAATTGATTTGCGACGTGAGAAGGATATGACAGAGCATTTATTAACATTTAAAGACAAGTAGTTTTTTGAACACCATAGACAAAGTTTTTGCATATTTGAATTAAGCATTTCAAAGCTTTGAATGTCTTTGCCAGATGCAAATATTTTAAAGTCATCCGCAAACATTAAAATATTACAATTAGGTAGAAATTTAACAATATCGTTAACAAACAAAATAAACAGGAGAGGACCAATGTGACTTCCTTGCGGAACGCCAGAAGTTACATTAATTTTATTTGAAAATGTATTTCTAAAATTTACAAATTGGTATCTATTACACAGATAAGAAGATAACCAATGTAAAAAGGAAGCTGGAAAACCTAATCGCTTCAGCTTGAATAGTAATAAGCTATGATTTACACGGTCAAATGCTTTACTAAAATCTGTGTAGATGGCATCAACTTGATTACCTTTACTTATTTCCGAAGCAATGAAATTAGTGAAAAGTATTAGGTTTGTTACAGTCGAACGCTGTTTCACAAAACCATGCTGATTGTTATAAATTAGGGAATTACAAAAAAAGCTTAATCGTTCAGTTACCAATTTATCAAATAATTTAGGAATTGCAGATTGTTTGCATATACCTCGGTAGTTTTCAATTTTGTTTCTCCTACCGGACTTAAAGATGGGTATTATAAATGAATTTTTCCATATTGATGGAAATGTTGACGTTTTTAAAGATAAATTAAAAATGTAACATAGAATTTTGTGTAATGGACGAGCACATTTTTTTAGAAAGGCTGGGGGCAGACCGTCCGGGCCGGAAGAATAATTAGATTCTAACTCCAATAGAGACCCTAACGTACTATCTTCAGTAATTTCAACGTTGTTGAAAATAGGATTGCACGATTCATGAATGTAGCAGAAGAAATTCACGTCAATGTTAGAATCACTGTTTGAATATACAGATTGGAAAAAACTACGAAAGTTATTACAAATGGTTTTTGAGGAATCTGAGGAATGACCATTGTAGGAAAGTGTGGATGGGTAACCATCACATTTATTTTTTGTGTTAATGAAGTTCCAGAATTGATTCGGCTTAGATCTAATATTATTTTCAATGTTTTTGATATATATAAGGTAAGCATGATACAGAGCTAATTTAAATTCGGATTTAAGTTTTATGTACGACATGTAGTCCTCATATAATAAACTATTACGCCATCTTCTATAAGCTCTATTCTTTTGGGTTTTTAAGAAACAAGTAATTTCATTATCCCAGGGACAAGAGTTGACCGAAGAGTTACGTACGCGGACTACAGGAACATATTTAAAGATAATTTCCTTGATAACCCGATAAAATTCGGAGCATAAAGCATTAATTTCTAGCGAATAAAAGTGTTGCCAGTCATAGTTCTCAAGTTGATCACAAATATAAGCATAATCAGCTTTTTTAAAATTAAATTTAAAAGAATCATGAAGGTAAGGCTTATTAGTATACAAATTTGAAAATAAATATAAAGATGGATGATACATATCTTCCGAGACCATTGGTGTAAGACTTCCAGAGACGAAGCTATCGTTACTGTTGTTTGTAAAAATGAGGTCTAAGGTACGATTTTGATGATTAGTTATATGATTAACTTGAAGTAGACCCAAAGATTGTAGCGTATCCACAATATCAGCTCCAGATCCTGATAAAGAATTACTTGGGCTTAGAAATGTGCAGTCCGCATCTCCTGAAGCCCATTTTATTTTAGGATGGTTGAAATCACCAAATATGTATATTTTATCCGATACAGTAAGAAGGCTTTCAATGAAACGAAAGGCATCCAAATACCTAGTCACTACAGATGACTGGGATCTCGGTGGAATGTAGACGCATACAACATATAACTTTGAAGAGGTTGTAAGGTTAATTCTGCTACAGCATATTTCAATATCGGAGAAATTAGTCAATTCGATTTCTTTTGGCATTAGGACATCTTTCACAGCGATAATTACACCACCAAGTCGATCTTTGGTGCTATTATTCACGGAACGGTCGCAACGATTAACAGAAAAATTTGGTGGAAAAACGACGTCATTATGAAAGCTGTCATCTAATCCACTTTCAGTAATAATAACTATGTCAGAGGAACAGCTGTACATGCTTATCAAAAATTGAGTGCATTTAGTTCTTAGTCCTCTCACGTTTTGATAGAAGAAGGCGATTTCCGTGTGTTTTTTGAGGAGGAAGCTCTTAAATTGGGCCTGTTTATGAACTCCTTTACTAGCATATTACTTGGCCAAAAATCTGGATTAACAAGTATTTTACCAGTAGACAGTGGTGCAAGTACTTTGAATGACGCGGACATGCGACCTTGTAAGTTATCTGCTGTTAGGCTCAGGCATCTGATACTTGATGTATCGATATTTTTTTGATTAATATAATCAATAATATCAGATGGTTTAGTGCCGTATTCCAAACGAGACAAAAATATAACAAATGGGGGTGGTACTACCCTTAAGGTACAAGTTCCAGCGGTAGATATATTGTTCGATCCAAAGTTACCTGTCGTAGAACGTGTCTCAATGTTGATAAATGGTGAAAGTATTGACGAAGTAGTATCAATATTCGAATTATCAGTTGATACGTCAATAGAGGGAAGTTCCCCAAGTAAATGCGAATTGGAGCGTAAAACTCTCTTTTCAGGAGGTTCCAATTGTATCAGTGGAAGAGGAATTGCACTATTCGTAGAGTCATCGTCATCCTGTATAGCGGTTGTAGTGGTTGACTCCACAATAGTTATTGAAGAGGTATGTGGCTGTTGCTGAATACTTGTTTGATCACTTTTTTTCTGTTTAGGTTGTGGAGGCTTTGTTTTTTGTTGTCTGTGCTGACTCTGAAATGTTTGTTTTTGTTCCTGTTGTGGGTGTTCTTGTTGCTGAGGCTCATGTTGTTGAAGTTTTTGTTGTGGACGTTCTTTTTGAGGTTGATTATATTGTTGCTGTTGTTGTTCAACTAATTGTTGTTGGATGAGGTGTAGTTGCGCTTGCTGATCTTTTAATTGATTCTGCTGTGCTAGTATAAGCTGTTGGGGCTCGCTGATAGGCTGATGCTGTTGCAGCAGGCGATCAATGTTATTAAAACCCTCCAGCATTTTTTGTTTGTTTGAGGCGTCAAAAACGAATATCTCTTGAATTTCTGCGAAAATGGCAGATAAATTGTTAAACGTTTTTTGCAGTTTGATAATCTTCCAGTGCAAAACATCCGTCGATATACTGCGATGTTTTTCACAGTGGAAGGAAAGGCCAGGCGTAGAGACAATTTTATCAATGTCTTTCCCTTTGATGTTAATGCATTTAGCATGTACATTTGCAAGGCATATTGCACAAGCAAGTTTAACATCATTCGATGTTTTTTTGCATATGTAACATTCAGAGTCTCCCATGATTAGTGGTTTGAAATATTTAAATATTACAAACAGGAAATGATGTTTGTTTCCGTCTTAAATTATACTGGTTACAGTTGAATGACAATGGTTGCAGTATAAGAAAAATTGTGGTTCCAGTATTTGATTGATGTTTGCTCGAAATTGGAACATGCAATGATTAAAACAAAACAGAGAAAACAAAATTCGATTGAGTAGAATCCACTATGCTGACGGCAGAACATGCACTAAAAATGTACTCACACGTGTGGGGGAGTGAGATCACTAACGTTACTCAGAGTTGTTGGTCTATAGTTGACAGGAGAATTGAGTAATTTCCTTTATTATCACTCAACGATGTAGTAGTTGGAGAAGTGTAAAGAGAGAACACAATATATTTGTATAGTCTCAAAATGCTTCAATGTTGGCAGAACATACACTAAGATGAACTCACCGGGGAGAAGAGAATGAGTCGAAAAACGAATTTAACGGCTGATATATACGGCAAAGTTAATACTGGGTTTAGAGTACCACTCAATAAGTTCTACTGTTTAATATCAGAAAATTTTTTTTTTTTTTTGTTTAAACTAAACTCTTTAAAGGTGAGAACACAAACTCGCGAATGATTCCACGGTAGAGAAAATCTCAACGTATCGAATACATTCGGAAGTTGAAAGATTAAGGCAAAAGGGTTTAGAGTAATGATTATAAAACGAAAGAGAAAGGCAAAAGCACGTCTTCTTCTATACACAGTTGACATCAACTTGAGAAATTCAGAGAAATCATACTCCATTTCAAGTTGTTCTTGTAGAATGTTGAACGACTACCCCAACTAAAATCTATCCACTCAACAAAAATTATTTCACACCACAGACTAATCTTGGTCAGGATCGATTTGAAATCTATCATGGTTTCAGAGAAATCATAGTCCATGGTAAGTTGTTCTTGTAGAATGTTGAACGACTACCCCAACTAAAATCTATCCACTCAACAAGAATTATTTCACACCACAGACTCATCTTGGTCAGGATCGATTTGAAATCTATCATGGTTTCAGAGAAATCATACTCCATGGTTCGTTGTTCTTGTAGAATGTTGAACGTCTATCCCAACTAAAATCTATCCACTCAACAAAAATTATTTCAGAGAAATCATACTCCATGGTTCGTTGTTCTTGTAGAATGTTGAACGACTACCCCTAACTAAAATCTATCCACTCAACAATAATTATTTCACACCACAGACTCATCTTGATCAGGATCGATTTGAAATCTATCATGGTTTTAGAGAAATCATAGTCCATGGTAAGTTGTTCTTGTAGAATGTTGAACGACTACCCCAACTAAAATCTATCCACTCAACAAGAATTATTTCACACCACAGACTCATCTTGGTCAGGATCGATTTGAAATCTATCATGGTTTCAGAGAAATCATACTCCATGGTAAGTTGTTCTTGTAGAATGTTGAACGACTACCCCAACTAAAATCTATCCACTCAACAAAAATTATTTCACACCACAGACTCATCTTGGTCAGGATCGATTTGAAATCTATCATGGTTTCAGAGAAATCATACTCCATGGTAAGATCTTCTTGTAGAATGTTGAACGACTACCCCTAACTAAAATCTATCCACTCAACAAAAATTATTTCAGAGAAATCATACTCCATGGTTCGTTGTTCTTGTAGAATGTTGAACGACTACCCAAACTAAAATCTATCCACTCAACAAAAATTATTTCACACCACAGACTCATCTCGGTCAGGATCGATTTGAAATCTATCATGGTTTCAGAGAAATCATAGTCCATGGTAAGTTGTTCTTGTAGAATGTTGAACGACTACCCCAACTAAAATCTATCCACTCAACAAAAATTATTTCACACCACAGACTCATCTTGGTCAGGATCGATTTGAAATCTATCATTTTTTCAGAGAAATCATACTCCATGGTTCGTTGTTCTTGTAGAATGTTGAACGACTATCCCAACTAAAATCTATCCACTCAACGAAAATTATTTCAGAGAAATCATACTCCATGGTTCGTTGTTCTTGTAGAATGTTGAACGACTACCCCTAACTAAAATCTATCCACTCAACAAAAATTATTTCAGAGAAATCATACTCCATGGTTCGTTGTTCTTGTAGAATGTTGAACCAACTAAAATCTATCCACTCAACAAAAATTATTTCACACCACAGACTCATCTTGGTCAGGATCGATTTGAAATCTATCATGGTTTAAGAGAAATCATACTCCATGGTAAGTTGTTCTTGTAGAATGTTGAACGACTACTCCTAACTAAAATCTATCCACTCAACAAAAATTATTTCAGAGAAATCATACTCCATGGTTCGTTGTTCTTGTAGAATGTTGAACGACTACCCCAACTAAAATCTATCCACTCAACAAAAATTATTTCACACCACAGACTCATCTTGGTCAGGATCGATTTGAAATCTATCATGGTTTCAGAGAAATCATACTCCATGGTTCGTTGTTCTTGTAGAATGTTGAACGACTATCCCAACTAAAATCTATCCACTCAACAAAAATTATTTCAGAGAAATCATACTCCATGGTTCGTTGTTCTTGTAGAATGTTGAACAACTACCGCAACTAAAATCTATCCACTCAACAAAAATTATTTCACACCACAGACTCATCTTGGTCATAATCGATTTGAAATCTATCATGGTTTCAGAGAAATCATACTCCATGGTAAGTTGTTATTGTAGAATGTTGAACGACTACCCCAACTACAATCTATCCACTCAACAAAAATTATTTCACACCACAGACTCATCTTGGTCAGGATCGATTTGAAATCTATCATGGTTTCAGAGAAATCATACTCCATGGTTCGTTGTTCTTGTAGAATGTTGAACGACTACCCCAACTAAAATCTATCCACTCAACAAAAATTATTTCACACCACAGACTCATCTTGGTCAGGATCGATTTGAAATCTATCATGGTTTCAGAGAAATCATAGTCCATGGTAAGTTGTTCTTGTAGAATGTTGAACGACTACCCCAACTAAAATCTATCCACTCAACAAAAATTATTTCACACCACAGACTCATCTTGGTCAGGATCGATTTGAAATCTATCATGGTTTCAGAGAAATCATACTCCATGGTTCGTTGTTCTTGTAGAATGTTGAACGACTATCCCAACTAAAATCTATCCACTCAACAAAAATTATTTCAGAGAAATCATACTCCATGGTTCGTTGTTCTTGTAGAATGTTGAACGACTACCCCTAACTAAAATCTATCCACTCAACAAAAATGATTTCAGAGAAATCATACTCCATGGTTCGTTGTTCTTGTAGAATGTTGAACGACTATCCCAACTAAAATCTATCCACTCAACAAAAATTATTTCACACCACAGACTCATCTTGGTCAGGATCGATTTGAAATCTATCATGGTTTCAGAGAAATCATACTCCATGATTCGTTGTTCTTGTAGAATGTTGAACGACTACCCCTAACTAAAATCTATCCACTCAACAAAAATTATTTCACACCACAGACTCATCTTAGTCAGGATCGATTTGAAATCTATAATGGTTTCAGAGAAATCATACTCCATGGTAAGTTGTTCTTGTAGAATGTTGAACGACTACCCCAACTAAAATCTATCCACTCAACAAAAATTATTTCACACCACATACTCATCTTGGTCAGGATCGATTTGAAATCTATCATGGTTTCAGAGAAATCATACTCCATGGTTCGTTGTTCTTGTAGAATGTTGAACGACTACCCCCAACTAAAATCTATCCACTCAACAAAAATTATTTCAGAGAAATCATACTCCATGGTTCGTTGTTCTTGTAGAATGTTGAACGACTACAACAACTAAAATCTATCCACTCAACAAAAATTATTTCAGAGAAATCATACTCCATGGTTCGTTGTTCTTGTAGAATGTTGAACGACTACCCCAACTAAAATCTATCCACTCAACAAAAATTATTTCACACCACAGACTCATCTTGGTCAGGATCGATTTGAAATCTATCTTGGTTTCAGAGAAATCATACTCCATTTTAGGTTGTTCTTGTAGAATGTTGAACGACTACCCCAACTAAAATCTATCCACTCAACAAAAATTATTTCAGAGAAATCATACTCCATGGTTCGTTGTTCTTGTAGAATGTTGAACGACTACCCCAACTAAAATCTATCCACTCAACAAAAATTATTTCACACCACAGACTCATCTTGGTCAGGATCGATTTGAAATCTATCATGGTTTCAGAGAAATCATACTCCATGGTAAGTTGTTCTTGTAGAATGTTGAACGACTACCCCTAACTAAAATCTATCCACTCAACAAAAATTATTTCACACCACAGACTCACCTTAGTCAGGATCGATTTGAAATCTATAATGGTTTCAGAGAAATCATACTCCATGGTAAGTTGTTCTTGTAGAATGTTGAACGACTACCCCAACTAAAATCTATCCACTCAACAAAAATTATTTCAGAGAAATCATACTCCATGGTTCGTTGTTCTTGTAGAATGTTGAACGACTATCCCAACTAAAATCTATCCACTCAACAAAAATTATTTCACACCACAGACTCATCTTGGTCAGGATCGATTTGAAATCTATCTTGGTTTCAGAGAAATCATACTCCATGGTAGGTTGTTCTTGTAGAATGTTGAACGACTACCCCAACTAAAATCTATCCACTCAACAAAAATTATTTCAGAGAAATCATACTCCATGGTTCGTTGTTCTTGTAGAATGTTGAACGACTATCCCAACTAAAATCTATCCACTCAACAAAAATTATTTCACACAACAGACTCATCTTGGTCAGGATCGATTTGAAATCTATCATGGTTTCAGAGAAATCATACTCCATGGTAAGTTGTTCTTGTAGAATGTTGAACGACTACCCCAACTAAAATCTATCCACTCAACAAAAATTATTTCACACCACAGACTCATCTTAGTCAGGATCGATTTGAAATCTATAATGGTTTCAGAGAAATCATACTCCATGGTAAGTTGTTCTTGTAGAATGTTGAACGACTACCCCAACTAAAATCTATCCACTCAACAAAAATTATTTCACACCACATACTCATCTTGGTCAGGATCGATTTGAAATCTATCATGGTTTCAGAGAAATCATACTCCATGGTTCGTTGTTCTTGTAGAATGTTGAACGACTACCCCCAACTAAAATCTATCCACTCAACAAAAATTATTTCAGAGAAATCATACTCCATGGTTCGTTGTTCTTGTAGAATGTTGAACGACTACCCCAACTAAAATCTATCCACTCAAAAAAAATTATTTCAGAGAAATCATACTCCATGGTTCGTTGTTCTTGTAGAATGTTGAACGACTACCCCAACTAAAATCTATCCACTCAACAAAAATTATTTCACACCACAGACTCATCTTGGTCAGGATCGATTTGAAATCTATCTTGGTTTCAGAGAAATCATACTCCATGGTAGGTTGTTCTTGTAGAATGTTGAACGACTACCCCAACTAAAATCTATCCACTCAACAAAAATTATTTCAGAGAAATCATACTCCATGGTTCGTTGTTCTTGTAGAATGTTGAACGACTACCCCTAACTAAAATCTATCCACTCAACAAAAATTATTTCACACCACAGACTCATCTTGGTCAGGATCGATTTGAAATCTATCATGGTTTCAGAGAAATCATACTCCATGGTTCGTTGTTCTTGTAGAATGTTGAACGACTAACCCAACTAAAATCTATCCACTCAACAAAAATTATTTCAGAGAAATCATACTCCATGGTTCGTTGTTCTTGTAGAATGTTGAACGACTACCCCAACTAAAATCTATCCACTCAACAAAAATTATTTCAGAGAAATCATACTCCATGGTAAGTTGTTCTTGTAGAATGTTGAACGACTACCCCTAACTAAAATCTATCCACTCAACAAAAATTATTTCACACCACAGACTCATCTTGGTCAGGATCGATTTGAAATCTATCATGGTTTCAGAGAAATCATACTCCATGGTTCGTTGTTCTTGTAGAATGTTGAACGACTATCCCAACTAAAATCTATCCACTCAACAAAAATTATTTCAGAGAAATCATACTCCATGGTTCGTTGTTCTTGTAGAATGTTGAACGACTACCCCAACTAAAATCTATCCACTCAACAAAAATTATTTCACACCACAGACTCATCTTGGTCAGGATCGATTTGAAATCTATCATGGTTTCAGAGAAATCATACTCCATGGTAAGTCGTTCTTGTAGAATGTTGAACGACTACCCCAACTAAAATCTATCCACTCAACAAAAATTATTTCACACCACAGACTCATCTTAGTCAGGATCGATTTGAAATCTATAATGGTTTCAGAGAAATCATACTCCATGGTAAGTTGTTCTTGTAGAATGTTGAACGACTACCCCAACTAAAATCTATCCACTCAACAAAAATTATTTCACACCACAGACTCATCTTGGTCAGGATCGATTTGAAATCTATCATGGTTTCAGAGAAATCATAGTCCATGGTAAGTTGTTCTTGTAGAATGTTGAACGACTACCCCAACTAAAATCTATCCACTCAACAAAAATTATTTCGCACCACAGACTCATCTTGGTCAGGATCCATTTGAAATCTATCATGGTTTCAGAGAAATCATCGTCCATGGTAAGTTGTTCTTGTAGAATGTTCAACGACTACCCCAACTAAAATCTATCCACTCAACAAAAATTATTTCAGAGAAATCATACTCCATGGTTCGTTGTTCTTGTAGAATGTTGAACGACTACCCCTAACTAAAATCTATCCACTCAACAAAAATTATTTCACACCATAGACTCATCTTGGTCAGGATCGATTTGAAATCTATCATGGTTTCAGAGAAATCATACTCCATGGTTCGTTGTTCTTGTAGAATGTTGAACGACTATCCCAACTAAAATCTATCCACTCAACAAAAATTATTTCACACCACAGACTCATCTTGGTCAGGATCGATTTGAAATCTATCATGGTTTCAGAGAAATCATACTCCATTTTTCGTTGTTCTTGTAGAATGTTGAACGACTACCCCAACTAAAATCTATCCACTCAACAAAAATTATTTCAGAGAAATCATACTCCATGGTTCGTTGTTCTTGTAGAATGTTGAACGACTATCCCAACTAAAATCTATCCACTCAACAAAAATTATTTCACACCACAGACTCATCTTGGTCAGGATCGATTTGAAATCTATCATGGTTTCAGAGAAATCATACTCCATGGTAAGTTGTTCTTGTTGAATGTTGAACGACTACCCCTAACTAAAATCTATCCACTCAACAAAAATTATTTCACACCACAGACTCATCTTAGTCAGGATCGATTTGAAATCTATAATGGTTTCAGAGAAATCATACTCCATGGTAAGTTGTTCTTGTAGAATGTTGAACGACTACCCCAACTAAAATCTATCCACTCAACAAAAATTATTTCACACCACAGACTCATCTTGGTCAGGATCGATTTGAAATCTATCATGGTTTCAGAGAAATCATACTCCATGGTTCGTTGTTCTTGTAGAATGTTGAACGACTACCCCTAACTAAAATCTATCCACTCAACAAAAATTATTTCAGAGAAATCATACTAAATGGTTCGTTGTTCTTGTAGAATGTTGAACGACTACCCCAACTAAAATCTATCCACTCAACAAAAATTATTTCAGAGAAATCATACTCCATGGTTCGTTGTTCTTGTAGAATGTTGAACGACTACCCCAACTAAAATCTATCCACTCAACAAAAATTATTTCACACCACAGACTCATCTTGGTCAGGATCGATTTGAAATCTATCTTGGTTTCAGAGAAATCATACTCCATGGTAGGTTGTTCTTGTAGAATGTTGAACGACTACCCCAACTAAAATCTATCCACTCAACAAAAATTATTTCAGAGAAATCATACTCCATGGTTCGTTGTTCTTGTAGAATGTTGAACGACTACCCCTAACTAAAATCTATCCACTCAACAAAAATTATTTCACACCACAGACTCATCTTGGTCAGGATCGATTTGAAATCTATCTTGGTTTCAGAGAAATCATACTCCATGGTAAGTTGTTCTTGTAGAATGTTGAACGACTACCCCAACTAAAATCTATCCACTCAACAAAAATTATTTCACACCACAGACTCATCTTGGTCAGGATCGATTTGAAATCTATCATGGTTTCAGAGAAATCATAGTCCATGGTAAGTTGTTCTTGTAGAATGTTGAACGACTACCCCAACTAAAATCTATCCACTCAACAAAAATTATTTCGCACCACAGACTCATCTTGGTCAGGATCCATTTGAAATCTATCATGGTTTCAGAGAAATCATCGTCCATGGTAAGTTGTTCTTGTAGAATGTTCAACGACTACCCCAACTAAAATCTATCCACTCAACAAAAATTATTTCAGAGAAATCATACTCCATGGTTCGTTGTTCTTGTAGAATGTTGAACGACTACCCCTAACTAAAATCTATCCACTCAACAAAAATTATTTCACACCATAGACTCATCTTGGTCAGGATCGATTTGAAATCTATCATGGTTTCAGAGAAATCATACTCCATGGTTCGTTGTTCTTGTAGAATGTTGAACGACTATCCCAACTAAAATCTATCCACTCAACAAAAATTATTTCACACCACAGACTCATCTTGGTCAGGATCGATTTGAAATCTATCATGGTTTCAGAGAAATCATACTCCATTTTTCGTTGTTCTTGTAGAATGTTGAACGACTACCCCAACTAAAATCTATCCACTCAACAAAAATTATTTCAGAGAAATCATACTCCATGGTTCGTTGTTCTTGTAGAATGTTGAACGACTATCCCAACTAAAATCTATCCACTCAACAAAAATTATTTCACACCACAGACTCATCTTGGTCAGGATCGATTTGAAATCTATCATGGTTTCAGAGAAATCATACTCCATGGTAAGTTGTTCTTGTTGAATGTTGAACGACTACCCCTAACTAAAATCTATCCACTCAACAAAAATTATTTCACACCACAGACTCATCTTAGTCAGGATCGATTTGAAATCTATAATGGTTTCAGAGAAATCATACTCCATGGTAAGTTGTTCTTGTAGAATGTTGAACGACTACCCCAACTAAAATCTATCCACTCAACAAAAATTATTTCACACCACAGACTCATCTTGGTCAGGATCGATTTGAAATCTATCATGGTTTCAGAGAAATCATACTCCATGGTTCGTTGTTCTTGTAGAATGTTGAACGACTACCCCTAACTAAAATCTATCCACTCAACAAAAATTATTTCAGAGAAATCATACTAAATGGTTCGTTGTTCTTGTAGAATGTTGAACGACTACCCCAACTAAAATCTATCCACTCAACAAAAATTATTTCAGAGAAATCATACTCCATGGTTCGTTGTTCTTGTAGAATGTTGAACGACTACCCCAACTAAAATCTATCCACTCAACAAAAATTATTTCACACCACAGACTCATCTTGGTCAGGATCGATTTGAAATCTATCTTGGTTTCAGAGAAATCATACTCCATGGTAGGTTGTTCTTGTAGAATGTTGAACGACTACCCCAACTAAAATCTATCCACTCAACAAAAATTATTTCAGAGAAATCATACTCCATGGTTCGTTGTTCTTGTAGAATGTTGAACGACTACCCCTAACTAAAATCTATCCACTCAACAAAAATTATTTCACACCACAGACTCATCTTGGTCAGGATCGATTTGAAATCTATCATGGTTTCAGAGAAATCATACTCCATGGTTCGTTGTTCTTGTAGAATGTTGATCGACTATCCCAACTAAAATCTATCCACTCAACAAAAATTATTTCAGAGAAATCATACTCCATGGTTCGTTGTTCTTGTAGAATGTTGAACGACTACCCCAACTAAAATCTATCCACTCAACAAAAACTATTTCGGAGAAATCATACTCCATGGTTCGTTGTTCTTGTAGAATGTTGAACGACTACCCCAACTAAAATCTATCCACTCAACAAAAATTATTTCACAATACAGACTCATCTTGGTCAGGATCGATTTGAAATCTATCATGGTTTCAGAGAAATCATACTCCATGGTAAGTCGTTCTTGTAGAATGTTGAACGACTACCCCAACTAAAATCTATCCACTCAACAAAAATTATTTCACACCACAGACTCATCTTAGTCAGGATCGATTTGAAATCTATAATGGTTTCAGAGAAATCATACTCCATGGTAAGTTGTTCTTGTAGAATGTTGAACGACTACCCCAACTAAAATCTATCCACTCAACAAAAATTATTTCACACCACAGATTCATCTTGGTCAGGATCGATTTGAAATCTATCTTGGTTTCAGAGAAATCATACTCCATGGTAAGTTGTTCTTGTAGAATGTTGAACGACTACCCCAACTAAAATCTATCCACTCAACAAAAATTATTTCAGAGAAATCATACTCCATGGTTCGTTGTTCTTGTAGAATGTTGAACGACTACCCCTAACTAAAATCTATCCACTCAACAAAAATTATTTCACACCACAGACTCATCTTGGTCAGGATCGATTTGAAATCTATCATGGTTTCAGAGAAATCATACTCCATGGTTCGTTGTTCTTGTAGAATGTTGAACGACTATCCCAACTAAAATCTATCCACTCAACAAAAATTATTTCAGAGAAATCATACTCCATGGTTCGTTGTTCTTGTAGAATGTTGAACGACTACCCCAACTAAAATCTATCCACTCAACATAAATTATTTCAGAGAAATCATACTCCATGGTTCGTTGTTCTTGTAGAATGTTGAACGACTACCCCAACTAAAATCTATCCACTCAACAAAAATTATTTCACACCACAGACTCATCTTGGTCAGGATCGATTTGAAATCTATCATGGTTTCAGAGAAATCATACTCCATGGTAAGTCGTTCTTGTAGAATGTTGAACGACTACCCCAACTAAAATCTATCCACTCAAGAAAAATTATTTCACACCACAGACTCATCTTGGTCAGGATCGATTTGAAATCTATCATGGTTTCAGAGAAATCATACTCCATGGTAAGTTGTTCTTGTAGAATGTTGAACGACTACCCCAACTAAAATCTATCCACTCAACAAAAATTATTTCACACCACAGACTCATCTTGGTCAGGATCGATTTGAAATCTATCATGGTTTCAGAGAAATCATACTTCATGGTAAGTTGTTCTTGTAGAATGTTGAACGACTATCCCAACTAAAATCTATCCACTCAACAAAAATTATTTCAGAGAAATCATACTCCATGGTTCGTTGTTCTTGTAGAATGTTGAACGACTACCCCAACTAAAATCTATCCACTCAACAAAAATTATTTCACACCACAGACTCATGTTGGTCAGGATCGATTTGAAATCTACCATGGTTTCAGAGAAATCATACTCCATGATAAGTTGTTCTTGTAGAATGTTGAACGACTACCCCAACTAAAATCTATCCACTCAACAAAAATTATTTCACACCACAGACTCCTCTTGGTCAGGATCGATTTGAAATCTATCATGGTTTAAGAGAAATCATAGTCCATGGTAAGTTGCTCTTGTAGAATGTTGAACGACTATCCCAACTAAAATCTATCCACTCAACAAAAATTATTTCACACCACAGACTCATCTTGGTCAGGATCGATTTGAAATCTATCATGGTTTCAGAGAAATCATACTCCATGGTTCGTTGTTCTTGTAGAATGTTGAACGACTACCCCAACTAAAATCTATCCACTCAACAAAAATTATTTCACACCACAGACTCATCTTGGTCAGGATCGATTTGAAATCTATCATGGTTTCAGAGAAATCATAGTCCATGGTAAGTTGTTCTTGTAGAATGTTGAACGACTACCCCTTACTAAAATCTATCCACTCAACAAAAATTATTTCACACCACAGACTCATCTTGGTCAGGATCGATTTGAAATCTATCATGGTTTCAGAGAAATCATACTCCATGGTTCGTTGTTCTTGTAGAATGTTGAACGACTACCCCTAACTAAAATCTATCCACTCAACAAAAATTATTTCAGAGAAATCATAGTCCATGGTAAGTTGTTCTTGTAGAATGTTGAACGACAACAAAAATTATTTCACACCACAGACTCATCTTGGTCAGGATCGATTTGAAATCTATCATGGTTTCAGGGAAATCATAGTCCATGGTAAGTTGTTCTTGTAGAATGTTGAACGACTACCCCAACTAAAATCTATCCACTCAACAAAAATTATTTCACACCACAGACTCATCTTGGTCAGGATCGATTTGAAATCTATCATGGTTTCAGAGAAATCATATTCCATGGTAAGTTGTTCTTGTAGAATGTTGAACGACTACGCCTAACTAAAATCTATCAACTCAACAAAAATTATTTCAGAGAAATCATACTCCATGGTTCGTTGTTCTTGTAGAATGTTGAACGACTACCCCAACTAAAATCTATCCACTCAACAAAAATTATTTCACACCACAGACTCATCTTGGTCAGGATCGATTTGAAATCTATCATGGTTTCAGAGAAATCATAGTCCATGGTAAGCTGTTCTTGTAGAATGTTGAACGACTACCCCAACTAAAATCTATCCACTCAACAAAAATTATTTCACACCACAGACTCATCTTGGTCAGGATCGATTTGAAATCTATCATGGTTTCAGAGAAATCATAGTCCATGGTTTGTTGTTCTTGTAGAATGTTGAACGACTACCCCTAACTAAAATCTATCCACTCAACAAAAATTATTTCACACCACAGACTCATCTTGGTCAGGATCGATTTGAAATCTATCATGGTTTCAGGGAAATCATACTCCATGGTTCGTTGTGCTTGTAGAATGTTGAACGACTATCCCAACTAAAATCTATCCACTCAACAAAAATTATTTCACACCACAGGCTCATCTTGGTCAGGATCGATTTGAAATCTATCATGGTTTCAGAGAAATCATACTCCATGGTTCGTTGTTCTTGTAGAATGTTGAACGACTACCCCAACTAAAATCTATCCACTCAACAAAAATTATTTCACACCACAGATTCATCTTGGTCAGGATCGATTTGAAATCTATCATGGTTTCAGAGAAATCATAGTCCATGGTAAGTTGTTCTTGTAGAATGTTGAACGACTACCCCAACTAAAATCTATCCACTCAACAAATATTATTTCACACCACAAACTCATCTTGGTCAGGATCGATTTGAAATCTATCATGGTTTCAGAGAAATCATACTCCATGGTTCGTTGTCCTTGTAGAATGTTGAACGACTACCCCAACTAAAATCTATCCACTCAACAAAAATTATTTCACACCACAGACTCATCTTGGTCAGGATCGATTTGAAATCTATCATGGTTTCAGAGAAATCATACTCCATGATTCGTTGTTCTTGTAGAATGTTGAACGACTACCCCTAACTAAAATCTATCCACTCAACAAAAATTATTTCACACCACAGACTCATCTTGGTCATAATCGATTTGAAATCTGTCATGGTTTCAGAGAAATCATACTCCATGATTCGTTGTTCTTGTAGAATGTTGAACGACTATCCCAACTAAAATCTATCCACTCAACAAAAATTATTTCAGAGAAATCATACTCCATGGTTCGTTGTTCTTATAGAATGTTGAACGACTACCCCAACTAAAATCTATCCACTCAACAAAAATTATTTCAGAGAAATCATACTCCATGGTAAGTTGTTCTTGTAGAATGTTGAACGACTACCCCAACTAAAATCTATCCACTCAACAAAAATTATTTCAGAGAAATCATACTCCATGGTTCGTTGTTCTTATAGAATGTTGAACGACTATCCCAACTAAAATCTATCCACTCAACAAAAATTATTTCAGAGAAATCATACGCCATGGTAAGTTGTTCTTGTAGAATGTTGAACGACTAAACCAACTAAAATTTTTCCACTCAACAAAAATTATTTCACACCACAGACTCATCTTGGTCATAATTGATTTGAAATCTATCATTATTTCAGAGAAATCATACTCCATGGTTCGTTGTTCTTGTAGAATGTTGAACGACTATCCCAACTAAAATCTATCCACTCAACAAAAATTATTTCACACCACAGACTCATCTTGGTCAGGATCGATTTGAAATCTATCATGGTTTCAGAGAAATCATACTCCATGGTTCGTTGTTCTTGTAGAATGTTGAACGACTATCCCAACTAAAATCTATCCACTCAACAAAAATTATTTCAGAGAAATCATACTCCATGGTAAGTTGTTCTTGTAGAATGTTGAACGACTATCCCAACTTAAATCTATCCACTCAACAAAAATTATTTCAGAGAAATCATACTCCATGGTTCGTTGTTCTTGTAGAATGTTGAACGACTACCCCAACTAAAATCTATCCACTCAACAAAAATTATTTCAGAGAAATCATACTCCATGGTTCGTTGTTCTTGTAGAATGTTGAACGACTACCCCAACTAAAATCTATCCACTCAACAAAAATTATTTCACACCACAGACTCATCTTGGTCAGGATCGAATTGAAATCTATCATGGTTTCAGAGAAATCATACTCCATGGTTCGTTGTTCTTTTAGAATGTTGAACGACTACCCCAACTAAAATCTATCCACTCAACAAAAATTATTTCACACCACAGACTCATCTTGGTCAGGATCGATTTGAAATCTATCATGGTTTCAGAGAAATCATACTCCATGGTTCGTTGTTCTTGTAGAATGTTGAATGACTATCCCAACTAAAATCTATCCACTCAACAAAAATTATTTCACACCACAGACTCATCTTGGTCAGGATCGATTTGAAATCTATCATGGTTTCAGAGAAATCATACTCCATGGTTCGTTGTTCTTGTAGAATGTTGAACGACTTCCCCAACTAAAATCTATCCACTCAACAAAATTGATTTCAGAGAAATCATACTCCATGGTTCGTTGTTCTTGTAGAATGTTGAACTGCTATCCCAACTAAAATCTATCCACTCAACAAAAATTATTTCAGAGAAATCATACTCCATGGTAAGTTGTTCTTGTAGAATGTTGAACGACTATCCCAACCAAAATTATTTGAGAGAAATCATACTCCATGGTAAGTTGTTCTTGTAGAATGTTGAACGTCTACCCCAACTAAAATCTATCCACTCAACAAAAATTATTTCACACCACAGACTCATCTTGGTCAGGATCGATTTGAAATCTATCATGGTTTCAGAGAAATCATACTCCATGGTTCGTTGTTCTTGTAGAATGTTGAACGACTATCCCAACTAAAATCTATCCACTCAACAAAACTTATTTCACACCACAGACTCATCTTGGTCAGGATCGATTTGAAATCTATCATGGTTTCAGAGAAATCATACTCCATGGTTCGTTGTTCTTGTAGAATGTTGAACGACTATCCCAACCAAAATTATTTCAGAGAAATCATACTCCATGGTAAGTTGTTCTTGTAGAATGTTGAACGACTACCCCAACTAAAATCTATCCACTCAACAAAAATTATTTCACACCATAGACTCATCTTGGTCAGGATCGATTTGAAATCTATCATGGTTTCAGAGAAATCATACTCCATTGTAAGTTGTTCTTGTAGAATGTTGAACGACTACCCCAACTAAAATCTATCCACTCAACAAAAATTATTTCAGAGAAATCATACTCCATGGTAAGTTGTTCTTGTAGAATGTTGAACGACTACCCCAACTAAAATCTATCCACTCAACAAAAATTATTTCAGAGAAATCATACTCCATGGTTCGTTGTTCTTGTAGAATGTTGAACTGCTATCCCAACTAAAATCTATCCACTCAACAAAAATTATTTCAGAGAAATCATACTCCATGGTAAGTTGCTCTTGTAGAATGTTGAACGACTATCCCAACCAAAATTATTTGAGAGAAATCATACTCCATGGTAAGTTGTTCTTGTAGAATGTTGAACGACTACCCCAACTAAAATCTATCCACTCAACAAAAATTATTTCACACCACAGACTCATCTTGGTCAGGATCGATTTGAAATCTATCATGGTTTCAGAGAAATCATACTCCATGGTTCGTTGTTCTTGTAGAATGTTGAACGACTATCCCAACTAAAATCTATCCACTCAACAAAACTTATTTCACACCACAGACTCATCTTGGTCAGGATCGATTTGAAATCTATCATGGTTTCAGAGAAATCATACTCCATGGTTCGTTGTTCTTGTAGAATGTTGAACGACTATCCCAACCAAAATTATTTCAGAGAAATCATACTCCATGGTAAGTTGTTCTTGTAGAATGTTGAACGACTACCCCAACTAAAATCTATCCACTCAACAAAAATTATTTCACACCATAGACTCATCTTGGTCAGGATCGATTTGAAATCTATCATGGTTTCAGAGAAATCATACTCCATGGTTCGTTGTTCTTGTAGAATGTTGAACGACTATCCCAACCAAAACTATTTCGGAGAAATCATACTGCATGGTAAGTTGTTCTTGTAGAATGTTGAACGACTATCCCAACTAAAATCTATCCACTCAACAAAAATTATTTCACACCACAGGCTCATCTTGGTCAGGATCGATTTGAAATCTATCATGGTTTCAGAGAAATCATACTCCATGGTAAGTTGTTCTTTTAGAATGTTGAACGACTACCCCAACTAAAATCTATCCACTCAACAAAAATTATTTCACACCACAGACTCATCTTGGTCAGGATCGATTTGAAATCTATCATGGTTTCAGAGAAATCATAGTCCATGGTAAGTTGTTCTTGTAGAATGTTGAACGACTACCCCAACTAAAATCTATCCACTCAACAAATATTATTTCACACCACAGACTCATCTTGGTCAGGATCGATTTGAAATCTATCATGGTTTCAGAGAAATCATACTCCATGGTTCGTTGTCCTTGTAGAATGTTGAACGACTACCCCTAACTAAAATCTATCCACTCAACAAAAATTATTTCACACCACAGACTCTTCTTGGTCAGGATCGATTTGAAATCTATCATGGTTTCAGAGAAATCATACTCCATGGTTCGTTGTTCTTGTAGAATGTTGAACGACTATCCCAACCAAAATTATTTCAGAGAAATCATACTCCATGGTAAGTTGTTCTTGTAGAATGTTGAACGACTACCCCAACTAAAATCTATCCACTCAACAAAAATTATTTCACACCATAGACTCATCTTGGTCAGGATCGATTTGAAATCTATCATGGTTTCAGAGAAATCATACTCCATTGTAAGTTGTTCTTGTAGAATGTTGAACGACTACCCCAACTAAAATCTATCCACTCAACAAAAATTATTTCAGAGAAATCATACTCCATGGTTCGTTGTTCTTGTAGAATGTTGAACGACTACCCCAACTAAAATCTATCCACTCAACAAAAATTATTTCAGAGAAATCATACTAAATGGTAAGTTGTTCTTGTAGAATGTTGAACGACTACCCCAACTAAAATCTATCCACTCAACAAAAATTATTTCACACCACAGACTCATCTTGGTCAGGATCGATTTGAAATCTATCATGGTTTCAGAGAAATCATACTCCATGATTCGTTGTTCTTGTAGAATGTTGAACGACTACCCCTAACTAAAATCTATCCACTCAACAAAAATTATTTCACACCACAGACTCATCTTGGTCAGGATCGATTTGAAATCTGTCATGGTTTCAGAGAAATCATACTCCATGATTCGTTGTTCTTGTAGAATGTTGAACGACTATCCCAACTAAAATCTATCCACTCAACAAAAATTATTTCAGAGAAATCATACTCCATGGTTCGTTGTTCTTATAGAATGTTGAACGACTATCCCAACTAAAATCTATCCACTCAACAAAAATTATTTCAGAGAAATCATACTCCATGGTAAGTTGTTCTTGTAGAATGTTGAACGACTACCCCAACTAAAATCTATCCACTCAACAAAAATTATTTCAGAGAAATCATACTCCATGGTTCGTTGTTCTTGTAGAATGTTGAACGACTATCCCAACTAAAATCTATCGACTCAACAAAAATTATTTCAGAGAAATCATGCGCCATGGTAAGTTGTTCTTGTAGAATGTTGAACGACTAAACCAACTAAAATTTTTCCACTCAACAAAAATTATTTCACACCACAGACTCATCTTGGTCAGGATCGATTTGAAATCTGTCATGGTTTCAGAGAAATCATACTCCATGATTCGTTGTTCTTGTAGAATGTTGAACGACTATCCCAACTAAAATCTATCCACTCAACAAAAATTATTTCAGAGAAATCATACTCCATGGTTCGTTGTTCTTGTAGAATGTTGAACGACTATCCCAACTAAAATCTATCCACTCAACAAAAATTATTTCACACCACAGACTCATCTTGGTCAGGATCGATTTGAAATCTATCATGGTTTCAGAGAAATCATACTCCATGGTTCGTTGTTCTTGTAGAATGTTGAACGACTATCCCAACTAAAATCTATCCACTCAACAAAAATTATTTCAGAGAAATCATACTCCATGGTAAGTTGTTCTTGTAGAATGTTGAACGACTATCCCAACTAAAATCTATCCACTCAACAAAAATTATTTCAGAGAAATCATACTCCATGGTTCGTTGTTCTTGTAGAATGTTGAACGACTACCCCAACTAAAATCTATCCACTCAACAAAAATTATTTCAGAGAAATCATACTCCATGTTTCGTTGTTCTTGTAGAATGTTGAACGACTACCCCAACTAAAATCTATCCACTCAACAAAAATTATTTCACACCACAGACTCATCTTGGTCAGGATCGAATTGAAATCTATCATGGTTTCAGAGAAATCATACTCCATGGTTCGTTGTTCTTTTAGAATGTTGAACGACTACCCCAACTAAAATCTATCCACTCAACAAAAATTATTTCACACCACAGACTCATCTTGGTCAGGATCGATTTGAAATCTATCATGGTTTCAGAGAAATCATACTCCATGGTTCGTTGTTCTTGTAGAATGTTGAACGACTATCCCAACTAAAATCTATCCACTCAACAAAAATTATTTCACACCACAGACTCATCTTGGTCAGGATCGATTTGAAATCTATCATACTTTCAGAGAAATCAACTCCATGGTTCGTTGTTCTTGTAGAATGTTGAACGACTACCCCAACTAAAATCTATCCACTCAACAAAAATTATTTCAGAGAAATCATACTCCATGGTTCGTTGTTCTTGTAGAATGTTGAACTGCTATCCCAACTAAAATCTATCCACTCAACAAAAATTATTTCAGAGAAATCATACTCCATGGTAAGTTGTTCTTGTAGAATGTTGAACGACTATCCCAACCAAAATTATTTGAGAGAAATCATACTCCATGGTAAGTTGTTCTTGTAGAATGTTGAACGACTACCCCAACTAAAATCTATCCACTCAACAAAAATTATTTCACACCACAGACTCATCTTGGTCAGGATCGATTTGAAATCTATCATGGTTTCAGAGAAATCATACTCCATGGTTCGCTGTTCTTGTAGAATGTTGAACGACTATCCCAACTAAAATCTATCCACTCAACAAAACTTATTTCACACCACAGACTCATCTTGGTCAGGATCGATTTGAAATCTATCATGGTTTCAGAGAAATCATACTCCATGGTTCGTTGTTCTTGTAGAATGTTGAACGACTATCCCAACCAAAATTATTTCAGAGAAATCATACTCCATGGTAAGTTGTTCTTGTAGAATGTTGAACGACTACCCCAACTAAAATCTATCCACTCAACAAAAATTATTTCACACCATAGACTCATCTTGGTCAGGATCGATTTGAAATCTATCATGGTTTCAGATAAATCATACTCCATTGTAAGTTGTTCTTGTAGAATGTTGAACGACTACCCCAACTAAAATCTATCCACTCAACAAAAATTATTTCACACCACACACTCATCTTGGTCAGGATCGATTTGAAATCTATCATGGTTTTAGAGAAATCATACTCCATGATTCGTTGTTCTTGTAGAATGTTGAACGACTACCCCAACTAAAATCTATCCACTCAACAAAAATTATTTCAGAGAAATCATACTCCATGGTTCGTTGTTCTTGTAGAATGTTGAGCGACTACCCCAACTAAAATCTACCCACTCAACAAAAATTATTTCAGAGAAATCATACTCCATGGTTCGTTGTTCTTGTAGAATGTTGAACGACTACCCCTAACTAAAATCTATACACTCAACGAAAAGTATTTCACACCACAGACTCATCTTGGTCAGGATCGATTTGAAATCTATCATGGTTTCAGAGAAATCATACTCCATGGTTCGTTGTTCTTGTAGAATGTTGAACGACTACCCCAACTAAAATCTATCCACTCAACAAAAATTATTTCACACCACAGACTCATCTTGGTCAGGATCGATTTGAAATCTATCATGGTTTCAGAGAAATCATACTCCATGATTCGTTGTTCTTGTAGAATGTTGAACGACTACCCCTAACTAAAATCTATCCACTCAACAAAAATTATTTCACACCACAGACTCATCTTGGTCAGGATCGATTTGAAATCTATCATGGTTTCAGAGAAATCATACTCCATGATTCGTTGTTCTTGTAGAATGTTGAACGACTACCCCTAACTAAAATCTATCCACTCAACAAAAATTATTTCACACCACAGACTCATCTTGGTCAGGATCGATTTGAAATCTGTCATGGTTTCAGAGAAATCATACTCCATGATTCGTTGTTCTTGTAGAATGTTGAACGACTATCCCAACTAAAATCTATCCACTCAACAAAAATTATTTCAGAGAAATCATACTCCATGGTTCGTTGTTCTTATAGAATGTTGAACGACTACCCCAACTAAAATCTATCCACTCAACAAAAATTATTTCAGAGAAATCATACTCCATGGTAAGTTGTTCTTGTAGAATGTTGAACGACTACCCCAACTAAAATCTATCCACTCAACAAAAATTATTTCACACCACAGACTCATCTTGGTCAGGATCGATTTGAAATCTATCATGGTTTCAGAGAAATCATACTCCATGATTCGTTGTTCTTGTAGAATGTTGAACGACTACCCCTAACTAAAATCTATCCACTCAACAAAAATTATTTCACACCACAGACTCATCTTGGTCAGGATCGATTTGAAATCTGTCATGGTTTCAGAGAAATCATACTCCATGATTCGTTGTTCTTGTAGAATGTTGAACGACTATCCCAACTAAAATCTATCCACTCAACAAAAATTATTTCAGAGAAATCATACTCCATGGTTCGTTGTTCTTATAGAATGTTGAACGACTACCCCAACTAAAATCTATCCACTCGACAAAAATTATTTCAGAGAAATCATACTCCATGGTAAGTTGTTCTTGTAGAATGTTGAACGACTACCCCAACTAAAATCTATCCACTCAACAAAAATTATTTCACACCACAGACTCATCTTGGTCAGGATCGATTTGAAATCTATCATGGTTTCAGAGAAATCATACTCCATGGTTCGTTGTTCTTGTAGAATGTTGAACGACTATCCCAACTAAAATCTATCCACTCAACAAAAATTATTTCACACCACAGACTCATCTTGGTCAGGATCGATTTGAAATCTATCATGGTTTCAGAGAAATCATACTCCATGGTTCGTTGTTCTTGTAGAATGTTCAACGACTATCCCAACTAAAATCTAACCACTCAACAAAAATTATTTCAGAGAAATCATACTCCATGGTAAGTTGTTCTTGTAGAATGTTGAACGACTATCCTAACTAAAATCTATCCACTCAACAAAAATTATTTCAGAGAAATCATACTCCATGGTTCGTTGTTCTTGTAGAATGTTGAACGACTACCCCAACTAAAATCTATCCACTCAACAAAAATTATTTCAGAGAAATCATACTCCATGGTTCGTTGTTCTTGTAGAATGTTGAACGACTACCCCAACTAAAATCTATCCACTCAACAAAAATTATTTCACACCACAGACTCATCTTGGTCAGGATCGATTTGAAATCTATCATGGTTTCAGAGAAATCATACTCCATGATTCGTTGTTCTTGTAGAATGTTGAACGACTACCCCTAACTAAAATCTATCCACTCAACAAAAATTATTTCACACCACAGACTCATCTTGGTCAGGATCGATTTGAAATCTGTCATGGTTTCAGAGAAATCATACTCCATGATTCGTTGTTCTTGTAGAATGTTGAACGACTATCCCAACTAAAATCTATCCACTCAACAAAAATTATTTCAGAGAAATCATACTCCATGGTTCGTTGTTCTTATAGAATGTTGAACGACTACCCCAACTAAAATCTATCCACTCGACAAAAATTATTTCAGAGAAATCATACTCCATGGTAAGTTGTTCTTGTAGAATGTTGAACGACTACCCCAACTAAAATCTATCCACTCAACAAAAATTATTTCACACCACAGACTCATCTTGGTCAGGATCGAATTGAAATCTATCATGGTTTCAGAGAAATCATACTCCATGGTTCGTTGTTCTTTTAGAATGTTGAACGACTACCCCAACTAAAATCTATCCACTCAACAAAAATTATTTCACACCACAGACTCATCCTGGTCAGGATCGATTTGAAATCTATCATGGTTTCAGAGAAATCATACTCCATGGTTCGTTGTTCTTGTAGAATGTTGAACGACTATCCCAACTAAAATCTATCCACTCAACAAAAATTATTTCACACCACAGACTCATCTTGGTCAGGATCGATTTGAAATCTATCATGGTTTCAGAGAAATCATACTCCATGGTTCGTTGTTCTTGTAGAATGTTGAACGACTACCCCAACTAAAATCTATCCACTCAACAAAAATTATTTCAGCGAAATCATACTCCATGGTTCGTTGTTCTTGTAGAATGTTGAACTGCTATCCCAACTAAAATCTATCCACTCAACAAAAATTATTTCAGAGAAATCATACTCCATGGTAAGTTGTTCTTGTAGAATGTTGAACGACTATCCCAACCAAAATTATTTGAGAGAAATCATACTCCATGGTAAGTTGTTCTTGTAGAATGTTGAACGACTACCCCAACTAAAATCTATCCACTCAACAAAAATTATTTCACACCACACACTCATCTTGGTCAGGATCGATTTGAAATCTATCATGGTTTCAGAGAAATCATACTCCATGGTTCGTTGTTCTTGTAGAATGTTGAACGACTATCCCAACTAAAATCTATCCACTCAACAAAAATTATTTCACACCACAGACTCATCTTGGTCAGGATCGATTTGAAATCTATCATGGTTTCAGAGAAATCATACTCCATGGTTCGTTGTTCTTGTAGAATGTTGAACGACTATCCCAACTAAAATCTATCCACTCAACAAAAATTATTTCACACCACAGACTCATCTTGGTCAGGATCGATTTGAAATCTATCATGGTTTCAGAGAAATCATACTCCATGGTTCGTTGTTCTTGTAGAATGTTGAACGACTATCCCAACTAAAATCTATCCACTCAACAAAAATTATTTCATACCACAGACTCATCTTGGTCAGGATCGATTTGAAATTTATCATGGTTTCAGAGAAATCATACTCCATGGTTCGTTGTTCTTGTAGAATGTTGAACGACTATCCACTCAACAAAAATTATTTCAGAGAAATCATACTCCATGGTTCGTTGTTCTTGTAGAATGTTGAACGACTACCCCAACTAAAATCTATCCACTCAACAAAAATTATTTCAAACCACAGACTCATCTTGGTCAGGATCGATTTGAAATCTATCATGGTTTCAGAGAAATCATACTCCATGGTAAGTTGTTCTTGTAGAATGTTGAACGACTACCCCAACTAAAATCTATCCACTCAACAAAAATTATTTCACACCACAGACTCATCTTGGTCAGGATCGATTTGAAATCTATCATGGTTTCAGAGAAATCATACTCCATGGTTCGTTGTTCTTGTAGAATGTTGAACGACTATCCCAACTAAAATCTATCCACTCAACAAAAATTATTTCAGAGAAATCATACTCCATGGTAAGTTGTTCTTGTAGAATGTTGAACGACTATCCCAACTAAAATCTATCCACTCAACAAAAATTATTTCAGACAAATCATACTCCATGGTTCGTTGTTCTTGTAGAATGTTGAACGACTACCCCAACTAAAATCTCTCCACTCAACAAAAATTATTTCAGAGAAATCATACTCCATGGTTCGTTGTTCTTGTAGAATGTTGAACGACTACCCCAACTAAAATCTATCCACTCAACAAAAATTATTTCACACCACAGACTCATCTTGGTCAGGATCGATTTGAAATCTATCATGGTTTCAGAGAAATCTTACTCCATGGTAAGTTGTTCTTGTAGAATGTTGAACGACTACCCCAACTAAAATCTATCCACTCAACAAAAATTATTTCACACCACAGACTCATCTTGGTCAGGATCGATTTGAAATCTATCATGGTTTCAGAGAAATCATACTCCATGGTTCGTTGTTCTTGTAGAATGTTGAACGACTATCCCAACTAAAATCTATCCACTCAACAACAATTATTTCACACCACAGACTCATCTTGGTCAGGATCGATTTGAAATCTATCACGGTTTCAGAGAAATCATAGTGCATGGTAAGTTGTTCTTGTAGAATGTTGAACGACTACCCCTAACTAAAATCTATCCACTCAACAAAAATTATTTCACACCACAGACTCATCTTGGTCAGGATCGACTTGAAATCTATCATGGTTTCAGAGAAATCATACTCCATGGTTCGTTATTCTTGTAGAATGTTGAACGACTATCCCAACTAAAATCTATCCACTCAACAAAAATTATTTCACACCACAGACTCATCTTGGTCAGGATCGATTTGAAATCTATCATGGTTTCAGAGAAATCATACTCCATGGTTCGTTGTTCTTTTAGAATGTTGAACGACTATCCCAACTAAAATCTATCCACTCAACAAAAATTATTTCAGAGAAATCATACTCCATGGTTCGTTGTTCTTGTAGAATGTTGAACGACTACCCCTAACTAAAATCTATCCACTCAACAAAAATTATTTCAGAGAAATCATACTCCATGGTTCGTTGTTCTTGTAGAATGTTGAACGACTACCCCTACCTAAAATCTATCCACTCAACAAAAATTATTTCACACCACAGACTCATCTTGGTCAGGATCGATTTGAAATCTATCATGGTTTCAGAGAAATCATACTCCATGGTTCGTTGTTCTTGTAGAATGTTGAACGACTATCCCAACTAAAATCTATCCACTCAACAAAAATTATTTCAGAGAAATCATACTCCATGGTAAGTTGTTCTTGTAGAATGTTGAACGACTATCCCAACTAAAATCTATCCACTCAACAAAAATTATTTCAGAGAAA
The DNA here is from genome assembly GCA_905220385.1 of Xylota sylvarum. NCBI lineage: Eukaryota > Metazoa > Arthropoda > Insecta > Diptera > Syrphidae > Xylota > Xylota sylvarum. The sequence goes on from CAJMZQ010000094.1 coordinate 91,892, forward strand.
TCATACTCCATGGTTCGTTGTTCTTGTAGAATGTTGAACGACTACCCCAACTAAAATCTATCCACTCAACAAAAATTATTTCAGAGAAATCATACTCCATGGTTCGTTGTTCTTGTAGAATGTTGAACGACTACCCCAACTAAAATCTATCCACTCAACAAAAATTATTTCACACCACAGACTCATCTTGGTCAGGATCGATTTGAAATCTATCATGGTTTCAGAGAAATCATACTCCATGGTTCGTTGTTCTTGTAGAATGTTGAGCGACTATCCCAACTAAAATCTATCCACTCAACAAAACTTATTTCACACCACAGACTCATCTTGGTCAGGATCGATTTGAAATCTATCATGGTTTCAGAGAAATCATACTCCATGGTTCGTTGTTCTTGTAGAATGTTGAACGACTATCCCAACCAAAATTATTTCAGAGAAATCATACTCCATGGTAAGTTGTTCTTGTAGAATGTTGAACGACTACTCCAACTAAAATCTATCCACTCAACAAAAATTATTTCACACCACAGACTCATCTTGGTCAGGATCGATTTGAAATCTATCATGGTTTCAGAGAAATCATACTCCATGATTCGTTGTTCTTGTAGAATGTTGAACGACTACCCCTAACTAAAATCTATCCACTCAACAAAAATTATTTCACACCACAGACTCATCTTGGTCAGGATCGATTTGAAATCTGTCATGGTTTCAGAGAAATCATACTCCATGATTCGTTGTTCTTGTAGAATGTTGAACGACTATCCCAACTAAAATCTATCCACTCAACAAAAATTATTTCAGAGAAATCATACTTCATGGTTCGTTGTTCTTATAGAATGTTGAACGACTACCCCAACTAAAATCTATCCACTCAACAAAAATTATTTCAGAGAAATCATACTCCATGGTAAGTTGTTCTTGTAGAATGTTGAACGACTACCCCAACTAAAATCTATCCACTCAACAAAAATTATTTCACACCACAGACTCATCTTGGTCAGGATCGATTTGAAATCTATCGTGGTTTCAGAGAAATCATACTCCATGGTTCGTTGTTCTTGTACAATGTTGAACGACTATCCCAACTAAAATCTATCCACTCAACAAAAATTATTTCACACCACAGACTCATCTTGGTTAGGATCGATTTGAAATCTATCATGGTTTCAGAGAAATCATACTCCATGGTTCGTTGTTCTTGTAGAATGTTGAACGACTATCCCAACTAAAATCTATCCACTCAACAAAAATTATTTCAGAGTAATCATACTCCATGGTAAGTTGTTCTTGTAGAATGTTGAACGACTATCCCAACTAAAATCTATCCACTCAACAAAAATTATTTCAGAGAAATCATACTCCATGGTTCGTTGTTCTTGTAGAATGTTGAACGACTACCCCAACTAAAATCTATCCACTCAACAAAAATTATTTCAAAGAAATCATACTCCATGGTTCGTTGTTCTTGTAGAATGTTGAACGACTACCCCAACTAAAATCTATCCACTCAACAAAAATTATTTCACACCACAGACTCATCTTGGTCAGGATCGAATTGAAATCTATCATGGTTTCAGAGAAATCATACTCCATGGTTCGTTGTTCTTTTAGAATGTTGAACGACTACCCCAACTAAAATCTATCCACTCAACAAAAATTATTTCACACCACAGACTCATCTTGGTCAGGATCGATTTGAAATCTATCATGGTTTCAGAGAAATCATACTCCATGGTTCGTTGTTCTTGTAGAATGTTGAACGACTATCCCAACTAAAATCTATCCACTCAACAAAAATCATTTCACACCACAGACTCATCTTGGTCAGGATCGATTTGAAATCTATCATGGTTTCAGAGAAATCATACTCCATGGTTCGTTGTTCTTGTAGAATGTTGAACGACTACCCCAACTAAAATCTATCCACTCAACAAAAATTATTTCAGAGAAATCATACTCCATGGTTCGTTGTTCTTGTAGAATGTTGAACTGCTATCCCAACTAAAATCTATCCACTCAACAAAAATTATTTCAGAGAAATCATACTCCATGGTAAGTTGTTCTTGTAGAATGTTGAACGACTATCCCAACCAAAATTATTTGAGAGAAATCATACTCCATGGTAAGTTGTTCTTGTAGAATGTTGAACGACTACCCCAACTAAAATTTATCCACTCAACAAAAATTATTTCACACCACAGACTCATCTTGGTCAGGATCGATTTGAAATCTATCATGGTTTCAGAGAAATCATACTCCATGGTTCGTTGTTCTTGTAGAATGTTGAACGACTATCCCAACTAAAATCTATCCACTCAACAAAACTTATTTCACACCACAGACTCATCTTGGTCAGGATCGATTTGAAATCTATCATGGTTTCAGAGAAATCATACTCCATGGTTCGTTGTTCTTGTAGAATGTTGAACGACTATCCCAACTAAAATCTATCCTCTCAACAAAAATTATTTCACACCACAGACTCATCTTGGTCAGGATCGATTTGAAATCTATCATGGTTTCAGAGAAATCATACTCCATGGTTCGTTGTTCTTGTAGAATGTTGAACGACTATCCCAACTAAAATCTATCCACTCAACAAAAATTATTTCACACCACAGACTCATCTTGGTCAGGATCGATTTGAAATTTATCATGGTTTCAGAGAAATCATACTCCATGGTTCGTTGTTCTTGTAGAATGTTGAACGACTATCCACTCAACAAAAATTATTTCAGAGAAATCATACTCCATGGTTCGTTGTTCTTGTAGAATGTTGAACGACTACCCCAACTAAAATCTATCCACTCAACAAAAATTATTTCACACCACAGACTCATCTTGGTCAGGATCGATTTGAAATCTATCATGGTTTCAGAGAAATCATACTCCATGGTAAGTTGTTCTTGTAGAATGTTGAACGACTACCCCAACTAAAATCTATCCACTCAACAAAAATTATTTCACACCACAGACTCATCTTGGTCAGGATCGATTTGAAATCTATCATGGTTTCAGAGAAATCATACTCCATGGTTCGTTGTTCTTGTAGAATTTTGAACGACTATCCCAACTAAAATCTATCCACTCAACAAAAATTATTTCAGAGAAATCATACTCCATGGTAAGTTGTTCTTGTAGAATGTTGAACGACTATCCCAACTAAAATCTATCCACTCAACAAAAATTATTTCAGACAAATCATACTCCATGGTTCGTTGTTCTTGTAGAATGTTGAACGACTACCCCAACTAAAATCTATCCACTCAACAAAAATTATTTCAGAGAAATCATACTCCATGGTTCGTTGTTCTTGTAGAATGTTGAACGACTACCCCAACTAAAATCTATCCACTCAACAAAAATTATTTCACACCACAGACTCATCTTGGTCAGGATCGATTTGAAATCTATCATGGTTTCAGAGAAATCATACTCCATGGTAAGTTGTTCTTGTAGAATGTTGAACGACTACCCCAACTAAAATCTATCCACTCAACAAAAATTATTTCACACCACAGACTCATCTTGGTCAGGATCGATTTGAAATCTATTATGGTTTCAGAGAAATCATACTCCATGGTTCGTTGTTCTTGTAGAATGTTGAACGACTATCCCAACTAAAATCTATCCACTCAACAAAAATTATTTCACACCACAGACTCATCTTGGTCAGGATCGATTTGAAATCTATCACGGTTTCAGAGAAATCATAGTGCATGGTAAGTTGTTCTTGTAGAATGTTGAACGACTACCCCTAACTAAAATCTATCCACTCAACAAAAATTATTTCACACCACAGACTCATCTTGGTCAGGATCGACTTGAAATCTATCATGGTTTCAGAGAAATCATACTCCATGGTTCGTTATTCTTGTAGAATGTTGAACGACTATCCCAACTAAAATCTATCCACTCAACAAAAATTATTTCACACCACAGACTCATCTTGGTCAGGATCGATTTGAAATCTATCATGGTTTCAGAGAAATCATACTCCATGGTTCGTTGTTCTTGTAGAATGTTGAACGACTATCCCAACTAAAATCTATCCACTCAACAAAAATTATTTCAGAGAAATCATACTCCATGGTAAGTTGTTCTTGTAGAATGTTGAACGACTATCCCAACTAAAATCTATCCACTCAACAAAAATTATTTCAGAGAAATCATACTCCATGGTTCGTTGTTCTTGTAGAATGTTGAACGACTACCCCTACCTAAAATCTATCCACTCAACAAAAATTATTTCACACTACAGACTCATCTTGGTCAGGATCGATTTGAAATCTATCATGGTTTCAGAGAAATCATACTCCATGGTGCGTTGTTCTTGTAAAATATTGAACGACTATCCCAACTAAAATCTATCCACTCAACAAAAATTATTTCAGAGAAATCATACTCCATGGTAAGTTGTTCTTGTAGAATGTTGAGCGACTATCCCAACTAAAATCTATCCACTCAACAAAAATTATTTCAGAGAAATCATACTCCATGGTTCGTTGTTCTTGTAGAATGTTGAACGACTACCCCAACTAAAATCTATCCACTCAACAAAAATTATTTCAGAGAAATCATACTCCATGGTTCGTTGTTCTTGTAGAATGTTGAACGACTACCCCAACTAAAATCTATCCACTCAACAAAAATTATTTCACACCATAGACTCATCTTGGTCAGGATCGATTTGAAATCTATCATGGTTTCAGAGAAATCATACTCCATGGTAAGTTGTTCTTGTAGAATGTTGAACGACTACCCCAAATAAAATCTATCCACTCAACAAAAATTATTTCACACCACAGACTCATCTTGGTCAGGATCGATTTGAAATCTATCATGGTTTCAGAGAAATCATACTCCATGGTTCGTTGTTCTTGTAGAATGTTGAACGACTATCCCAACTAAAATCTATCCACTCAACAAAAATTATTTCACACCACAGACTCATCTTGGTCAGGATCGACTTGAAATCTATCATGGTTTCAGAGAAATCATACTCCATGGTTCGTTATTCTTGTAGAATGTTGAACGACTATCCCAACTAAAATCTATCCACTCAACAAAAATTATTTCACACCACAGACTCATCTTGGTCAGGATCGATTTGAAATCTATCATGGTTTCAGAGAAATCATACTCCATGGTTCGTTGTTCTTGTAGAATGTTGAACGACTATCCCAACTAAAATCTATCCACTCAACAAAAATTATTTCAGAGAAATCATACTCCATGGTTCGTTGTTCTTGTAGAATGTTGAACGACTATCCCAACTAAAATCTATCCACTCAACAAAAATTATTTCAGAGAAATCATACTCCATGGTTCGTTGTTCTTGTAGAATGTTGAACGACTACCCCAACTAAAATCTATCCACTCAACAAAAATTATTTCACACCACAGACTGATCTTGGTCAGGATCGATTTGAAATCTATCATGGTTTCAGAGAAATCATACTCAGTGGTTCGTTGTTCTTGTAGAATGTTGAACGACTATCCCAACTAAAATCTATCCACTCAACAAAAATTATTTCACACCACAGACTCATCTTGGTCAGGATCGACTTGAAATCTATCATGGTTTCAGAGAAATCATACTCCATGGTGCGTTGTTCTTGTAGAATGTTGAACGACTATCCCAACTAAAATCTATCCACTCAACAAAAATTATTTCAGAGAAATCATACTCCATGGTTCGTTGTTCTTGTAGAATGTTGAACGACTACCCCAACTAAAATCTAACCACTCAACAAAAATTATTTCAGAGAAATCATACTCCATGGTTCGTTGTTCTTGTAGAATGTTGAACGACTACCCCAACTAAAATCTATCCACTCAACAAAAATTATTTCACACCACAGACTGATCTTGGTCAGGATCGATTTGAAATCTATCATGGTTTCAGAGAAATCATACTCCATGGTTCGTTGTTCTTGTAGAATGTTGAACGACTATCCCAACTAAAATCTATCCACTCAACAAAAATTATTTCAGAGAAATCATACTCCATGGTAAGTTGTTCTTGTAGAATGTTGAACGACTATCCCAACTAAAATCTATCCACTCAACAAAAATTATTTCAGAGAAATCATACTCGATGGTTCGTTGTTCTTGTAGAATGTTGAACGACTATCCCAACTAAAATCTATCCACTCAACAAAAATTATTTCACACCACAGACTCATCTTGGTCAGGATCGATTTGAAATCTATCATGGTTTCAGAGAAATCATACTCCATGGTTCGTTGTTCTTGTAGAATGTTGAACGACTATCCCAACTAAAATCTATCCACTCAACAAAAATTATTTCAGAGAAATCATACTCCATGGTTCGTTGTTCTTGTAGAATGTTGAACGACTACCCCAACTAAAATCTATCCACTCAACAAAAATTATTTCACACCATAGACTCATCTTGGTCAGGATCGATTTGAAATCTATCATGGTTTCAGAGAAATCATACTCCATGGTAAGTTGTTCTTGTAGAATGTTGAACGACTACCCCAAATAAAATCTATCCACTCAACAAAAATTATTTCACACCACAGACTCATCTTGGTCAGAATCGATTTGAAATCTATCATGGTTTCAGAGAAATCATACTCCATGGTTCGTTGTTCTTGTAGAATGTTGAACGACTATCCCAACTAAAATCTATCCACTCAACAAAAATTATTTCACACCACAGACTCATCTTGGTCAGGATCGACTTGAAATCTATCATGGTTTCAGAGAAATCATACTCCATGGTTCGTTATTCTTGTAGAATGTTGAACGACTATCCCAACTAAAATCTATCCACTCAACAAAAATTATTTCACACCACAGACTCATCTTGGTCAGGATCGATTTGAAATCTATCATGGTTTCAGAGAAATCATACTCCATGGTTCGTTGTTCTTGTAGAATGTTGAACGACTATCCCAACTAAAATCTATCCACTCAACAAAAATTATTTCAGAGAAATCATACTCCATGGTTCGTTGTTCTTGTAGAATGTTGAACGACTATCCCAACTAAAATCTATCCACTCAACAAAAATTATTTCAGAGAAATCATACTCCATGGTTCGTTGTTCTTGTAGAATGTTGAACGACTACCCCTACCTAAAATCTATCCACTCAACAAAAATTATTTCACACCACAGACTCATCTTGGTCAGGATCGATTTGAAATCTATCATGGTTTCAGAGAAATCATACTCCATGGTGCGTTGTTCTTGTAGAATGTTGAACGACTATCCCAACTAAAATCTATCCACTCAACAAAAATTATTTCAGAGAAATCATACTCCATGGTAAGTTGTTCTTGTAGAATGTTGAACGACTATCCCAACTAAAATCTATCCACTCAACAAAAATTATTTCAGAGAAATCATACTCCATGGTTCGTTGTTCTTGTAGAATGTTGAACGACTACCCCAACTAAAATCTAACCACTCAACAAAAATTATTTCAGAGAAATCATACTCCATGGTTCGTTGTTCTTGTAGAATGTTGAACGACTACCCCAACTAAAATCTATCCACTCAACAAAAATTATTTCACACCACAGACTGATCTTGGTCAGGATCGATTTGAAATCTATCATGGTTTCAGAGAAATCATGCTCCATGGTAAGTTGTTCTTGTAGAATGTTGAACGACTACCCCAAATAAAATCTATCCACTCAACAAAAATTATTTCACACCACAGACTCATCTTGGTCAGGATCGATTTGAAATCTATCATGGTTTCAGAGAAATCATACTCCATGGTTCGTTGTTCTTGTAGAATGTTGAACGACTATCCCAACTAAAATCTATCCACTCAACAAAAATTATTTCGCACCACAGACTCATCTTGGTCAGGATCGATTTGAAATCTATCACGGTTTCAGAGAAATCATAGTGCATGGTAAGTTGTTCTTGTAGAATGTTGAACGACTACCCCTAACTAAAATCTATCCACTCAACAAAAATTATTTCACACCACAGACTCATCTTGGTCATGATCGACTTGAAATCTATCATGGTTTCAGAGAAATCATACTCCATGATTCGTTATTCTTGTAGAATGTTGAACGACTATCCCAACTAAAATCTATCCACTCAACAAAAATTATTTCACACCACAGACTCATATTGGTCAGGATCGATTTTAAATCTATCATGGTTTCAGAGAAATCATACTCCATGGTTCGTTGTTCTTGTAGAATGTTGAACGACTATCCCAACTAAAATCTATCCACTCAACAAAAATTATTTCAGAGAAATCATACTCCATGGTAAGTTGTTCTTGTAGAATGTTGAACGACTATCCCAACTAAAATCTATCCACTCAACAAAAATTATTTCAGAGAAATCATACTCCATGGTTCGCTGTTCTTGTAGAATGTTGAACGACTACCCCAACTAAAATCTATCCACTCAACAAAAATTATTTCAGAGAAATCATACTCCATGGTTCGTTGTTCTTGTAGAATGTTGAACGACTACGCCAACTAAAATCTATCCACTCAACAAAAATTATTTCACACCACAGACTCATCTTGGTCATAATCGATTTGAAATCTATCATGGTTTCAGAGAAATCATACTCCATGGTAAGTTGTTCTTGTAGAATGTTGAACGACTATCCCAACTAAAATCTATCCACTCAACAAAAATTATTTCAGAGAAATCATACTCCATGGTTCGTTGTTCTTGTAGAATGTTGAACGACTATCCCAACTAAAATCTATCCACTCAACAAAAATTATTTCAGAGAAATCATACTCCATGGTTCGTTGTTCTTGTAGAATGTTGAACGACTACCCCTACCTAAAATCTATCCACTCAACAAAAATTATTTCACACCACAGACTCATCTTGGTCAGGATCGATTTGAAATCTATCATGGTTTCAGAGAAATCATACTCCATGGTGCGTTGTTCTTGTAGAATGTTGAACGACTATCCCAACTAAAATCTATCCACTCAACAAAAATTATTTCAGAGAAATCATACTCCATGGTAAGTTGTTCTTGTAGAATGTTGAACGACTATCCCAACTAAAATCTATCCACTCAACAAAAATTATTTCAGAGAAATCATACTCCATGGTTCGTTGTTCTTGTAGAATGTTGAACGACTACCCCAACTAAAATCTAACCACTCAACAAAAATTATTTCAGAGAAATCATACTCCATGGTTCGTTGTTCTTGTAGAATGTTGAACGACTACCCCAACTAAAATCTATCCACTCAACAAAAATTATTTCACACCACAGACTGATCTTGGTCAGGATCGATTTGAAATCTATCATGGTTTCAGAGAAATCATGCTCCATGGTAAGTTGTTCTTGTAGAATGTTGAACGACTACCCCAAATAAAATCTATCCACTCAACAAAAATTATTTCACACCACAGACTCATCTTGGTCAGGATCGATTTGAAATCTATCATGGTTTCAGAGAAATCATACTCCATGGTTCGTTGTTCTTGTAGAATGTTGAACGACTATCCCAACTAAAATCTATCCACTCAACAAAAATTATTTCACACCACAGACTCATCTTGGTCAGGATCGATTTGAAATCTATCACGGTTTCAGAGAAATCATAGTGCATGGTAAGTTGTTCTTGTAGAATGTTGAACGACTACCCCTAACTAAAATCTATCCACTCAACAAAAATTATTTCACACCACAGACTCATCTTGGTCATGATCGACTTGAAATCTATCATGGTTTCAGAGAAATCATACTCCATGATTCGTTATTCTTGTAGAATGTTGAACGACTATCCCAACTAAAATCTATCCACTCAACAAAAATTGTTTCACACCACAGACTCATATTGGTCAGGATCGATTTTAAATCTATCATGGTTTCAGAGAAATCATACTCCATGGTTCGTTGTTCTTGTAGAATGTTGAACGACTATCCCAACTAAAATCTATCCACTCAACAAAAATTATTTCAGAGAAATCATACTCCATGGTAAGTTGTTCTTGTAGAATGTTGAACGACTATCCCAACTAAAATCTATCCACTCAACAAAAATTATTTCAGAGAAATCATACTCCATGGTTCGTTGTTCTTGTAGAATGTTGAACGACTACCCCAACTAAAATCTATCCACTCAACAAAAATTATTTCAGAGAAATCATACTCCATGGTTCGTTGTTCTTGTAGAATGTTGAACGACTACCCCAACTAAAATCTATCCACTCAACAAAAATTATTTCACACCACAGACTCATCTTGGTCAGGATCGATTTGAAATCTATCATGGTTTCAGAGAAATCATACTCCATGGTAAGTTGTTCTTGTAGAATGTTGAACGACTATCCCAACTAAAATCTATCCACTCAACAAAAATTATTTCAGAGAAATCATACTCCATGGTTCGTTGTTCTTGTAGAATGTTGAACGACTACCAGTAACTAAAATCTAGCCACTCAACAAAAATTATTTCACACCACAGACTCATCTTGGTCAGGATCGATTTGAAATCTATCATGGTTTCAGAGAAATCATACTCCATGTTAAGTTGTTCTTGTAGAATGTTGAACGACTATCCCAACTAAAATCTATCCACTCAACAAAAATTATTTCAGAGAAATCATACTCCATGGTAAGTTGTTCTTGTAGAATGTTGAACGACTACCCCAACTAAAATCTATCCACTCAACAAAAATTAATTCACACCACAGACTCATCTTGGTCAGGATCGATTTGAAATCTATCATGGTTTCAGAGAAATCATAGTCCATGGTAAGTTGTTCTTGTAGAATGTTGAACGACTACCCCAACTAAAATCTATCCACTCAACAAAAATTATTTCACACCACAGACTCATCTTGGTCAGGATCGATTTGAAATCTATCATGGTTTCAGAGAAATCATACTCCATGGTTCGTTGTTCTTGTAGAATGTTGAACGACTACCACAACTAAAATCTATCCACTCAACAAAAATTATTTCAGAGACATCATACTCCATGGTAAGTTGTTCTTGTAGAATGTTGAACGACTACCCCAACTAAAATCTATCCACTCAACAAAAATTATTTCACACCACAGACTCATCTTGGTCAGGATCGATTTGAAATCTATCATGGTTTCAGAGAAATCATAGTCCATGGTAAGTTGTTCTTGTAGAATGTTGAACGACTACCCCAACTAAAATCTATCCACTCAGCAAAAATTATCTCACACCACAGACTCATCTTGGTCAGGATCGATTTGAAATCTATCATGGTTTCAGAGAAATCATACTCCATGGTAAGTTGTTCTTGTAGAATGTTGAACGACTACCCCAACTAAAATCTATCCACTCAACAAAAATTATTTCACACCACACACTCATCTTGGTCAGGATCGATTTGAAATCTATCATGGTTTTAGAGAAATCATGCTCCATGGTTCGTTGTTCTTGTAGAATGTTGAACGACTATCCCAACTAAAATCTATCCACTCAACAAAAATTATTTCAGAAAAATCATACTCCATGGTTCGTTGTTCTTGTAGAATGTTGAGCGACTACCCCAACTAAAATCTACCCACTCAACAAAAATTATTTCAGAGAAATCATACTCCATGGTTCGTTGTTCTTGTAGAATGTTGAACGACTATCCCTAACTAAAATCTATCCACTCAACAAAAATTATTTCACACCACAGACTCATCTTGGTCAGGATCGATTTGAAATCTATCATGGTTTCAGAGAAATCATACTCCATGGTTCGTTGTTCTTGTAGAATGTTGAACGACTATCCCAACTAAAATCTATCCACTCAACAAAAATTATTTCAGAGAAATCATACTCCATGGTTCGTTGTTCTTGTAGAATGTTGAAAGACTACCCCAACTAAAATCTATCCACTCAACAAAAATTATTTCACACCACAGACTCATCTTGGTCAGGATCGATTTGAAATCTATCATGGTTTCAGAGAAATCATAGTCCATGGTAAGTTGTTCTTGTAGAATGTCGAACGACTATCCCAACTAAAATCTATCCACTCAACAAAAATTATTTCAGAGAAATCATACTCCATGGTAAGTTGTTCTTGTAGAATGTTGAACGACTATCCCAACTAAAATCTATCCACTCAACAAAAATTATTTCAGAGAAATCGTACTCCATGGTTCGTTGTTCTTGTAGAATGTTGAACGACTACCCCAACTAAAATCTATCCACTCAACAATAATTATTTCAGAGAAATCATACTCCATGGTTCGTTGTTCTTGTAGAATGTTGAACGACTACCCCAACTAAAATCTATCCACTCAACAAAAATTAATTCACACCACAGACTCATCTTGGTCAGGATCGATTTGAAATCTATCATGGTTTCAGAGAAATCATAGTCCATGGCAAGTTGTTCTTGTAGAAAGTTGAACGACTACCCCAACTAAAATCTATCCACTCAACAAAAATTATTACACACCACAGACTCATCTTGGTCAGGATCGATTTGAAATCTATCATGGTTTCAGAGAAATCATACTCCATGGTAAGTTGTTCTTGTAGAATGTTGAACGACTACCCCAACTAAAATCTATCCACTCAACAAAAATTATTTCACACCACAGACTCATCTTGGTCAGGATCGATTTGAAATCTATCATGGTTTCAGAGAAATCATACTCCATGGTTCGTTGTTCTTGTAGAATGTTGAACGACTACCACAACTAAAATCTATCCACTCAACAAAAATTATTTCAGAGACATCATACTCCATGGTAAGTTGTTCTTGTAGAATGTTGAACGACTACCCCAACTAAAATCTATCCACTCAACAAAAATTATTTCACACCACAGACTCATCTTGGTCAGGATCGATTTGAAATCTATCATGGTTTCAGAGAAATCATAGTCCGTGGTAAGTTGTTCTTGTAGAATGTTGAACGACTACCCCAACTAAAATCTATCCACTCAACAAAAATTATTTCACACCACAGACTCATCTTGGTCAATATCGATTTGAAATCTATCATGGTTTCAGAGAAATCATACTCCATGGTAAGTTGTTCTTGTAGAATGTTGAACGACTACCCCAACTAAAATCTATCCACTCAACAAAAATTATTTCACACCACACACTCATCTTGGTCAGGATCGATTTGAAATCTATCATGGTATTAGAGAAATCATGCTCCATGGTTCGTTGTTCTTGTAGAATGTTGAACGACTATCCCAACTAAAATCTATTAACTCAACAAAAATTATTTCAGAGAAATCATACTCCATGGTTCGTTGTTCTTGTAGAATGTTGAGCGACTACCCAACTAAAATCTACCCACTCAACAAAAATTATTTCAGAGAAATCATACTCCATGGTTCGTTGTACTTGTAGAATGTTGAACGACTATCCCTAACTAAAATCTATCCACTCAACAAAAATTATTTCACACCACAGACTCATCTTGGTCAGGATCGATTTGAAATCTATCATGGTTTCAGAGAAATCATACTCCATGGTTCGTTGTTCTTGCAGAATGTTGAACGACTATCCCAACTAAAATCTATCCACTCAACAAAAATTATTTCAGAGAAATCATACTCCATGGTTCGTTGTTCTTGTAGAATGTTGAACGACTACCCCAACTAAAATCTATCCACTCAACAAAAATTGTTTCACACCACAGACTCATCTTGGTCAGGATCGATTTGAAATCTATCATGGTTTCAGAGAAATCATACTCCATGGTAAGTTGTTCTTGTAGAATGTTGAACGACTACCCCAACTAAAATCTATCCACTCAACAAAAATTATTTCACACCACAGACTCATCTTGGTCAGGATCGATTTGAAATCTATCATGGTTTCAGAGAAATCATACTCCATGGTTCGTTGTACTTGTAGAATGTTGAACGACTATCCCTAACTAAAATCTATCCACTCAACAAAAATTATTTCACACCACAGACTCATCTTGGTCAGGATCGATTTGAAATCTATCATGGTTTCAGAGAAATCATAGTCCATGGTTCGTTGTTCTTGTAGAATGTTGAACGACTATCCCAACTAAAATCTATCCACTCAACAAAAATTATTTCAGAGAAATCATACTCCATGGTTCGTTGTTCTTGTAGAATGTTGAACGACTACCCCAACTAAAATCTATCCACTCAACAAAAATTGTTTCACACCACAGACTCATCTTGGTCAGGATCGATTTGAAATCTATCATGGTTTCAGAGAAATCATACTCCATGGTAAGTTGTTCTTGTAGAATGTTGAACGACTACCCCAACTAAAATCTATCCACTCAACAAAAATTATTTCACACCACAGACTCATCTTGGTCAGGATCGATTTGAAATCTATCATGGTTTCAGAGAAATCATACTCCATGGTTCGTTGTTCTTGTAGAATGTTGAACGACTATCCCTAACTAAAATCTATCCACTCAACAAAAATTATTTCACACCACAGACTCATCTTGGTCAGGATCGATTTGAAATCTATCATGGTTTCAGAGAAATCATACTCCATGGTTCGTTGTTCTTTTAGAATGTTGAACGACTACCCCAACTAAAATCTATCCACTCAACAAAAATTATTTCACACCACAGACTCATCTTGGTCAGGATCGATTTGAAATCTATCATGGTTTCAGAGAAATCATAGTCCATGGTAAGTTGTTCTTGCAGAATGTTGAACGACTATCCCAACTAAAATCTATCCACTCAACAAAAATTATTTCAGAGAAATCATACTCCATGGTAAGTTGTTCTTGTAGAATGTTGAACGACTATCAGAACTAAAATCTATCCACTCAACAAAAATTATTTCAGGGAAATCGTACTCCATGGTTCGTTGTTCTTGTAGAATGTTGAACGACTACCCCAACTAAAATCTATCCACTCAACAAAAATTATTTCAGAGAAATCATACTCCATGGTTCGTTGTTCTTGTAGAATGTTGAACGACTACCCCAACTAAAATCTATCCACTCAACAAAAATTGTTTCACACCACAGACTCATCTTGGTCAGGATCGATTTGAAATCTATCATGGTTTCAGAGAAATCATACTCCATGGTAAGTTGTTCTTGTAGAATGTTGAACGACTACCCCAACTAAAATCTATCCACTCAACAAAAATTATTTCACACCACAGACTCATCTTGGTCAGGATCGATTTGAAATCTATCATGGTTTCAGAGAAATCATACTCCATGGTTCGTTGTTCTTGTAGAATGTTGAACGACTATCCCAACTAAAATCTATCCACTCAACAAAAATTATTTCACACCACAGACTCATCTTGGTCAGGATCGATTTGAAATCTATCACGGTTTCAGAGAAATCATAGTGCATGGTAAGTTGTTCTTGTAGAATGTTGAACGACTACCCCTAACTAAAATCTATCCACTCAACAAAAATTATTTCACACCACAGACTCATCTTGGTCAGGATCGACTTGACATCTATCATGGTTTCAGAGAAATCATACTCCATGGTAAGTTGTTCTTGTAGAATGTTGAACGACTATCCCAACTAAAATCTATCCACTCAACAAAAATTATTTCACACCACAGACTCATCTTGGTCAGGATCGATTTGAAATCTATCATGGTTTCAGAGAAATCATACTCCATGGTTCGTTGTTCTTGTAGAATGTTGAACGACTATCCCAACTAAAATCTATCCCCTCAACAAAAATTATTTCACACCACAGACTCATCTTGGTCAGGATCGATTTGAAATCTATCATGGTTTCAGAGAGATCATACTCCAGGGTTCGTTGTTCTTGTAGAATGTTGAGCGACTATCCAAACTAAAATCTATCCACTCAACAAAAATTATTTCAGAGAAATCATACCCCATGATAAGTTGTTCTTGTAGAATGTTGAACGACTATCCCAACTAAAATCTATCTACTCAACAAAAATTATTTCAGAGAAATCATACTCCATGGTTCGTTGTTCTTGTAGAATGTTGAACGACTACCCCTAACTAAAATCTAGCCACTCAACAAAAATTATTTTACACCACAGACTCATCTTGGTCAGGATCGATTTGAAATCTATCATGGTTTCAGAGAAATCATACTCCATGGTAAGTTGTTCTTGTAGAATGTTGAACGACTACCCCAACTAAAATCTATCCACTCAACAAAAATTATTTCAGAGAAATCATACTCCATGGTAAGTTGTTCTTGTAGAATGTTGAACGACTACCCCAACTAAAATCTATCCACTCAACAAAAATTAATTCACACCACAGACTCATCTTGGTCAGGATCGATTTGAAATCTATCATGGTTTCAGAGAAATCATAGTCCATGGTAAGTTGTTCTTGTAGAATGTTGAACGACTACCCCAACTAAAATCTATCCACTCAACAAAAATTATTTCACACCACAGACTCATCTTGGTCAGGATCGATTTGAAATCTATCATGGTTTCAGAGAAATCATACTCCATGGTTCGTTGTTCTTGTAGAATGTTGAACGACTACCACAACTAAAATCTATCCTATCAACAAAAATTATTTCAGAGACATCATACTCCATGGTAAGTTGTTCTTGTAGAATGTTGAACGACTACCCCAACTAAAATCTATCCACTCAACAAAAATTATTTCACACCACAGACTCATCTAGGTCAGGATCGATTTGAAATCTATCATGGTTTCAGAGAAATCATAGTCCATGGTAAGTTGTTCTTGTAGAATGTTGAACGACTACCCCAACTAAAATCTATCCACTCAACAAAAATTATTTCACACCACAGACTCATCTTGGTCAGGATCGATTTGAAATCTATCATGGTTTCAGAGAAATCATACTCCATGGTAAGTTGTTCTTGTAGAATGTTGAACGACTACCCCAACTAAAATCTATCCACTCAACAAAAATTATTTCACACCACACACTCATCTTGGTCAGGATCGATTTGAAATCTATCATGGTTTTAGAGAAATCATACTCCATGGTTCGTTGTTCTTGTAGAATGTTGAATGACTATCCCAACTAAAATCTATCCACTCAACAAAAATTATTTCAGAGAAATCATACTCCATGGTTCGTTGTTCTTGTAGAATGTTGAGCGACTACCCCAACTAAAATCTACCCACTCAACAAAAATTATTTCAGAGAAATCATACTCCATGGTTCGTTGTTCTTGTAGAATGTTGAACGACTACCCCTAACTAAAATCTATCCACTCAACAAAAATTATTTCAGAGAAATCATACTCCATGGTTCGTTGTTCTTGTAGAATGTTGAACGACTACCCCTAACTAAAATCTATCCACTCAACAAAAATTATTTCACACCACAGACTCATCTTGGTCAGGATCGATTTGAAATCTATCATGGTTTCAGAGAAATCATACTCCATGGTTCGTTGTTCTTGTAGAATGTTGAACGACTATCCCAACTAAAATCTATCCACTCAACAAAAATTATTTCAGAGAAATCATACTCCATGGTTCGTTGTTCTTGTAGAATGTTGAACGACTACCCCAACTAAAATCTATCCACTCAACAAAAATTATTTCACACCACAGACTCATCTTGGTCAGGATCGATTTGAAATCTATCATGGTTTCAGAGAAATCATAGTCCATGGTAAGTTGTTCTTGTAGAATGTTGAACGACTATCCCAACTAAAATCTATCCACTCAACAAAAATTATTTCAGAGAAATCATACTCCATGGTAAGTTGTTCTTGTAGAATGTTGAACGACTATCCCAACTAAAATCTATCCACTCAACAAAAATTATTTCAGAGAAATCATACTCCATGGTTCGTTGTTCTTGTAGAATGTTGAACGACTACCCCAACTAAAATCTATCCACTCAACAAAAATTATTTCAGAGAAATCATACTCCATGGTTCGTTGTTCTTGTAGAATGTTGAACGACTACCCCAACTAAAATCTATCCACTCAACAAAAATTATTTCACACCACAGACTCATCTTGGTCAGGATCGATTTGAAATCTATCATGGTTTCAGAGAAATCATACTCCTTGGTAAGTTGTTCTTGTAGAATGTTGAACGACTACCCCAACTAAAATCTATCCACTTAACAAAAATTATTTCACACCACAGACTCATCTTGGTCAGGATCGATTTGAAATCTATTATGGTTTCAGAGATATCATACTCCATGGTTCGTTGTTCTTGTAGAATGTTGAACGACTATCCCAACTAAAATCTATCCACTCAACAAAAATTATTTCAGAGACATCATACTCCATGGTAAGTTGTTCTTGTAGAATGTTGAACGACTACCCCAACTAAAATCTATCCACTCAACAAAAATTATTTCACACCACAGACTCATCTAGGTCAGGATCGATTTGAAATCTATCATGGTTTCAGAGAAATCATAGTCCATGGTAAGTTGTTCTTGTAGAATGTTGAACGACTACCCCAACTAAAATCTATCTACTCAACAAAAATTATTTCACACCACAGACTCATCTTGGTCAGGATCGATTTGAAATCTATCATGGTTTCAGAGAAATCATACTCCATGGTTCGTTGTTCTTGTAGAATGTTGAACGACTACCCCAACTAAAATCTATCCACTCAACAAAACTTATTTCACACCACACACTCATCTTGGTCAGGATCGATTTGAAATCTATCATGGTTTTAGAGAAATCATACTCCATGGTTCGTTGTTCTTGTAGAATGTTGAATGACTATCCCAACTAAAATCTATCCACTCAACAAAAATTATTTCAGAGAAATCATACTCCATGGTTCGTTGTTCTTGTAGAATGTTGAGCGACTACCCCAACTAAAATCTACCCACTCAACAAAAATTATTTCAGAGAAATCATACTCCATGGTTCGTTGTTCTTGTAGAATGTTGAACGACTACCCCTAACTAAAATCTATCCACTCAACAAAAATTATTTCACACCACAGACTCATCTTGTAGAATGTTGAACGACTATCCCAACTAAAATCTATCCACTCAACAAAAATTATTTCAGAGAAATCATACTCCATGGTTCGTTGTTCTTGTAGAATGTTGAACGACTACCCCAACTAAAATCTATCCACTCAACAAAAATTATTTCACACCACAGACTCATCTTGGTCAGGATCGATTTGAAATCTATCATGGTTTCAGAGAAATCATAGTCCATGGTAAGTTGTTCTTGTAGAATGTTGAACGACTATCCCAACTAAAATTTATCCACTCAACAAAAATTATTTCAGAGAAATCATACTCCATGGTAAGTTGTTCTTGTAGAATGTTGAACGACTATACCAACTAAAATCTATCCACTCAACAAAAATTATTTCAGAGAAATCATACTCCATGGTTCGTTGTTCTTGTAGAATGTTGAACGACTACCCCAACTAAAATCTATCCACTCAACAAAAATTATTTCAGAGAAATCATACTCCATGGTTCGTTGTTCTTGTAGAATGTTGAACGACTACCCCAACTAAAATCTATCCACTCAACAAAAATTATTTCACACCACAGACTCAGGATCGATTTGAAATCTATCATGGTTTCAGAGAAATCATACTCCTTGGTAAGTTGTTCTTGTAGAATGTTGAACGACTACCCCAACTAAAATCTATCCACTTAACAAAAATTATTTCACACCACAGACTCATCTTGGTCAGGATCGATTTGAAATCTATCATGGTTTCAGAGATATCATACTCCATGGTTCGTTGTTCTTGTAGAATGTTGAACGACTATCCCAACTAAAATCTATCCACTCAACAAAAATTATTTCACACCACAGACTCATCTTGGTCAGAATCGATTTGAAATCTATCATGGTTTCAGAGAAATCATACTCCATGGTTCGTTGTTCTTGTAGAATGTTGAGCGACTATCCAAACTAAAATCTATCCACTCAACAAAAATTATTTCAGAGAAATCATACCCCATGGTAAGTGGTTCTTGTAGAATGTTGAACGACTATCCCAACTAAAATCTATCCACTCAACAAAAATTATTTCACACCACAGACTCATCTTGGTCAGGATCGACTTGAAATCTATCATGGTTTCAGAGAAATCATACTCCATGGTTCGTTGTTCTTGTAGAATGTTGAACGACTATCCCAACTAAAATCTATCCACTCAACAAAAATTATTTCACACCACACACTCATCTTGGTCAGGATCGATTTGAAATCTATCATGGTTTCAGAGAAATCATACTCCATCGTTCGTTGTTCTTGTAGAATGTTGAACGACTACCCCAACTAAAATCTATCCACTCAACAAAAATTATTTCAGAGAAATCATACTCCATGGTAAGTTGTTCTTGTAGAATGTTGAACGACTACCCCAACTAAAATCTATCCACTCAACAAAAATTATTTCACACCACAGACTCATCTTGGTCAGGATCGATTTGAAATCTATCATGGTTTCAGAGAAATCATACTCCATGGTTAGTTGTTCTTGTAGAATGTTGAACGACTATCCCAACTAAAATCTATCCACTCAACAAAAATTATTTCACACCACAGACTCATCTTGGTCAGGATCGACTTGAAATCTATCATGGTTTCAGAGAAATCATACTCCATGGTTCGTTATTCTTGTAGAATGTTGAACGACTATCCCAACTAAAATCTATCCATCCAACAAAAATTATTTCACACCACAGACTCATCTTGGTCAGGATCGATTTGAAATCTATCATGGTTTCAGAGAAATCATACTCCATGGTTCGTTGTTCTTGTAGAATATTGAGCGACTATCCAAACTAAAATCTATCCACTCAACAAAAATTATTTCAGAGAAATCATACCCCATGGTAAGTTTTTCTTGTAGAATGTTGAACGACTATCCCAACTAAAATCTATCCACTCAACAAAAATTATTTCACACCACAGACTCATCTTGGTCAGGATCGACTTGAAATCTATCATGGTTTCAGAGAAATCATACTCCATGGTTCGTTGTTCTTGTAGAATGTTGAACGACTATCCCAACTAAAATCTATCCACTCAACAAAAATTATTTCACACCACAGACTCATCTTGGTCAGGATCGATTTGAAATCTATCATGGTTTCAGAGAAATCATACTCCATGGTTCGTTGTTCTTGTAGAATGTTGAACGACTAACCCAACTAAAATCTATCCACTCAACAAAAATTATTTCAGAGAAATCATACTCCATGGTAAGTTGTTCTTGTAAAATGTTGAACGACTACCCCAACTAAAATCTATCCACTCAACAAAAATTATTTCACACCACAGACTCATATTGGTCAGGACCGATTTGAAATCTATCATGGTTTCAGAGAAACCATACTCCATGGTAAGTTGTTCTTGTGGAATGTTGAACGACTATCCCAACTAAAATCTATCCACTCAACAAAAATTATTTCACACCACAGACTCATCTTTGTCAGGATCGACTTGAAATCTATCATGGTTTCAGAGAAATCATACTCCATGGTTCGTTATTCTTGTAGAATGTTGAACGACTATCCCAACTAAAATCTATCCATCCAACAAAAATTATTTCACACCACAGACTCATCTTGGTCAGGATCGATTTGAAATCTATCATGGTTTCAGAGAAATCATACTCCATGGTTCGTTGTTCTTGTAGAATATTGAGCGACTATCCAAACTAAAATCTATCCACTCAACAAAAATTATTTCAGAGAAATCATACCCCATGATAAGTTGTTCTTGTAGAATGTTGAACGACTATCCCAACTAAAATCTATCCACTCAACAAAAATTATTTCAGAGAAATCATACTCCATGGTTCGTTGTTCTTGTAGAATGTTGAACGACTACCCCTAGCTAAAATCTAGCCACTCAATAAAAATTATTTCACACCACAGACTCATCTTGGTCAGGATCGATTTGAAATCTATCATGGTTTCAGAGAAATCATACTCCATGGTTCGTTGTTCTTGTAGAATGTTGAACGACTATCCCAACTAAAATCTATCCACTCAACAAAAATTATTTCAGAGAAATCATACTCCATGGTAAGTTGTTCTTGTAGAATGTTGAACGACTACCCCAACTAAAATCTATCCACTCAACAAAAATTAATTCACACCACAGACTCATCTTGGTCAGGATCGATTTGAAATCTATCATGGTTTCAGAGAAATCATAGTCCATGGTAAGTTGTTCTTGTAGAATGTTGAACGACTACCCCAACTAAAATCTATCCACTCAACAAAAATTATTTCACACCACAGACTCATCTTGGTCAGGATCGATTTGAAATCTATCATGGTTTCAGAGAAATCATACTCCATGGTTCGTTGTTCTTGTAGAATGTTGAACGACTACCACAACTAAAATCTATCCACTCAACAAAAATTATTTCAGAGACATCATACTCCATGGTAAGTTGTTCTTGTAGAATGTTGAACGACTACCCCAACTAAAATCTATCCACTCAACAAAAATTATTTCACACCACAGACTCATCTTGGTCAGGATCGATTTGAAATCTATCATGGTTTCAGAGAAATCATACTCCATGGTAAGTTGTTCTTGTAGAATATTGAACGACTACCCCAACTAAAATCTATCCACTCAACAAAAATTATTTCAGAGAAATCATAGTCCATGGTAAGTTGTTCTTGTAGAATGTTGAACGACTACCCCAACTAAAATCTATCCACTCAACAAAAATTATTTCACACCACAGACTCATCTTGGTCAGGATCGATTTGAAATCTATCATTTTTTCAGAGAAATCATACTCCATCGTTCGTTGTTCTTGTAGAATGTTGAACGACTATCCCAACTAAAATCTATCCACTCAACAAAAATTATTTCAGAGAAATCATACTCCATGGTAAGTTGTTCTTGTAGAATGTTGAACGACTACCCCAACTAAAATCTATCCACTCAACAAAAATTATTTCACACCACAGACTCATATTGGTCAGGGCCGATTTGAAATCTATCATGGTTTCAGAGAAATCATACTCCATGGTTCGTTGTTCTTGTAGAATGTTGAACGACTACCACAACTAAAATCTATCCACTCAACAAAAATTATTTCAGAGACATCATACTCCATGTTAAGTTGTTCTTGTAGAATGTTGAACGACTACCCCAACTAAAATCTATCCACTCAACAAAAATTATTTCACACCACAGACTCATCTTGGTCAGGATCGATTTGAAATCTATCATGGTTTCAGAGAAATCATAGTCCATGATAAGTTGTTCTTGTAGAATGTTGAACGACTACCCCAACTAAAATCTATCCACTCAACAAAAATTATTTCACACCACAGACTCATCTTGGTCAGGATCGATTTGAAATCTATCATGGTTTCAGAGAAATCATACTCCATGGTTCGTTGTTCTTGTAGAATGTTGAACGACTACCACAACTAAAATCTATCCACTCAACAAAAATTATTTCAGAGAAATCATACTCCATTTCAAGTTGTTCTTGTAGAATGTTGAACGACTACCCCAACTAAAATCTATCCACTCAACAAAAATTATTTCACACCACAGACTCATCTTGGTCAGGATCGATTTGAAATCTATCATGGTTTCAGAGAAATCATAGTCCATGGTAAGTTGTTCTTGTAGAATGTTGAACGACTACCCCAACTAAAATCTATCCACTCAACAAAAATTATTTCACACCACAGACTCATCTTGGTCAGGATCGATTTGAAATCTATCATGGTTTCAGAGAAATCATACTCCATGGTAAGTTGTTCTTGTAGAATGTTGAACGACTACCCCAACTAAAATCTATCCACTCAACAAAAATTATTTCACACCACACACTCATCTTGGTCAGGATCGATTTGAAATCTATCATGGTTTTAGAGAAATCATACTCCATGGTTCGTTGTTCTTGTAGAATGTTGAACGACTATCCCAACTAAAATCTATCCACTCAACAAAAATTATTTCAGAGAAATCATACTCCATGGTTCGTTGTTCTTGTAGAATGTTGAGCGACTACCCCAACTAAAATCTACCCACTCAACAAAAATTATTTCAGAGAAATCATACTCCATGGTTCGTTGTTCTTGTAGAATGTTGAACGACTACCCCTAACTAAAATCTATACACTCAACAAAAATTATTTCACACCACAGACTCATCTTGGTCAGGATCGATTTGAAATCTATCATGGTTTCAGAGAAATCATACCCCATGGTTCGTTGTTCTTGTAGAATGTTGTACGACTATCCCAACTAAAATCTATCCACTCAACAAAAATTATTTCAGAGAAATCATACTCCATGGTTCGTTGTTCTTGTAGAATGTTGAACGACTACCCCAACTAAAGTCTATCCACTCAACAAAAATTTTTTCACACCACAGACTCATCTTGGTCAGGATCGATTTGAAATCTATCATGGTTTCAGAGAAATCATAGTCCATGGTAAGTTGTTCTTGTAGAATGTTGAACGACTATCCCAACTAAAATCTATCCACTCAACAAAAATTATTTCAGAGAAATCATACTCCATGGTAAGTTGTTCTTGTAGAATGCTGAACGACTATCCCAACTAAAATCTATCCACTCAACAAAAATTATTTCAGAGAAATCATACTCCATGGTTCGTTGTTCTTGTAGAATGTTGAACGACTACCCCAACTAAAATCTATCCACTCAACAAAAATTATTTCAGAGAAATCATACTCCATGGTTCGTTGTTCTTGTAGAATGTTGAACGACTACCCCAACTAAAATCTATCCACTCAACAAAAATTATTTCACACCACAGACTCATCTTGGTCAGGATCGATTTGAAATCTATCATGGTTTCAGAGAAATCATACTCCATGGTAAGTTGTTCTTTTAGAATGTTGAACGACTACCCCAACTAAAATCTATCCACTCCACAAAAATTATTTCACACCACAGACTCACCTTGGTCAGGATCGATTTGAAATCTATCATGGTTTCAGAGAAATCATACTCCATGGTTCGTTGTTCTTGTAGAATGTTGAACGACTATCCCAACTAAAATCTTTCCACTCAACAAAAATTATTTAACACCACAGACTCATCTTGGTCAGAATCGATTTGAAATCTATCACGGTTTCAGAGAAATCATAGTGCATGGTAAGTTGTTCTTGTAGAATGTTGAACGACTACCCCTAACTAAAATCTATCCACTCAACAAAAATTATTTCACACCACAGACTCATCTTGGTCAGGATCGACTTGACATCTATCATGGTTTCAGAGATATCATACTCCATGGTAAGTTGTTCTTGTAGAATGTTGAACGACTATCCCAACTAAAATCTATCCACTCAACAAAAATTATTTCACACCACAGACTCATCTTGGTCAGGATCGATTTGAAATCTATCATGGTTTCAGAGAAATCATACTCCATGGTTCGTTGTTCTTGTAGAATGTTGAACGACTATCCCAACTAAAATCTATCCACTCAACAAAAATTATTTCAGAGAAATCGTACTAAATGGTAAGTTGTTCTTGTAGAATGTTGAACGACTATCTCAACTAAAATCTATCCACTCAACAAAAATTATTTCACACCACAGACTCATCTTGGTCAGGATCGATTTGAAATCTATCATGGTTTCAGAGAAATCATACTCCATGGTTCGTTGTTCTTGTAGAATGTTGAACGACTATCCCAACTAAAATCTATCCACTCAACAAAAATTATTTCACACCACAGACTCATCTTGGTCAGGATCGACTTGAAATCTATCATGGTTTCAGAGAAATCATACTAAATGGTTCGTTATTCTTGTAGAATGTTGAACGACTATCCCAACTAAAATCTATCCATCCAACAAAAATTATTTCACACCACAGACTCATCTTGGTCAGGATCGATTTGAAATCTATCATGGTTTCAGAGAAATCATATTCCATGGTTCGTTGTTCTTGTAGAATGTTGAGCGACTATCCAAACTAAAATCTATCCACTCAACAAAAATTATTTCAGAGAAATCATACCCCATGGTAAGTTGTTCTTGTAGAATGTTGAACGACTACCCCTAACTAAAATCTATCCACTCAACAAAAATTATTTCAGAGAAATCATACTCCATGGTTCGTTGTAATTGTAGAATGTTGAACGACTACCCCTAACTAAAATCTAGCCACTCAACAAAAATTATTTCACACCACAGACTCATCTTGGTCAGGATCGATTTGAAATCTATCATGGTTTCAGAGAAATCATACTCCATGGTAAGTTGTTCTTGTAGAATGCTGAACGACTATCCCAACTAAAATCTATCCACTCAACAAAAATTATTTCAGAGAAATCATACTCCATGGTAAGTTGTTCTTGTAGAATGTTGAACGACTACCCCAACTAAAATCTATCCACTCAACAAAAATTAATTCACACCACAGACTCATCTTGGTCAGGATCGATTTGAAATCTATCATGGTTTCAGAGAAATCATAGTCCATGGTAAGTTGTTCTTGTAAAATGTTGAACGACTACCCCAACTAAAATCTATCCACTCAACAAAAATTATTTCACACCACAGACTCATCTTGGTCAGGATCGATTTGAAATCTATCATGGTTTCAGAGAAATCATACTCCATGGTAAGTTGTTCTTGTAGAATGTTGAACGACTATCCCAACTAAAATCTATCCACTCAACAAAAATTATTTCAGAGAAATCATACTCCATGGTTCGTTGTTCTTGTAGAATGTTGAACGACTACCCCAACTAAAATCTATCCACTCAACAAAAATTATTTCACACCACAGACTCATCTTGGTCAGGATCGATTTGAAATCTATCATGGTTTCAGAGAAATCATAGTCCATGGTAAGTTGTTCTTGTAGAATGTTGAACGACTACCCCAACTAAAATCTATCCACTCAACAAAAATTATTTCACACCACAGACTCATCTTGGTCAGGATCGATTTGAAATCTATCATGGTTTCAGAGAAATCATACTCCATGGTTCGTTTTTCTTGTAGAATGTTGAACGACTACCACAACTAAAATCTATCCACTCAACAAAAATTATTTCAGAGACATCATACTCCATGGTAAATTGTTCTTGTAGAATGTTGAACGACTACCCCAACTAAACTCTACCCACTCAACAAAAATTATTTCACACCACAGACTCATCTTGGTCAGGATCGATTTGAAATCTATCATGGTTTCAGAGAAATCATAGTCCATGGTATGTTGTTCTTGTAGAATGTTGAACTACTACCCCAACTAAAATCTATCCACTCAACAAAAATTATTTCACACCACAGACTCATCTTGGTCAGGATCGATTTGAAATCTATCATGGTTTCAGAGAAATCATACTCCATGGTAAGTTGTTCTTGTAGAATGTTGAACGACTACCCCAACTAAAATCTATCCACTCAACAAAAATTATTTCACACCACACACTCATCTTTTTCAGGATCGATTTGAAATCTATCATGGTTTTAGAGAAATCATACTCCATGGTTCGTTGTTCTTGTAGAATGTTGAACGACTATCCCAACTGATATCTATCCACTCAACAAAAATTATTTCAGAGAAATCATACTCCATGGTTCGTTGTTCTTGTAGAATGTTGAGCGACTACCCCAACTAAAATCTACCCACTCAACAAAAATTATTTCAGAGAAATCATACTCCATGGTTCGTTGTTCTTGTAGAATGTTGAACGACTACCCCTAACTAAAATCTATCCACTCAACAAAAATTATTTCACACCACAGACTCATCTTGGTCAGGATCGATTTGAAATCTATCATGGTTTCAGAGAAATCATACTCCATGGTAAGTTGTTCTTGTAGAATGTTGAACGACTACCCCAACTAAAATCTATCCACTCAACAAAAATTATTTCACACCACAGACTCATCTTGGTCAGGATCGATTTGAAATCTATCATGGTTTCAGAGAAATCATAGTCCATGGTAAGTTGTTCTTGTAGAATGTTGAACGACTATCCCAACTAAAATCTATCCACTCAACAAAAATTATTTCAGAGAAATCATACTCCATGGTAAGTTGTTCTTGTAGAATGCTGAACGACTATCCCAACTAAAATCTATCCACTCAACAAAAATTATTTCAGAGAAATCATACTCCATGGTTCGTTGTTCTTGTAGAATGTTGAACGACTACCCCAACTAAAATCTATCCACTCAACAAAAATTATTTCAGAGAAATCATACTCCATGGTTCGTTGTTCTTGTAGAATGTTGAACGACTACCCCAACTAAAATCTATCCACTCAACAAAAATTATTTCACACCACAGACTCATCTTGGTCAGGATCGATTTGAAATCTATCATGGTTTCAGAGAAATCATACTCCATGGTAAGTTGTTCTTTTAGAATGTTGAACGACTACCCCAACTAAAATCTATCCACTCCACAAAAATTATTTCACACCACAGACTCACCTTGGTCAGGATCGATTTGAAATCTATCATGGTTTCAGAGAAATCATACTCCATGGTTCGTTGTTCTTGTAGAATGTTGAACGACTATCCCAACTAAAATCTTTCCACTCAACAAAAATTATTTAACACCACAGACTCATCTTGGTCAGAATCGATTTGAAATCTATCACGGTTTCAGAGAAATCATAGTGCATGGTAAGTTGTTCTTGTAGAATGTTGAACGACTACCCCTAACTAAAATCTATCCACTCAACAAAAATTATTTCACACCACAGACTCATCTTGGTCAGGATCGACTTGACATCTATCATGGTTTCAGAGAAATCATACTCCATGGTAAGTTGTTCTTGTAGAATGTTGAACGACTATCCCAACTAAAATCTATCCACTCAACAAAAATTATTTCACACCACAGACTCATCTTGGTCAGGATCGATTTGAAATCTATCATGGTTTCAGAGAAATCATACTCCATGGTTCGTTGTTCTTGTAGAATGTTGAACGACTATCCCAACTAAAATCTATCCACTCAACAAAAATTATTTCAGAGAAATCGTACTAAATGGTAAGTTGTTCTTGTAGAATGTTGAACGACTATCTCAACTAAAATCTATCCACTCAACAAAAATTATTTCACACCACAGACTCATCTTGGTCAGGATCGATTTGAAATCTATCATGGTTTCAGAGAAATCATACTCCATGGTTCGTTGTTCTTGTAGAATGTTGAACGACTATCCCAACTAAAATCTATCCACTCAACAAAAATTATTTCACACCACAGACTCATCTTGGTCAGGATCGATTTGAAATCTATCATGGTTTCAGAGAAATCATACTCCATGGTAAGTTGTTCTTGTAGAATGTTGAACGACTATCCCAACTAAAATCTATCCACTCAACAAAAATTATTTCACACCACAGACTCATCTTGGTCAGGATCGATTTGAAATCTATCATGGTTTCAGAGAAATCATACTCCATGGTAAGTTGTTCTTGTAGAATGTTGAACGACTATCCCAACTGATATCTATCCACTCAACAAAAATTATTTCAGAGAAATCATACTCCATGGTTCGTTGTTCTTGTAGAATGTTGAGCGACTACCCCAACTAAAATCTACCCACTCAACAAAAATTATTTCAGAGAAATCATACTCCATGGTTCGTTGTTCTTGTAGAATGTTGAACGACTACCCCTAACTAAAATCTATCCACTCAACAAAAATTATTTCACACCACAGACTCATCTTGGTCAGGATCGATTTGAAATCTATCATGGTTTCAGAGAAATCATACTCCATGGTAAGTTGTTCTTGTAGAATGTTGAACGACTACCCCAACTAAAATCTATCCACTCAACAAAAATTATTTCACACCACAGACTCATCTTGGTCAGGATCGATTTGAAATCTATCATGGTTTCAGAGAAATCATACTCCATGGTAAGTTGTTCTTGTAGAATGTTGAACGACTATCCCAACTAAAATCTATCCACTCAACAAAAATTATTTCAGAGAAATCATACTCCATGGTTCGTTGTTCTTGTAGAATGTTGAACGACTACCCCAACTAAAATCTATCCACTCAACAAAAATTATTTCACACCACAGACTCATCTTGGTCAGGATCGATTTGAAATCTATCATGGTTTCAGAGAAATCATAGTCCATGGTAAGTTGTTCTTGTAGAATGTTGAACGACTACCCCAACTAAAATCTATCCACTCAACAAAAATTATTTCACACCACAGACTCATCTTGGTCAGGATCGATTTGAAATCTATCATGGTTTCAGAGAAATCATACTCCATGGTTCGTTTTTCTTGTAGAATGTTGAACGACTACCACAACTAAAATCTATCCACTCAACAAAAATTATTTCAGAGACATCATACTCCATGGTAAATTGTTCTTGTAGAATGTTGAACGACTACCCCAACTAAACTCTACCCACTCAACAAAAATTATTTCACACCACAGACTCATCTTGGTCAGGATCGATTTGAAATCTATCATGGTTCCAGAGAAATCATAGTCCATGGTATGTTGTTCTTGTAGAATGTTGAACTACTACCCCAACTAAAATCTATCCACTCAACAAAAATTATTTCACACCACAGACTCATCTTGGTCAGGATCGATTTGAAATCTATCATGGTTTCAGAGAAATCATACTCCATGGTAAGTTGTTCTTGTAGAATGTTGAACGACTACCCCAACTAAAATCTATCCACTCAACAAAAATTATTTCACACCACACACTCATCTTTTTCAGGATCGATTTGAAATCTATCATGGTTTTAGAGAAATCATACTCCATGGTTCGTTGTTCTTGTAGAATGTTGAACGACTATCCCAACTGATATCTATCCACTCAACAAAAATTATTTCAGAGAAATCATACTCCATGGTTCGTTGTTCTTGTAGAATGTTGAGCGACTACCCCAACTAAAATCTACCCACTCAACAAAAATTATTTCAGAGAAATCATACTCCATGGTTCGTTGTTCTTGTAGAATGTTGAACGACTACCCCTAACTAAAATCTATCCACTCAACAAAAATTATTTCACACCACAGACTCATCTTGGTCAGGATCGATTTGAAATCTATCATGGTTTCAGAGAAATCATACTCCATGGTAAGTTGTTCTTGTAGAATGTTGAACGACTACCCCAACTAAAATCTATCCACTCAACAAAAATTATTTCACACCACAGACTCATCTTGGTCAGGATCGATTTGAAATCTATCATGGTTTCAGAGAAATCATAGTCCATGGTAAGTTGTTCTTGTAGAATGTTGAACGACTATCCCAACTAAAATCTATCCACTCAACAAAAATTATTTCAGAGAAATCATACTCCATGGTAAGTTGTTCTTGTAGAATGCTGAACGACTATCCCAACTAAAATCTATCCACTCAACAAAAATTATTTCAGAGAAATCATACTCCATGGTTCGTTGTTCTTGTAGAATGTTGAACGACTACCCCAACTAAAATCTATCCACTCAACAAAAATTATTTCAGAGAAATCATACTCCATGGTTCGTTGTTCTTGTAGAATGTTGAACGACTACCCCAACTAAAATCTATCCACTCAACAAAAATTATTTCACACCACAGACTCATCTTGGTCAGGATCGATTTGAAATCTATCATGGTTTCAGAGAAATCATACTCCATGGTAAGTTGTTCTTTTAGAATGTTGAACGACTACCCCAACTAAAATCTATCCACTCCACAAAAATTATTTCACACCACAGACTCACCTTGGTCAGGATCGATTTGAAATCTATCATGGTTTCAGAGAAATCATACTCCATGGTTCGTTGTTCTTGTAGAATGTTGAACGACTATCCCAACTAAAATCTTTCCACTCAACAAAAATTATTTAACACCACAGACTCATCTTGGTCAGAATCGATTTGAAATCTATCACGGTTTCAGAGAAATCATAGTGCATGGTAAGTTGTTCTTGTAGAATGTTGAACGACTACCCCTAACTAAAATCTATCCACTCAACAAAAATTATTTCACACCACAGACTCATCTTGGTCAGGATCGACTTGACATCTATCATGGTTTCAGAGAAATCATACTCCATGGTAAGTTGTTCTTGTAGAATGTTGAACGACTATCCCAACTAAAATCTATCCACTCAACAAAAATTATTTCACACCACAGACTCATCTTGGTCAGGATCGATTTGAAATCTATCATGGTTTCAGAGAAATCATACTCCATGGTTCGTTGTTCTTGTAGAATGTTGAACGACTATCCCAACTAAAATCTATCCACTCAACAAAAATTATTTCAGAGAAATCGTACTAAATGGTAAGTTGTTCTTGTAGAATGTTGAACGACTATCTCAACTAAAATCTATCCACTCAACAAAAATTATTTCACACCACAGACTCATCTTGGTCAGGATCGATTTGAAATCTATCATGGTTTCAGAGAAATCATACTCCATGGTTCGTTGTTCTTGTAGAATGTTGAACGACTATCCCAACTAAAATCTATCCACTCAACAAAAATTATTTCACACCACAGACTCATCTTGGTCAGGATCGACTTGAAATCTATCATGGTTTCAGAGAAATCATACTAAATGGTTCGTTATTCTTGTAGAATGTTGAACGACTATCCCAACTAAAATCTATCCATCCAACAAAAATTATTTCACACCACAGACTCATCTTGGTCAGGATCGATTTGAAATCTATCATGGTTTCAGAGAAATCATATTCCATGGTTCGTTGTTCTTGTAGAATGTTGAGCGACTATCCAAACTAAAATCTATCCACTCAACAAAAATTATTTCAGAGAAATCATACCCCATGGTAAGTTGTTCTTGTAGAATGTTGAACGACTACCCCAACTAAAATCTATCCACTCAACAAAAATTATTTCAGAGAAATCATACTCCATGGTTCGTTGTAATTGTAGAATGTTGAACGACTACCCCTAACTAAAATCTAGCCACTCAACAAAAATTATTTCACACCACAGACTCATCTTGGTCAGGATCGATTTGAAATCTATCATGGTTTCAGAGAAATCATACTCCATGGTAAGTTGTTCTTGTAGAATGCTGAACGACTATCCCAACTAAAATCTATCCACTCAACAAAAATTATTTCAGAGAAATCATACTCCATGGTAAGTTGTTCTTGTAGAATGTTGAACGACTACCCCAACTAAAATCTATCCACTCAACAAAAATTAATTCACACCACAGACTCATCTTGGTCAGGATCGATTTGAAATCTATCATGGTTTCAGAGAAATCATAGTCCATGGTAAGTTGTTCTTGTAAAATGTTGAACGACTACCCCAACTAAAATCTATCCACTCAACAAAAATTATTTCACACCACAGACTCATCTTGGTCAGGATCGATTTGAAATCTATCATGGTTTCAGAGAAATCATACTCCATGGTAAGTTGTTCTTGTAGAATGTTGAACGACTATCCCAACTAAAATCTATCCACTCAACAAAAATTATTTCAGAGAAATCATACTCCATGGTTCGTTGTTCTTGTAGAATGTTGAACGACTACCCCAACTAAAATCTATCCACTCAACAAAAATTATTTCACACCACAGACTCATCTTGGTCAGGATCGATTTGAAATCTATCATGGTTTCAGAGAAATCATAGTCCATGGTAAGTTGTTCTTGTAGAATGTTGAACGACTACCCCAACTAAAATCTATCCACTCAACAAAAATTATTTCACACCACAGACTCATCTTGGTCAGGATCGATTTGAAATCTATCATGGTTTCAGAGAAATCATACTCCATGGTTCGTTTTTCTTGTAGAATGTTGAACGACTACCACAACTAAAATCTATCCACTCAACAAAAATTATTTCAGAGACATCATACTCCATGGTAAATTGTTCTTGTAGAATGTTGAACGACTACCCCAACTAAACTCTACCCACTCAACAAAAATTATTTCACACCACAGACTCATCTTGGTCAGGATCGATTTGAAATCTATCATGGTTCCAGAGAAATCATAGTCCATGGTATGTTGTTCTTGTAGAATGTTGAACTACTACCCCAACTAAAATCTATCCACTCAACAAAAATTCTTTCACACCACAGACTCATCTTGGTCAGGATCGATTTGAAATCTATCATGGTTTCAGAGAAATCATACTCCATGGTAAGTTGTTCTTGTAGAATGTTGAACGACTACCCCAACTAAAATCTATCCACTCAACAAAAATTATTTCACACCACACACTCATCTTTTTCAGGATCGATTTGAAATCTATCATGGTTTCAGAGAAATCATACTCCATGGTTCGTTGTTCTTGTAGAATGTTGAACGACTATCCCAACTGATATCTATCCACTCAACAAAAATTATTTCAGAGAAATCATACTCCATGGTTCGTTGTTCTTGTAGAATGTTGAGCGACTACCCCAACTAAAATCTACCCACTCAACAAAAATTATTTCAGAGAAATCATACTCCATGGTTCGTTGTTCTTGTAGAATGTTGAACGACTACCCCTAACTAAAATCTATCCACTCAACAAAAATTATTTCACACCACAGACTCATCTTGGTCAGGATCGATTTGAAATCTATCATGGTTTCAGAGAAATCATACTCCATGGTAAGTTGTTCTTGTAGAATGTTGAACGACTATCCCAACTAAAATCTATCCACTCAACAAAAATTATTTGAGAGAAATCATACCCCATGGTTCGTTGTTCTTGTAGAATGTTGAACGACTACCCCAACTAAAATCTATCCACTCAACAAAAACTATTTCACACCACAGATTCATCTTGGTCAGGATCGATTTGAAATCTATCTTGGTTTCAGAGAAATCATAGTCCATGGTAAGTTGTTCTTGTAGAATGTTGAACGACTATCCCTAACTAAAATCTATCCACTCAACAAAAATTATTTCAGAGAAATCATACTCCATGGTTCGTTGTTCTTGTAGAATGTTGAACGACTATCCCAACTAAAATGTATCCACTCAACAAAAATTATTTCAGAGAAATCATACTCCATGGTTCGTTGTTCTTGTAGAATGTTGAATGACTATCCCAACTAAAATCTATCCACTCAACAAAAATTATTTCAGAGAAATCATACTCCATGGTTCGTTGTTCTTGTAAAATGTTGAACGACTATCCCAACTAAAATCTATCCACTCAACAAAAATTATTTCAGAGAAATCATACTCCGTGGTAAGTTGTTCTTGTAGAATGTTGAACGACTACCCCAACTAAAATCTATCCACTCAACAAAAATTATTTCACACCACAGACTCATCTTGGTCAGGATCGATTTGAAATCTATCGTGGTTGCAGAGAAATCATACTCCATGGTTCGTTGTTCTTGTAGAATGTTGAACGACTACCCCAACTAAAATCTATCCACTCAACAAAAATTATTTCACACCACAGACTCATCTTGGTCAGGATCGATTTGAAATCTATCATGGTTGCAGAGAAATCATACTCCATGGTTCGTTGTTCTTGTAGAATGTTGAACGACTATCCCAACTAAAATGTATCCACTCCACAAAAATTATTTCAGAGAAATCATACTCCATGGTTCGTTGTTCTTGTAGAATGTTGAATGACTATCCCAACTAAAATCTATCCACTCAACAAAAATTATTTCAGAGAAATCATACTCCATGGTTCGTTGTTCTTGTAAAATGTTGAACGACTATCCCAACTAAAATCTATCCACTCAACAAAAATTATTTCAGAGAAATCATACTCCGTGGTAAGTTGTTCTTGTAGAATGTTGAACGACTACCCCAACTAAAATCTATCCACTCAACAAAAATTATTTCACACCGCAGACTCATCTTGGTCAGGATCGTTTTGAAATCTATCACGTTTTCAGAGAAATCATACTCCATGGTAAGTTGTTCTTGTAGAATGTTGAACGACTACCCCAACTAAAATCTATCCACTCAACAAAAATTATTTCACACCACAGACTCATCTTGGCCAGGATCGATTTGAAATCTATCATGGTTTCAGAGAAATCATACTCCATGGTTCGTTGTTCTTGTAAAATGTTGAACGACTACCCCAAATAAAATCTATCCACTCAACAAAAATTATTTCACACCACAGACTCATCTTGGTCAGGATCGATTTGAAATCTATAATGGTTTCAGAGAAATCATACTCAATGGTTCGTTGTTCTTGTAAAATGTTGAACGACTACCCCAACTAAAATCTATCCACTCAACAAAAATTATTTCACACCACAGACTCATCTTGGTCAGGATCAATTTGAAATCTATCATGGTTTCAGAGAAATCATACTCCATGGTTCGTTGTTCTTGTAGAATGTTGAACGACTACCCTAACTAAAATCTATCCATTCAACAAAAATTATTTCACACCACAGACTCATCTTGGTCAGGATGGATTTGAAATCTATCATGGTTTCAGAGAAATCATACTCCATGGTAAGTTGTTCTTGTAGAATGTTGCACGACTACCCCAACTAAAATCTATCCACTCAACAAAAATTATTTCAGAGAAATCATACTCCATGGTTCGTTGTTCTTGTAGAATGTTGAACGACTATCCCAACTAAAATCTATCCACTCAACAAAAATTATTTCAGAGAAATCATACTCCATGGTAAGTTGTTCTTGTAGAATGTTGAACGACTATCCCAACTAAAATCTATCCATTCAACAAAAATTATTTCACACCACAGACTCATCTTGGTCAGGATCGATTTGAAATCTATCATGGTTTCAGAGAAATCATACTCCATGGTTCGTTTTTCTTGTAGAATGTTGAACGACTATCCCAACTAAAATCTATCCACTCAACAAAAATTATTTCAGAGAAATCATACTCCATGTTTCGTTGTTCTTGTAGAATGTTGAACGACTACCCCAACTAAAATCTATCCACTCAACAAAAATTATTTCACACCACAGACTCATCTTGGTCAGGATCGATTTGAAATCTATCATGGTTTCAGAGAAATCATACTCCATGGTTCGTTGTTCTTGTAGAATGTTGAACGACTACCCCAACTAAAATCTATCCACTCAACAAAAATTATTTCACACCACAGACTCATCTTTGTCAGGATGGATTTGAAATCTATCATGGTTTCAGAGAAATCATACTCCATGGTAAGTTGTTCTTGTAGAATGTTGAACGACTACCCCAACTAAAATCTATCCACTCAACAAAAATTATTTCAGAGAAATCATACTCCATGGTAAGTTATTCTTGCAGAATGTTGAACGACTACCCCAACTAAAATCTATCCACTCAACAAACATTATTTCACACCACAGACTCATCGTGGCCAGGATCGATTTGAAATCTATCATGGTTTCAGAGAAATCATACTCCATGGTTCGTTGTTCTTGTAAAATGTTGAACGACTACCCCAACTAAAATCTATCCACTCAACAAAAATTATTTCACACCACAGACTCATCTTGGTCAGGATCGATTTGAAATCTATAATGGTTTCAGAGAAATCATACTCCATGGTTCGTTGTTCTTGTAAAATGTTGAACGACTACCCCAACTAAAATCTATCCACTCAACAAAAATTATTTCACACCACAGACTCATCTTGGTCAGCATCGATTTGAAATCTATCATGGTTTCAGAGAAATCATACTCCATGGTTCGTTGTTCTTGTAGAATGTTGAACGACTATCCTAACTAAAATCTATCCACTCAACAAAAATTATTTCACACCACAGACTCATCTTGGTCAGGATGGATTTGAAATCTATCATGGTTTCAGAGAAATCATACTCCATGGTAAGTTGTTCTTGTAGAATGTTGAACGACTACCCCAACTAAAATCTATCCACTCAACAAAAATTATTTCAGAGAAATCATACTCCATGGTTCGTTGTTCTTGTAGAATGTTGAACGACTATCCCAACTAAAATCTATCCACTCAACAAAAATTATTTCAGAGAAATCATACTCCATGGTAAGTTGTTCTTGTAGAATGTTGAACGACTATCCCAACTAAAATCTATCCACTCAACAAAAATTATTTCACACCACAGACTCATCTTGGTCAGGATCGATTTGAAATCTATCATGGTTTCAGAGAAATCATACTCCATGGTTCGTTGTTCTTGTAGAATGTTGAACGACTATCCCAACTAAAATCTATCCACTCAACAAAAATTATTTCAGAGAAATCATACTAAATGTTTCGTTGTTCTTGTAGAATGTTGAACGACTACCCCAACTAAAATCTATCCACTCAACAAAAATTATTTCACACCACAGACTCATCTTGGTCAGGATCGATTTGAAATCTATCATGGTTTCAGAGAAATCATACTCCATGTTAAGTTGTTCTTGCAGAATGTTGAACGACTACCCCAACTAAAATCTATCCACTCAACAAAAATTATTTCAGAGAAATCATACTCTATGGTAAATTGTTCTTGTAAAATGTTGAACGACTACCCCAACTAAAATCTATCCACTCAACAAAAATTATTTCACACCACAGACTCATCTTGGTCAGGATCGATTTGAAATCTATCATGGTTTCAGAGAAATCATAGTCCATGGTTCGTTGTTCTTGTAGAATGTTGAACGACTACCCCAACTAAAATCTATCCACTCAACAAAAATTATTTCACACCACAGACTCATCTTGGTCAGGATCGATTTGAAATCTATCATGGTTTCAGAGAAATCATACTCCATGGTAAGTTGTTCTTGTAGAATGTTGAACGACTATCCCAACTAAAATCTATCCACTCAACAAAAATTATTTCACACCACAGACTCATCTTGGTCAGGATCGATTTGAAATCTATCATGGTTTCAGAGAAATCATAGTCCATGGTAAGTTGTTCTTGTAGAATGTTGAACGACTACCCCAACTAAAATCTATCCACTCAACAAAAATTATTTCACACCACAGACTCATCTTGGTCAGGATCGATTTGAAATCTATCATGGTTTCAGAGAAATCATACTCCATGGTAAGTTGTTCTTGTAGAATGTTGAACGACTATCCCAACTAAAATCTATCCACTCAACAAAAATTATTTCAGAGAAATCATACTCCATGGTTCGTTGTTCTTGTAGAATGTTGAACGACTACCCCAACTAAAATCTATCCACTCAACAAAAATTATTTCACACCACAGACTCATCTTGGTCAGGATCGATTTGGAATCTATCATGGTTTCAGAGAAATCATGCTCCATGGTTCGTTGTTCTTGTAGAATGTTGAACGACTATCCCAACTAAAATCTATCCACTCAACAAAAATTATTTCAGAGAAATCATAGTCCATGGTAAGTTGTTCTTGTAGAATGTTGAACGACTACCCCAACTAAAATCTATCCACTCAACAAAAATTATTTCACACCACAGACTCATCTTGGTCAGGATCGATTTGAAATCTATCATGGTTTCAGAGAAATCATACTCCATGGTTCGTTGTTCTTGTAAAATGTTGAACGACTATCCCAACTAAAATCTATCCACTCAACAAAAATTATTTCAGAGAAATCATACTCCATGGTTCGTTGTTCTTGTAGAATGTTGAACGACTACCCCAACTAAAATCTATCCACTCAACAAAAATTATTTCATACCACAGACTCATCTTGGTCAGGATCGATTTGAAATCTATCATGGTTTCAGAGAAATCATACTCCATGGTAAGTTGTTCTTGCAGAATGTTGAAAGACTAATCCAACTAAAATCTATCCACTCAACAAAAATTATTTCAGAGAAATCATACTCCATGGTAAATTGTTCTTGTAAAATGTTGAACGACTATCCCAACTAAAATCTATCCACTCAACAAAAATTATTTCAGAGAAATCATACTCCATGGTTCGTTGTTCTTGTAGAATGTTGAACGACTACCCCAACTAAAATCTATCCACTCAACAAAAATTATTTCACACCACAGACTCATCTTGGTCAGGATCGATTTGGAATCTATCATGGTTTCAGAGAAATCATGCTCCATGGTTCGTTGTTCTTGTAGAATGTTGAACGACTATCCCAACTAAAATCTATCCACTCAACAAAAATTATTTCAGAGAAATCATAGTCCATGGTAAGTTGTTCTTGTAGAATGTTGAACGACTACCCCAACTAAAATCTATCCACTCAACAAAAATTATTTCACACCACAGACTCATCTTGGTCAGGATCGATTTGAAATCTATCATGGTTTCAGAGAACATGGTTCGTTGTTCTTGTAAAATGTTGAACGACTATCCCAACTAAAATCTATCCACTCAACAAAAATTATTTCAGAGAAATCATACTCCATGGTTCGTTGTTCTTGTAGAATGTTGAACGACTACCCCAACTAAAATCTATCCACTCAACAAAAATTATTTCATACCACAGACTCATCTTGGTCAGGATCGATTTGAAATCTATCATGGTTTCAGAGAAATCATACTCCATGGTAAGTTGTTCTTGCAGAATGTTGAAAGACTAATCCAACTAAAATCTATCCACTCAACAAAAATTATTTCAGAGAAATCATACTCCATGGTAAATTGTTCTTGTAAAATGTTGAACGACTATCCCAACTAAAATCTATCCACTCAACAAAAATTATTTCACACCACAGACTCATCTTGGTCAGGATCGATTTGAAATCTATCATGGTTTCAGAGAAATCATAGTCCATGGTTCGTTGTTCTTGTAGCATGTTGAACGACTACCCCAACTAAAATCTATCCACTCAACAAAAATTATTTCACACCACAGACTCATCTTGGTCAGGATCGATTTGAAATCTATCATGGTTTCAGAGAAATCATACTCCATGGTAAGTTGTTCTTGTAGAATGTTGAAAATCTATCCACTCAACAAAAATTATTTCAGAGAAATTATACTCCATGGTAAGTTGTTCTTGTAGAATGTTGAACGACTATCCCAACTAAAATCTATCCACTCATCAAAAATTATTTCACACCACAGACTCATCTTGGGCAGGATCGATTTGAAATCTATCATGGTTTCAGAGAAATCATACTCCATGGTTCGTTGTTCTTGTAAAATGTTGAACGACTATCCCAACTAAAATCTATCCACTCAACAAAAATTATTTCAGAGAAATCATACTCCATGGTTCGTTGTTCTTGCAGAATGTTGAACGACTACCCCAACTAAAATCTATCCACTCAACAAAAATTATTTCATACCACAGACTCATCTTGGTCAGGATCGATTTGAAATCTATCATGGTTTCAGAGAAATCATACTCCATGGTAAGTTGTTCTTGCAGAATGTTGAAAGACTAATCCAACTAAAATCTATCCACTCAACAAAAATTATTTCAGAGAAATCATACTCCATGGTAAATTGTTCTTGTAAAATGTTGAACGACTATCCCAACTAAAATCTATCCACTCAACAAAAATTATTTCACACCACAGACTCATCTTGGTCAGGATCGATTTGAAATCTATCATGGTTTCAGAGAAATCATAGTCCATGGTTCGTTGTTCTTGTAGAATGTTGAACGACTACCCCAACTAAAATCTATCCACTCAACAAAAATTATTTCAGAGAAATTATACTCCATGGTAAGTTGTTCTTGTAGAATGTTGAACGACTATCCCAACTAAAATCTATCCACTCAACAAAAATTATTTCACACCACAGACTCATCTTGGGCAGGATCGATTTGAAATCTATCATGGTTTCAGAGAAATCATACTCCATGGTTCGTTGTTCTTGTAGAATGTTGAACGACTATCCCAACTAAAATCTATCCACTCAACAAAAATTATTTCAGAGAAATCATACTCCATGTTTCGTTGTTCTTGTAGAATGTTGAACGACTACCCCAACTAAAATCTATCCACTCAACAAAAATTATTTCACACCACAGACTCATCTTGGTCAGGATCGATTTGAAATCTATCATGGTTTCAGAGAAATCATAGTCCATGGTTCGTT
Source organism: Xylota sylvarum (assembly GCA_905220385.1). Taxonomy (NCBI): domain Eukaryota; kingdom Metazoa; phylum Arthropoda; class Insecta; order Diptera; family Syrphidae; genus Xylota; species Xylota sylvarum. Next base: position 133,684 of record CAJMZQ010000094.1, read on the forward strand.
GTTCTTGTAGAATGTTGAACGACTACCCCCAACTAAAATCTATTAACTCAACAAAAATTATTTCAGAGAAATCATACTCCATGGTTCGTTGTTCTTGTAGAATGTTGAACGACTACCCCAACTAAAATCTATCCACTCAACAAAAATTATTTCAGAGAAATCATACTCCATGGTTCGTTGTTCTTGTAGAATGTTGAACGACTACCCCAACTAAAATCTATCCACTCAACAAAAATTATTTCACACCACAGACTCATCTTGGTCAGGATCGATTTGAAATCTATCATGGTTTCAGAGAAATCATACTCCATGGTAAGTTGTTCTTGTAGAATGTTGAACGACTATCAAAACTAAAATCTATCCACTCAACAAAAATTATTTCAGAGAAATCATACTCCATGGTTCGTTGTTCTTGTAGAATGTTGAACGACTACCCCAACTAAAATCTATCCACTCAACAAAAATTATTTCACACCACAGACTCATCTTGGTCAGGATCGATTTGAAATTTATCATGGTTTCAGGGAAATCATGCTCCATGGTTCGTTGTTCTTGTAGAATGTTGAACGACTATCCCAACTAAAATCTATCCACTCAACAAAAATTATTTCAGAGAAATCATACTCCATGGCTCGTTGTTCTTGTAAAATGTTGAACGACTACCCCAACTAAAATCTATCCACTCAACAAAAATTATTTCAGAGAAATCATACTCCATGGTTCGTTGTTCTTGTAGAATGTTGAACGACTATCCCAACTAAAATCTATCCACTCAACAAAAATTATTTCAGAGAAATCATATTCCATGGTAAGTTGTTCTTGTAGAATGTTGAACGACTATCCCAACTAAAATCTATCCACTCAACAAAAATTATTTCAGAGAAATCATACTCCATGGTAAGTTGTTCTTGTAGAATGTTGAACGACTATCCCAACTAAAATCTATCCACTCAACAAAAATTATTTCACACCACAGACTCATCTTGGTCAGGATCGATTTGAAATCTATCATGGTTTCAGAGAAATCATACTCCATGGTTCGTTGTTCTTGTAAAATGTTGAACGACTATCCCAACTAAAATCTATCCACTCAACAAAAATTATTTCAGAGAAATCATACTCCATGGTTCGTTGTTCTTGTAGAATGTTGAACGACTACCCCAACTAAAATCTATCCACTCAAAAAAAATTATTTCACACCACAGACTCATCTTGGTCAGGATCGATTTGAAATCTATCATGGTTTCAGAGAAATCATACTCCATGGTAAGTTGTTCTTGCAGAATGTTGAACGACTACCCCAACTAAAATCTATCCACTCAACAAAAATTATTTCAGAGAAATCATACTCCATGGTAAATTGTTCTTGTAAAATGTTGAACGACTATCCCAAATAAAATCTATCCACTCAACAAAAATTATTTCACACCACAGACTCATCTTGGTCAGGATCGATTTGAAATCTATCATGGTTTCAGAGAAATCATACTCCATGGTAAGTTGTTCTTGTAGAATGTTGAACGACTATCCCAACTAAAATCTATCCACTCAACAAAAATTATTTCACACCACAGACTCATCTTGGTCAGGATCGATTTGATATCTATCATGGTTTCAGAGAAATCATAGTCCATGGTAAGTTGTTCTTGTAGAATGTTGAACGACTACCCCAACTAAAATCTATATACTCAACAAAAATTATTTCACACCACAGACTCATCTTGGTCAGGATCGATTTGAAATCTATCATGGTTTCAGAGAAATCATACTCCATGGTAAGTTGTTCTTGTAGAATGTTGAACGACTACCCCTAACTAAAATCTATCCACTCAACAAAAATTATTTCAGAGAAATCATACTCCATGGTAAGTTGTTCTTTTAGAAAATTGAACGACTACCCCAACTAAAATCTATCCACTCAAAAAAATTATTTCACACCACAGACTCATCTTGGTCAGGATCGATTTGAAATCTATCATGGTTTCAGAGAAATCATACTCCATGGTTCGTTGTTCTTACAAAATGTTGAACGACTATCCCAACTAAAATCTATCCACTCAACAAAAATTATTTCAGAGAAATCATACTCCATGGTAAGTTGTCCTTGTAGAATGTTGAACGACTACCCCAACTAAAATCTATCCACTCAAAAAAATTATTTCACACCACAGACTCATCTTGGTCAGGATCGATTTGAAATCTATCATGGTTTCAGAGAAATCATACTCCATGGTTCGTTGTTCTTATAAAATGTTGAACGACTATCCCAACTAAAATCTATCCACTCAACAAAAATTATTTCAGAGAAATCATACTCCATGGTTCGTTGTTCTTGTAGAATGTTGAACGACTACCCCAACTAAAATCTATCCACTCAACAAAATTTATTTCAGAGAAATCATACTCCATGGTTCGTTGTTCTTGTAGAATGTTGAACGACTACCCCTAACTAAAATCTATTCACTCAACAAAAATTATTTCACACCACAGACTCATCTTGGTCAGGATCGATTTGAAATCTATCATGGTTTCAGAGAAATCATACTCCATGGTTCGTTGTTCTTGTAAAATGTTGAACGACTATCCCAACTAAAATCTATCCACTCAACAAAAATTATTTCAGAGAAATCATACTCCATGGTTCGTTGTTCTTGTAGAATGCTGAACGACTACCCCTAACTAAAATCTATCCACTCAACAAAAATTATTTCACACCACAGACTCATCTTTTTCAGGATCGATTTGAAATCTATCATGGTTTCAGAGAAATCATACTCCATGGTTCGTTGTTCTTGTAGAATGTTGAACGACTACCCCAACTAAAATCTATCCACTCAACAAAAATTATTTCAGAGAAATCATACTCCATGGTAAGTTGTTCTTGTAGAATGTTGAACGACTACCCCAACTAAAATCTATCCACTCAACAAAAATTATTTCACACCACAGACTCATCTTGGTCAGTTTCGATTTGAAATCTATCATGGTTTCAGAGAAATCATACTCCATGGTTCGTTGTTCTTGTAGAATGTTGAACGACTATCCCAACTAAAATCTATCCACTCAACAAAAATTATTTCAGAGAAATCATACTCCATGGTAAGTTGTTCTTGTAGAATGTTGAACGACTACCCCAACTAAAATCTATCCACTCAACAAAAATTATTTCACACCACAGACTCATCTTGGTCAGGATCGATTTGAAATCTATCATGGTTTCAGAGAAATCATACTCCATGGTTCGTTGTTCTTGTAGAATGTTGAACGACTATCCCAACTAAAATCTATCCACTCAACAAAAATTATTTCAGAGAAATCATACTCCATGGCTCGTTGTTCTTGTAGAATGTTGAACGACTACCCCTAACTAAAATCTATCCACTCAACAAAAATTATTTCACACCACAGACTCATCTTGGTCAGGATCGATTTGAAATCTATCATGGTTTCAGAGAAATCATAGTCCATGGTTCGTTGTTCTTGTAAAATGTTGAACGACTATCCCAAATAAAATCTATCCACTCAACAAAAATTATTTCAGAGAAATCATACTCCATGGTAAGTTGTTCTTGTAGAATGTTGAACGACTACCCCAACTAAAATCTATCCACTCAACAAAAATTATTTCATACCACAGACTCGTCTTGGTCAGGATCGATTTGAAATCTATCATGGTTTCAGAGAAATCATACTCCATGGTTCGTTGTTCTTGTAGAATGTTGAACGACTATCCCAACTAAAATCTATCCACTCAACAAAAATTATTTCAGAGAAATCATACTCCGTGGTAAGTTGTTCTTGTAGAATGTTGAACGACTACCCCAACTAAAATCTATCCACTCAGGATCGATTTGAAATCTATCATGGTTTCAGAGAAATCATACTCCATGGTTCCACTCAACAAAAATTATTTCACACCACAGACTCATCTTGGTCAGGATCGATTTCAAATCTATCATGGTTTCAGAGAAATCATAGTCCATGGAAAGTTGTTCTTGTAGAATGTTGAACGACTATCCCAACTAAAATCTATCCACTCAACAAAAATTATTTCAGAGAAATCATACTCCATGGTAAGTTGTTCTTGTAGAATGTTGAACGACTATCCCAACTAAAATCTATCCACTCAACAAAAATTATTTCAGAGAAATCATACTCCATGGTAAGTTGTTCTTGTAGAATGTTGAACGACTACCCCAACTAAAATCTATCCACTCAACAAAAATTATTTCACACCACAGACTCATCTTGGTCAGGATCGATTTGAAATCTATCATGGTTTCAGCGAAATCATACTCAATGGTTCGTTGTTCTTGTAGAATGTTGAACGACTATCCCAACTAAAATCTATCCACTCAACAAAAATTATTTCAGAGAAATCATACTCCATGGTTCGTTGTTCTTGTAGAATGTTGAACGACTACCCCTAACTAAAATCTATCCACTCAACAAAAATTATTTCAGAGAAATCATACTCCATGGTAAGTTGTTCTTGTAGAAAATTGAACAACTAAACCAACTGAAATCTATCCACTCAAAAAAATTATTTCACACCACAGACTCATCTTGGTCAGGATCGATTTGAAATCTATCATGGTTTCAGAGAAATCATACTCCATGGTTCGTTGTTCTTATAAAATGTTGAACGACTATCCCAACTAAAATCTATCCACTCAACAAAAATTATTTCAGAGAAATCATACTCCATGGTAAGTTGTTCTTGTAGAATGTTGAACGACTACCCCAACTAAAATCTATCCACTCAAAAAAATTATTTCACACCACAGACTCATCTTGGTCAGGATCGATTTGAAATCTATCATGGTTTCAGAGAAATCATAGTCCATGGAAAGTTGTTCTTGTAGAATGTTGAACGACTATCCCAACTAAAATCTATCCACTCAACAAAAATTATTTCAGAGAAATCATACTCCATGGTTCGTTGTTCTTGTAGAATGTTGAACGACTATCCCAACTAAAATTTATTCACTCAACAAAAATTATTTCAGAGAAATCATACTCCATGGCTCGTTGTTCTTGTAGAATGTTGAACGACTACCCCTAACTAAAATCTATCCACTCAACAAAAATTATTTCACACCACAGACTCATCTTGGTCAGGATCGATTTGAAATCTATCATGGTTTCAGAGAAATCATACTCCATGGTAAGTTGTTCTTGTAGAATGTTGAACGACTACCCCTAACTAAAATCTATCCACTCAACAAAAATTATTTCAGAGAAATCATACTCCATGGTAAGTTGTTCTTGTAGAAAATTGAACGACTACCCCAACTAAAATCTATCCACTCAAAAAAATTATTTCACACCACAGACTCATCTTGGTCAGGATCGATTTGAAATCTATCATGGTTTCAGAGAAATCATACTCCATGGTTCGTTGTTCTTATAAAATGTTGAACGACTATCCCAACTAAAATCTATCCACTCAACAAAAATTATTTCAGAGAAATCATACTCCATGGTAAGTTGTTCTTGTAGAATGTTGAACGACTACCCCAACTAAAATCTATCCACTCAAAAAAATTATTTCACACCACAGACTCATCTTGGTCAGGATCGATTTGAAATCTATCATGGTTTCGGAGAAATCATACTCCATGGTTCGTTGTTCTTATAAAATGTTGAACGACTATCCCAACTAAAATCTATCCACTCAACAAAAATTATTTCAGAGAAATCATACTCCATGGTTCGTTGTTCTTGTAGAATGTTGAACGACTACCCCAACTAAAATCTATCCACTCAACAAAAATTATTTCAGAGAAATCATACTCCATGGTTCGTTGTTCTTGTAGAATGCTGAACGACTACCCCTAACTAAAATCTATCCACTCAACAAAAATTATTTCACACCACAGACTCATCTTGGTCAGGATCGATTTGAAATCTATCATGGTTTCAGAGAAATCATACTCCATGGTTCGTTGTTCTTGTAGAATGTTGAACGACTACCCCAACTAAAATCTATCCACTCAACAAAAATTATTTCAGAGAAATCATACTCCATGGTAAGTTGTTCTTGTAGAATGTTGAACGACTACCCCAACTAAAATCTATCCACTCAACAAAAATTATTTCACACCACAGACTCATCTTGGTCAGGATCGATTTGAAATCTATCATGGTTTCAGAGAAATCATACTCCATGGTTCGTTGTTCTTGTAGAATGTTGAACGACTATCCCAACTAAAATCTATCCACTCAACAAAAATTATTTCAGAGAAATCATACTCCATGGTAAGTTGTTCTTGTAGAATGTTGAACGACTACCCCAACTAAAATCTATACACTCAACAAAAATTATTTCACACCACAGACTCATCTTGGTCAGGATCGATTTGAAATCTATCATGGTTTCAGAGAAATCATACTCCATGTTCGTTGTTCTTGTAGAATGTTGAACGACTATCCCAACTAAAATTTATCCACTCAACAAAAATTATTTCAGAGAAATCATACTCCATGGCTCGTTGTTCTTGTAGAATGTTGAACGACTACCCCTAACTAAAATCTATCCACTCAACAAAAATTATTTCACACCACAGACTCATCTTGGTCAGGATCGATTTGAAATCTATCATGGTTTCAGAGAAATCATAGTCCATGGTTCGTTGTTCTTGTAAAATGTTGAACGACTATCCCAACTAAAATCTATCCACTCAACAAAAATTATTTCAGAGAAATCATACTCCATGGTAAGTTGTTCTTGTAGAATGTTGAACGACTACCCCAACTAAAATCTATCCACTCAGGATCGATTTGAAATCTATCATGGTTTCAGAGAAATCATACTCCATGGTTCGTTGTTCTTGTAGAATGTTGAACGACTACCCCAACTAAAATCTATCCACTCAACAAAAATTATTTCACACCACAGACTCATCTTGGTCAAGATCGATTTGAAATCTATCATGGTTTCAGAGAAATCATAGTCCATGGTAAGTTGTTCTTGTAGAATGTTGAACGACTACCCCTAACTAAAATCTATCCACTCAACAAAAATTATTTCACACCACAGACTCATCTTGGTCAGGATCGATTTCAAATCTATCATGGTTTCAGAGAAATCATAGTATATGGAAAGTTGTTTTGTAGAATGTTGAACGACTATCCCAACTAAAATCTATCCACTCAACAAAAATTATTTCAGAGAAATCATACTCCATGGTAAATTGTTCTTGTAGAATGTTGAACGACTATCCCAACTAAAATCTATCCACTCAACAAAAATTATTTCAGAGAAATCATACTCCATGGTAAGTTGTTCTTGTAGAATGTTGAACGACTACCCCAACTAAAATCTATCCACTCAACAAAAATTATTTCACACCACAGACTCATCTTGGTCAGGATCGATTTGAAATCTATCATGGTTTCAGCGAAATCATACTCCATGGTTCGTTGTTCTTGTAGAATGTTGAACGACTATCCCAACTAAAATCTATCCACTCAACAAAAATTATTTCAGAGAAATCATACTCCATGGTTCGTTGTTCTTGTAGAATGTTGAACGACTACCCCTAACTAAAATCTATCCACTCAACAAAAATTATTTCACACCACAGACTCATCTTGGTCAGGATCGATTTGAAATCTATCATGGTTTCAGAGAAATCATACTCCGTGGTTCATTGTTCTTGTAAAATGTTGAACGACTATCCCAACTAAAATCTATCCACTCAACAAAAATTATTTCAGAGAAATCATACTCCATGGTTCGTTGTTCTTGTAGAATGTTGAACGACTACCCCTAACTAAAATCTATCCACTCAACAAAAATTATTTCACACCACAGACTCATCTTGGTCAGGATCGATTTGAAATCTATCATGGTTTCAGAGAAATCATACTCCATGGTTCGTTGTTCTTGTAGAATGTTGAACGACTATCCCAACTAAAATCTATCCACTCAACAAAAATTATTTCAGAGAAATCATACTCCATGGTTCGTTGTTCTTGTAGAATGTTGAACGACTACCCCTAACTAAAATCTATCCACTCAACAACAATTATTTCACACCACAGACTCATCTTTGTCAGGACCGATTTGAAATCTATCATGGTTTCAGAGAAATCAGACTCCGTGGTTCATTGTTCTTGTAAAATGTTGAACGACTATCCCAACTAAAATCTATCCACTCAACAAAAATTATTTCAGAGAAATCATACTCCATGGTTCGTTGTTCTTGTAGAATGTTGAACGACTACCCCTAACTAAAATCTATCCACTCAACAACAATTATTTCACACCACAGACTCATCTTTGTCAGGACCGATTTGAAATCTATCATGGTTTCAGAGAAATCATACTCCATGGTTCGTTGTTCTTGTAGAATGTTGAACGACTACCCCAACTAAAATCTATCCACTCAACAAAAATTATTTCACACCACAGACTCATCTTGGTCAGGATCGATTTGAAATCTATCATGGTTTCAGAGAAATCATAGTCCATGGTAAGTTGTTCTTGTAGAATGTTGAACGACTACCCCTAACTAAAATCTATCCACTCAACAAAAATTATTTTACACCACAGACTCATCTTGGTCAGGATCGATTTGAAATCTATCGTGGTTGCAGAGAAATCATACTCCATGGTTCGCTGTTCTTGTAGAATGTTGAACGACTATCCCAACTAAAATCTATCCACTCAACAAAAATTATTTCAGAGAAATCATACTCCATGGTAAGTTGTTCTTGCAGAATGTTGAACGACTATCCCAACTAAAATCTATCCACTCAACAAAAATTATTTCAGAGAAATCATACTCCATTTTTCGTTGTTCTTGTAGAATGTTGAACTACTACCCCAACTAAAATCTATCCACTCAACAAAAATTATTTCACACCACAGACTCATCTTGGTCAGGATCGATTTGAAATCTATCATGGTTTCAGAGAAATCATACTCCATCGTTCGTTGTTCTTGTAAAATGTTGAACGACTATCCCAACTAAAATCTATCCACTCATCAAAAATTATTTCAGAGAAATCGTACTCCATGGTAAGTTGTTCTTGTAGAATGTTGAACGACTACCCCTAACTAAAATCTATCCACTCGACAAAAATTATTTCACACTACAGACTCATCTTTGTCAGGATCGACTTGAAATCTATCATGGTTTCAGAGAAATCATACTCCATGTTTCGTTGTTCTTGTAGAATTTTGAACGACTATCCCAACTAAAATCTATCCACTCAACAAAAATTATTTCAGAGAAATCATACTCCATGGTTCGTTGTTCTTGTAGAATGTTGAACGACTACCCCTAACTAAAATCTATCCACTCAACAAAAATTATTTCACACCACAGACTCATCTTGGTCAGGATCGATTTGAAATCTATCATGGTTTCAGAGAAATCATACTCCATGGTAAGTTGTTCTTGTAGAATGTTGAACGACTATCCCAACTAAAATCTATCCACTCAACAAAAATTATTTCAGAGAAATCATACTCCATGGTAAGTTGTTCTTGTAGAATGTTGAACGACTACCCCAACTAAAAACTATCCACTCAACAAAAATTATTTCACACCACAGACTCATCTTGGTCATGATCGATTTGAAATCTATCATGGTTTCAGAGAAATCATAGTCCATGGTAAGTTGTTCTTGTAGAATGTTGAACGACTACCCCAACTAAAATCTATCCACTCAACAAGAATTATTTCACACCACAGACTCATCTTGGTCAGGATCGATTTGAAATCTATCATGGTTTCAGAGAAATCATACTTTATGGTTCGTTGTTCTTGTAGAATGTTGAACGACTATCCCAACTAAAATCTATCCACTCAACAAAAATTATTTCAGAGAAATCATACTCCATGGTTCGTTGTTCTTGTAGAATGTTGAACGACTACCCCTAACTAAAATCTATCCCCTCAGCAAAAATTATTTCACAAAACAGACTCATCTTGGTCAGGATCGATTTGAAATCTATCATGGTTTCAGAGAAATCATACTCCATGGTAAGTTGTTCTTGTAGAATGTTGAACGACTATCCCAACTAAAATCTATCCACTCAACAAAAATTATTTCAGAGAAATCATACTCCATGGTAAGTTGTTCTTGTAGAATGTTGAACCACTACCCCAACTAAAATCTATCCACTCAACAAAAAATATGTCAGAGAAATCATACTCCATGGTAAGTTGTTCTTGTAGAATGTTGAACGACTACCCCAACTAAAATCTATCCACTCAACACAAATTATTTCAGAGAAATCATACTCCATTTCAAGTTGTTCTTGTAGAATGTTGAACGACTACCCCAACTAAAATCTATCCACTCAACAAAAATTATTTCACACCACAGACTCATCTTGGTCAGGATCGATTTGAAATCTATCATGGTTTCAGAGAAATCATAGTCCATGGTAAGTTGTTCTTGTAGAATGTTGAACGACTACCCCAACTAAAATCTATCCACTCAACAAGAATTATTTCGCACCACAGACTCATCTTGGTCAGGATCGATTTGAAATGTATCATGGATTCAGAGAAATCATACTCCATGGTTCGTTGTTCTTGTAGAATGTTGAGCGTCTATCCCAACTAAAATCTATCCACTCAACAAAAATTATTTCAGAGAAATCATACTCCATGGTTCGTTGTTCTTGTAGAATGTTGAACGACTACCCCTAACTAAAATCTATCCACTCAACAAAAATTATTTCACACCACAGACTCATCTTGGTCAGGATCGATTTGAAATCTATCATGGTTTCAGAGAAATCATACTCCATGGTTCGCTGTTCTTGTAGAATGTTGAACGACTACCCCAACTAAAATCTATCCACTCAACAAATGTTATTTCAGAGAAATCATACTCCATGGTAAGTTGTTCTTATAGAATGTTGCACGACTACCCCAACTAAAATCTATCCACTCAACAACAATTATTTCAGAGAAATCATACTCCATGGTTCGTTGTTCTTGTAGAATGTTGAACGACTACCCCTAACTAAAATCTATCCACTCAACAAAAATTATTTCACACCACAGACTCATCTTGGTCAGGATCGATTTGAAATCTATCATGGTTTCAGAGAAATCATACTCCATGGTTCGCTGTTCTTGTAGAATGTTGAACGACTACCCCAACTAAAATCTATCCACTCAACAAAAATTATTTCAGAGAAATCATACTCCATTTCAAGTTGTTCTTGTAGAATGTTGAACGACTACCCCAACTAAAATCTATCCACTCAACAAAAATTATTTCACACCACAGACTCATCTTGGTCAGGATCGATTTGAAATCTATCATGGTTTCAGAGAAATCATAGTCCATGGTAAGTTGTTCTTGTAGAATGTTGAACGACTACCCCAACTAAAATCTATCCACTCAACAAGAATTATTTCACACCACAGACTCATCTTGGTCAGGATCGATTTGAAATGTATCATGGTTTCAGAGAAATCATACTCCATGGTTCGTTGTTCTTGTAGAATGTTGAGCGTCTATCCCAACTAAAATCTATCCACTCAACAAAAATTATTTCAGAGAAATCATACTCCATGGTTCGTTGTTCTTGTAGAATGTTGAACGACTACCCCTAACTAAAATCTATCCACTCAACAAAAATTATTTCACACCACAGACTCATCTTGGTCAGGATCGATTTGAAATCTATCATGGTTTCAGAGAAATCATACTCCATTGTTCGCTGTTCTTGTAGAATGTTGAACGACTACCCCAACTAAAATCTATCCACTCAACAAAAATTATTTCAGAGAAATCATACTCCATTTCAAGTTGTTCTTGTAGAATGTTGAACGACTATCCCAACTAAAATCTATCCACTCAACAAAAATTATTTCACACCACAGACTCATCTTGGTCAGGATCGATTTGAAATCTATCATGGTTTCAGAGAAATCATAGTCCATGGTAAGTTGTTCTTGTAGAATGTTGAACGACTACCCCAACTAAAATCTATCCACTCAACAAGAATTATTTCACACCACAGACTCATCTTGGTCAGGATCGATTTGAAATGTATCATGGTTTCAGAGAAATCATACTCCATGGTTCGTTGTTCTTGTAGAATGTTGAGCGTCTATCCCAACTAAAATCTATCCACTCAACAAAAATTATTTCAGAGAAATCATACTCCATGATTCGTTGTTCTTGTAGAATGTTGAACGACTACCCCAACTAAAATCTATCCACTCAACAAAAATTATTTCACACCACAGACTCATCTTGGTCAGGATCGATTTGAAATCTATCATGGTTTCAGAGAAATCATACTCCATGGTTCGTTGTTCTTGTAGAATGTTGAACGACTACCCCTAACTAAAATCTACCCACTCAACAAAAATTATTTCACACCACAGACTCATCTTGGTCAGGATCGATTTGAAATCTATCATGGTTTCAGAGAAATCATACTCCATGGTTCGCTGTTCTTGTAGAATGTTGAACGACTACCCCAACTAAAATCTATCCACTCAACAAAAATTATTTCAGAGAAATCATACTCCATGGTAAGTTGTTCTTATAGAATGTTGAACGACTACCCCAACTAAAATCTATCCACTCAACAAAAATTATTTCACACCACAGACTCATCTTGGTCAGGATCGATTTGAAATCTATCATGGTTTCAGAGAAATCATACTCCATGGTTCTTGTAGAATGTTGAACGACTACCAAAACTAAAATCTATCCACTCAACAAAAATTATTTCACACCACAGACTCATCTTGGTCAGGATCGATTTGAAATCTATCATGGTTTCAGAGAAATCATACTCCATGGTAAGTTGTTCTTGTAGAATGTTGAACGACTACCCCAACTAAAATCTATCCACTCAACAACAATTATTGCAGAGAAATCATACTCCATGGTTCGTTGTTCTTGTAGAATGTTGAACGACTATCCCAACTAAAATCTATCCACTCAACAAAAATTATTTCACACCACAGACTCATCTTGGTCAGGATCGATTTGAAATCTATCATGGTTTCAGAGAAATCATACTCCATGGTTCGTTGTTCTTGTAAAATGTTGAACGACTACCCCAACTAAAATCTATCCACTCAACAAAAATTATTTCACACCACAGACTCATCTTGGTCAGGATCGATTTGAAATCTATCATGGTTTCAGAGAAATCATACTTCATGGTTCGTTGTTCATGTAAAATGTTGAACGACTATCCCAACTAAAATCTATCCACTCAACAAAAATTATTTCACACCACAGACTCATTTTGGTCAGGATCGATTTGAAATCTATCATGGTTTCAGAGAAATCATACTCCATGGTTCGTTGTTCTTGTAGAATGTTGAACGACTACCCCTAACCAAAATCTATCCACTCAACAAAAATTATTACACACCACAGACTCATCTTGGTCAGGATTGATTTGAAATCTATCATGGTTTCAGAGAAATCATACTCCATGGTAAGTTGTTCTTGTAGAATGTTGAACGACTACCCCAACTAAAATCTATCCACTCAACAAAAATTATTTCAGAGAAATCATACTCCATGGTAAGTTGTTCTTGTAGAATGTTGAACGACTACCCCAACTAAAATCTATCCACTCAACAAAAATTATTTCACACCACAGACTCATCTTGGTCAGGATCGATTTGAAATCTATCACGGTTTCAGAGAAATCATACTCCATGGTTCGCTGTTCTTGTAAAATGTTGAACGACTACCCCTAACCAAAATCTATCCACTCAACAAAAATTATTTCACACCACAGACTCATCTTGGTCAGGACCGATTTGAAATCTATCATGGTTTTAGAGAAATCATACTCCATGGTAAGTTGTTCTTGTAGAATGTTGAACGACTACCCCAACTAAAATCTATCCACTCAACAAAAATTATTTCACACCACAGACTCATCTTGGTCAGGATCGATTTGAAATCTATCATGGTTTCAGAGAAATCATACTCCATGTTTCGCTGTTCTTGTAAAATGTTGAACGACTATCCCAACTAAAATCTATCCACTCAACAAAAATTATTTCACACCACAGACTCATCTTGGTCAGGATCGATTTGAAATCTATCATGGTTTCAGAGAAATCATACTCCATGGTAAGTCGTTCTTGTAGAATGTTGAACGACTATCCCAACTAAAATCTATCCACTCAACAAAAATTATTTCAGAGAAATCATACTCCATGGTAAGTTGCTCTTGTAGAATGTTGAACGACTACCCCAACTAAAATCTATCCACTCAACAAAAATTATTTCACACCACAGACTCATCTTGGTCAGGATCGATTTGAAATCTATCATGGTTTCAGAGAAATCATACTCCATGTTTCGCTGTTCTTGTAAAATGTTGAACGACTATCCCAACTAAAATCTATCCACTCAACAAAAATTATTTCACACCACAGACTCATCTTGGTCAGGATCGATTTGAAATCTATCATGGTTTCAGAGAAATCATACTCCATGGTAAGTCGTTCTTGTAGAATGTTGAACGACTATCCCAACTAAAATCTATCCACTCAACAAAAATTATTTCAGAGAAATCATACTCCATGGTAAGTTGCTCTTGTAGAATGTTGAACGACTACCCCAACTAAAATCTATCCACTCAACAAAAATTATTTCACACCACAGACTCATCTTGGTCAGGATCGATTTGAAATCTATCACGGTTTCAGAGAAATCATACTCCATGGTTCGCTGTTCTTGTAAAATGTTGAACGACTACCCCTAACCAAAATCTATCCACTCAACAAAAATTATTTCACACCACAGACTCATCTTGGTCAGGACCGATTTGAAATCTATCATGGTTTTAGAGAAATCATACTCCATGGTAAGTTGTTCTTGTAGAATGTTGAACGACTACCCCAACTAAAATCTATCCACTCAACAAAAATTATTTCACACCACAGACTCATCTTGGTCAGGATCGATTTGAAATCTATCATGGTTTCAGAGAAATCATACTCCATGGTAAGTCGTTCTTGTAGAATGTTGAACGACTATCCCAACTAAAATCTATCCACTCAACAAAAATTATTTCAGAGAAATCATACTCCATGGTAAGTTGCTCTTGTAGAATGTTGAACGACTACCCCAACTAAAATCTATCCACTCAACAAAAATTATTTCACACCACAGACTCATCTTGGTCAGGATCGATTTGAAATCTATCATGGTTTCAGAGAAATCATACTCCATGGTAAGTTGTTCTTGTAGAATGTTGAACGACTACCCCAACTAAAATCTATCCACTCAACAAAAATTATTTCGGAGAAATCATACTCCATGGTAAGTTGTTCTTGTAGAATGTTGAACGAATACCCCAACTAAAATCTATCCACTCAACAAAAATTATTTCACACCACAGACTCATCTTGGTCAGGATCGATTTGAAATCTATCATGGTTTCAGAGAAATCATACTCCATGGTTCGTTGTTCTTGTAGAATGTTGAACGACTACCCCTAATTAAAATCTATCCACTCAACAAAAATTATTTCACACCACAGACTCATCTTGGTCAGGATCGATTTGAAATCTATCATGGTTTCCGAGAAATCATACTCCATGGTAAGTTGTTCTTGTAGAATGTTGAACGACTACCCCAACTAAAATCTATCCACTCAACAAAAATTATTTCAGAGAAATCATACTCCATGGTAAGTTGTTCTTGTAGAATGTTGAACGACTACCCCAACTAAAATCTATCCACTCAACAAAAATTATTTCACACCACAGACTCATCTTGGTCAGGATCGATTTGAAATCTATCATGGTTTCAGAGAAATCATACTCCATGGTTCGTTGTTCTTGTAGAATGTTGAACGACTACCCCAACTAAAATCTATCCACTCAACAAAAATTATTTCAGAGAAATCATACTCCATGGTTCGTTGTTCTTGTAGAATGTTGAACTACTACCCCAACTAAAATCTATCCACTCAACAAAAATTATTTCAATTATTTCATCTTGGTCAGGATCGATTTGAAATCTATCATGGTTTCAGAGAAATCATACTCCATGGTTCGTTGTTCTTGTAGAATGTTGAACGACTATCCCAACTAAAATCTATCACCACACCACAGATTCATCTTGGTCAGGATCGATTTGAAATCTATCATGATTGCAGAGAAATCATACTCCATGGTTCGTTGTTCTTGTAGAATGTTGAACGACTACCCCAACTAAAATCTATCCACTGAACAAAAATTATTTCAGAGAAATCATACTCCATGATAAGTTGTTCTTGTAGAATGTTGAACGACTACCCCAACTAAAATCTATCCACTCAACAAAAATTATTTCAGAGAAATCATACTCCATGGTAAGTTGTTCTTGTAGAATGTTGAACGACTACCCCAACTAAAATCTATCCACTCAACAAAAATTATTTCACACCACAGACTCATCTTGGTCAGGATCGATTTGAAATCTATCATGGTTTCAGAGAAATCATACTCCATGGTTCGTTGTTCTTGTAGAATGTTGAACGACTACCCCAACTAAAATCTATCCACTCAACAAAAATTATTTCGGAGAAATCATACTCCATGGTAAGTTGTTCTTGTAGAATGTTGAACGAATACCCCAACTAAAATCTATCCACTCAACAAAAATTATTTCACACCACAGACTCATCTTGGTCAGGATCGATTTGAAATCTATCATGGTTTCAGAGAAATCATACTCCATGGTTCGTTGTTCTTGTAGAATGTTGAACGACTATCCCAACTAAAATCTATCCACTCAACAAAAATTATTTCACACCACAGACTCATCTTGGTCAGGATCGATTTGAAATCTATCATGGTTTCCGAGAAATCATACTCCATGGTAAGTTGTTCTTGTAGAATGTTGAACGACTACCCCAACTAAAATCTATCCACTCAACAAAAATTATTTCAGAGAAATCATACTCCATGGTAAGTTGTTCTTGTAGAATGTTGAACGACTACCCCAACTAAAATCTATCCACTCAACAAAAATTATTTCACACCACAGACTCATCTTGGTCAGGATCGATTTGAAATCTATCATGGTTTCAGAGAAATCATACTCCATGGTTCGTTGTTCTTGTAGAATGTTGAACGACTACCCCAACTAAAATCTATCCACTCAACAAAAATTATTTCAGAGAAATCATACTCCATGGTTCGTTGTTCTTGTAGAATGTTGAACTACTACCCCAACTAAAATCTATCCACTCAACAAAAATTATTTCAATTATTTCATCTTGGTCAGGATCGATTTGAAATCTATCATGGTTTCAGAGAAATCATACTCCATGGTTCGTTGTTCTTGTAGAATGTTGAACGACTATCCCAACTAAAATCTATCCACTCAACAAAAATTATTTCACACCACAGACTCATCTTGGTCAGGATCGATTTGAAATCTATCATGATTGCAGAGAAATCATACTCCATGGTTCGTTGTTCTTGTAGAATGTTGAACGACTACCCCAACTAAAATCTATCCACTGAACAAAAATTATTTCAGAGAAATCATACTCCATGATAAGTTGTTCTTGTAGAATGTTGAACGACTACCCCAACTAAAATCTATCCACTCAACAAAAATTATTTCAGAGAAATCATACTCCATGGTAAGTTGTTCTTGTAGAATGTTGAACGACTACCCCAACTAAAATCTATCCACTCAACAAAAATTATTTCACATCACAGACTCATCTTGGTCAGGATCGATTTGAAATCTATCATGGTTTCAGAGAAATCATACTCCATGGTTCGTTGTTCTTGTAGAATGTTGAACGACTACCCCAACTAAAATCTATCCACTCAACAAAAATTATTTCAGAGAAATCATAGTCCATGGTAAGTTGTTCTTGTAGAATGTTGAACGACTACCAAAACTAAAATCTATCCACTGAACAAAAATTATTTCACACCACAGACTCATCTTGGTCAGGATCGGTTTGAAATCTATCATGGTTTCAGAGAAATCATAGTCCATGGTAAGTTGTTCTTGTAGAATGTTGAACGACTACCCCAACTAAAATCTATCCACTCAACAAAAATTATTTCACACCACAGACTCATCTTGGTCAGGATCGATTTGAAATCTATCATGGTTTCAGAGAAATCACACTCCATGGTTCGTTGTTCTTGTAGAATGTTGAACGACTATCCCAACTAAAATCTATCCACTCAACAAAAATTATTTCAGAGAAATCATACTCCATGGTAAGTTGTTCTTGTAGAATGTTGAACGACTACCCCAACTAAAATCTATCCACTGAACAAAAATTATTTCACACCACAGACTCATCTTGGTCAGGATCGGTTTGAAATCTATCATGGTTTCAGAGAAATCATAGTCCATGATAAGTTGTTCTTGTAGAATGTTGAACGACTACCCCAACTAAAATCTATCCACTCAACAAAAATTATTTCACACCACAGACTCATCTTGGTCAGGATCGATTTGAAATCTATCATGGTTTCAGAGAAATCACACTCCATGGTTCGTTGTTCTTGTAGAATGTTGAACGACTACCCCAACTAAAAACTATCCACTCAACAAAAATTATTTCAGAGAAATCATAGTCCATGGTAAGTTGTTCTTGTAGAATGTTGAACGACTACCAAAACTAAAATCTATCCACTGAACAAAAATTATTTCACACCACAGACTCATCTTGGTCAGGATCGGTTTGAAATCTATCATGGTTTCAGAGAAATCATAGTCCATGGTAAGTTGTTCTTGTAGAATGTTGAACGACTACCCCAACTAAAATCTATCCACTCAACAAAAATTATTTCACACCACAGACTCATCTTGGTCAGGATCGATTTGAAATCCATCATGGTTTCAGAGAAATCATACTCCATGGTTCGTTGTTCTTGTAAAATGTTGAACGACTACCCCTAACTAAAATCTATCCACTCAACAAAAATTATTTCACACCACAGACTCATCTCGGTCAGGATCGATTTGAAATCTATCGTATTTGCAGAGAAATCATACTCCATGGTTCGTTGTTCTTGTAGAATGTTGAACGACTATCCCAACTAAAATCTATCCACTCAACAAAAATTATTTCAGAGAAATCATACTCCATGGTAAGTTGTTCTTGTAGAATGTTGAACGACTACCCCAACTAAAATCTATCCACTCAACAAAAATTATTTCAGAGAAATCATAGTCCATCATAAGTTGTTCTTGTAGAATGTTGAACGACTACCAAAACTAAAATCTATCCACTCAACAAAAATTATTTCACACCACAGACTCATCTTGGTCAGGATCGATTTGAAATCTATCATGGTTTCAGAGAAATCATACTCCATGGTTCGTTGTTCTTGTAAAATGTTGAACGACTATCCCAACTAAAATCTATCCACTCAACAAAAATTATTTCACACCACAGACTCATCTTGGTCAGGATCGATTTGAAATCTATCATGGTTTCAGAGAAATCATACTCCATGGTTCGTTGTTCTTGTAGAATGTTGAACGACTATCCCAACTAAAATCTATCCACTCAACAAAAATTATTTCACACCACAGACTCATCTTGGTCAGGATCGATTTGAAATCTATCATGGTTTCAGAGAAATCATAGTCCATGGTAAATTGTTCTTGTAGAATGTTGAACTACTACCCCAACTAAAATCTATCCACTCAACAAAAATTATTTCACACCACAGACTCATCTTGGTCAGGATCGATTTGAAATCTATCATAGTTTCAGAGAAATCATACTCCATGGTTCGTTGTTCTTGTAGAATGTTGAACGACTACCCCAACTAAAATCTATCCACTGAACAAAAATTATTTCAGAGAAATCATACTCCATGGTAAGTTGTTCTTGTAGAATGTTGAACGACTACCCCAACTAAAATCTATCCACTCAACAAAAATTATTTCAGAGAAATCATACTCCATGGTAAGTTGTTCTCGTAGAATGTTGAACGACTACCAAAACTAAAATCTATCCACTCAACAAAAATTATTTCACACCACAGACTCATCTTGGTCAGGATCGATTTGAAATCTATCATGGTTTCAGAGAAATCATACTCCATGGTTCGTTGTTCTTGTAAAATGTTGAACGACTATCCCAACTAAAATCTATCCACTCAACAAAAATTATTTCACACCACAGACTCATCTTGGTCAGGATCGATTTGAAATCTATCATGGTTTCAGAGAAATCATACTCCATGGTTCGTTGTTCTTGTAGAATGTTGAACGACTATCCCAACTAAAATCTATCCACTCAACAAAAATTATTTCACACCACAGACTCATCTTGGTCAGGATCGATTTGAAATCTATCATGGTTTCAGAGAAATCATACTCCATGGTTCGTTGTTCTTGTAAAATGTTGAACGACTATCCCAACTAAAATCTATCCACTCAACAAAAATTATTTCACACCACAGACTCATCTTGGTCAGGATCGATTTGAAATCGATCATGGTTGCAGAGAAATCATACTCCATGGTTCGTTGTTCTTGTAGAATGTTGAACGACTATCCCAACTAAAATCTATCCACTCAACAAAAATTATTTCACACCACAGACTCATCTTGGTCAGGATCGATTTGAAATCTATCATGGTTGCAGAGAAATCATACTCCATGGTTCGTTGTTCTTGTAGAATGTTGAACGGCTATCCCAACTAAAATCTATCCACTCAACAAAAATTATTTCAGAGAAATCATACTCCATGGTAAGTTGTTCTTGTAGAATGTTGAACGACTACCCCAACTAAAATCTATCCACTCAACAAAAATTATTTCACACCACAGACTCATCTTGGTCAGGATCGATTTGAAATCTATCATGGTTTCAGAGAAATCATACTCCATGGTTCGTTGTTCTTGTAGAATGTTGAACGACTATCCCAACTAAAATCTATCCACTCAACAAAAATTATTTCACACCACAGACTCATCTTGGTCAGGATCGATTTGAAATCTATCATGGTTTCAGAGAAATCATACTCCATGGTAAGATCTTCTTGTAGAATGTTGAACGACTACCCCAACTAAAATCTATCCACTCAACAAAAATTATTTCACACCACAGACTCATCTTGGTCAGGATCGATTTGAAATCTATCATGGTTTCAGAGAAATCATACTCCATGGTTCGTTGTTCTTGTAGAATGTTGAACGACTACCCCAACTAAAATTTATCCACTCAACAAAAATTATTTCAGAGAAATCATACTCCATGGTAAGTTGTTCTTGTAGAATGTTGAACGACTACCCCAACTAAAATCTATCCACTCAACAAAAATTATTTCACACCACAGACTCATCTTGGTCAGGAACGATTTGAAATCTATCATGGCTTCAGAGAAATCATACTCCATGGTTCGTTGTTCTTGTAGAATGTTGAACGACTATCCCAACTAAAATCTGTCCACTCAACAAAAATTATTTCACACCACAGACTCATCTTGGTCAGGATCGATTTGAAATCTATCATGGTTGCAGAGAAATCATACTCCATGGTTCGTTGTTCTTGTAGAATGTTGAACGACTATCCCAACTAAAATCTATCCACTCAACAAAACTTATTTCAGAGAAGTCATACTCCATGGTTCGTTGTTCTTGTAGAATGTTGAACGACTATCCCAACTAAAATCTATCCACTCAACAAAAATTATTTCAGAGAAATCATACTCCATGGTAAGTTGTTCTTGTAGAATGTTGAACGACTACCCCAACTAAAATCTATCCACTCAACAAAAATTATTTCAGAGAAATCATAGTCCATGGTAAGTTGTTCTTGTAGAATGTTGAACGACTACCCCAACTAAAATTTATCCACTCAACAAAAATTATTTCACACCACAGACTCATCTTGGTCAGGATCGATTTGAAATCTATCATGGTTTCAGAGAAATCATACTCCATGGTTCGTTGTTCTTGTAGAATGTTGAACGACTATCCCAACTAAAATCTATCCACTCAACAAAAATTATTTCAGAGAAATCATACTCCATGGTAAGTTGTTCTTGTAGAATGTTGAACGACTACCCCAACTAAAATCTATCCACTCAACAAAAATTATTTCACACCACAGACTCATCTTGGTCAGGATCGATTTGAAATCTATCATGGTTTCAGAGAAATCATACTCCATGGTTCGTTGTTCTTGTAAAATGTTGAACGACTATCCCAACTAAAATCTATCCTCTCAACAAAAATTATTTCAGAGAAATCACACTCCATGGTTCGTTGTTCTTATAGAATGTTGAACGACTACCCCAACTAAAATCTATCCACTCAACAAAAATTATTTCAGAGAAATCATACTCCATGGTAAGTTGTTCTTGTAGAATGTTGAACGACTATCTCAACTAAAATCTATCCACTCAACAAAAATTATTTCAGAGAAATCATACTCCATGGTAATTTGTTCTCGTAGAATGTTGAACGACTACCAAAACTAAAATCTATCCACTATCAGGATCGATTTGAAATCTATCATGGTTGCAGAGAAATCATACTCCATGGTTCGTTGTTCTTGTAGAATGTTGAACGACTACCCCAACTAAAATTTATCCACTCAACAAAAATTATTTCAGAGAAATCATACTCCATGGTAAGTTGTTCTTGTAGAATGTTGAACGACTACCCCAACTAAAATCTATCCACTCAACAAAAATTATTTCACACCACAGACTCATCTTGGTCAGGATCGATTTGAAATCTATCATGGTTTCAGAGAAATCATACTCCATGGTTCGTTGTTCTTGTAGAATGTTGAACGACTATCCCAACTAAAATCTGTCCACTCAACAAAAATTATTTCACACCACAGACTCATCTTGGTCAGGATCGATTTGAAATCTATCATGGTTGCAGAGAAATCATACTCCATGGTTCGTTGTTCTTGTAGAATGTTGAACGACTATCCCAACTAAAATCTATCCACTCAACAAAACTTATTTCAGAGAAGTCATACTCCATGCTTCGTTGTTCTTGTAGAATGTTGAACGACTACCCCAACTAAAATCTATCCACTCAACAAAAATTATTTCAGAGAAATCATACTCCATGGTTCGTTGTTCTTGTAGAATGTTGAACGACTATCCCAACTAAAATCTATCCACTCAACAAAAATTATTTCAGAGAAATCATACTCCATGGTAAGTTGTTCTTGTAGAATGTTGAACGACTACCCCAACTAAAATCTATCCACTCAACAAAAATTATTTCAGAGAAATCATAGTCCATGGTAAGTTGTTCTTGTAGAATGTTGAACGACTACCCCAACTAAAATTTATCCACTCAACAAAAATTATTTCACACCACAGACTCATCTTGGTCAGGATCGATTTGAAATCTATCATGGTTTCAGAGAAATCATACTCCATGGTAAGTTGTTCTTGTAGAATGTTGAACGACTACCCCAACTAAAATCTATCCACTCAACAAAAATTATTCCACACCACAGACTCATCTTGGTCAGGATCGATTTGAAATCTATCATGGTTTCAGAGAAATCATACTCCATGGTTCGTTGTTCTTGTAGAATGTTGAACGACTATCCCAACTAAAATCTATTAACTCAACAAAAATTATTTCAGAGAAATCATACTCCATGGTTCGTTGTTCTTGTAGAATGTTGAACGACTATCCCAACTAAAATCTATCCACTCAACAAAAATTATTTCAGAGAAATCATACTCCATGATTCGTTGTTCTTGTAGAATGTTGAACGACTATCCCAACTAAAATCTATCCACTCAACAAAAATTATTTCAGAGAAATCATACTCCATGGTTCGTTGTTCTTGTACAATGTTGAACGACTACCCCAACTAAAATCTATCCACTCAACAAAAATTATTTCAGAGAAATCATACTAAATGGTAAGTTGTTCTTGTAGAATGTTGAACGAATATCCCAACTAAAATCTATCCACTCAACAAAAATTATTTCAGAGAAATCATACTCCATGGTAAGTTGTTCTTGTAGAATGTTGAACGACTACCCCAACTAAAATCTATCCACTCAACAAAAATTATTTCACACCACAGACTCATCTTGGTCAGGATCGATTTGAAATCTATCATGGTTTCAGAGAAATCATACTCCATGGTTCGTTGTTCTTGTAAAATGTTGAACGACTATCCCAACTAAAATCTATCCTCTCAACAAAAATTATTTCAGAGAAATCACACTCCATGGTTCGTTGTTCTTATAGAATGTTGAACGACTACCCCAACTAAAATCTATCCACTCAACAAAAATTATTTCAGAGAAATCATACTCCATGGTAAGTTGTTCTTGTAGAATGTTGAACGACTATCCCAACTAAAATCTATCCACTCAACAAAAATTATTTCAGAGAAATCATACTCCATGGTAATTTGTTCTCGTAGAATGTTGAACGACTACCAAAACTAAAATCTATCCACTCAACAAAAATTATTTCACACCACAGACTCATCTTGGTCAGGATCGATTTGAAATCTATCATGGTTTCAGAGAAATCATAGTCCATGGTAAGTTGTTCTTGTAGAATGTTGAACGACTACCCCAAATAAAATCTATACACTCAACAAAAATTATTTCACACCACAGACTCATCTTGGTCAGGATCGATTTGAAATCTATCATGGTTTCAGAGAAATCATACTCCGTGGTTCGTTGTTCTTGTAAAATGTTGAACGACTATCCCAACTAAAATCTATCCACTCAACAAAAATTATTTCACACCACAGACTCATCTTGGTTAGGATCGATTTGAAATCTATCATGGTTGCAGAGAAATCATACTCCATGGTTCGTTGTTCTTGTGGAATGTTGAACGACTATCCCAACTAAAATCTATCCACTCAACAAAAATTATTTCACACCACAGACTCATCTTGGTCAGGATCGATTTGAAATCTATAATGGTTGCAGAGAAATCATACTCCATGGTTCGTTGTTCTTGTAGAATGTTGAACGGCTATCCCAACTAAAATCTATCCACTCAACAAAAATTATTTCAGAGAAATCATACTCCATGGTAAGTTGTTCTTGTAGAATGTTGAACGACTACCCCAAATAAAATCTATCCACTCAACAAAAATTATTTCACACCACAGACTCATCTTGGTCAGGATCGATTTGAAATCTATCATGGTTTCAGAGAAATCATACTTCATGGTTCGCTGTTCTTGTAGAATGTTGAACGACTATCCCAACTAAAATCTATCCACTCAACAAAAATTATTTCACACCACAGACTCATCTTGGTCAGGATCGATTTGAAATCTATCATGGTTTCAGAGAAATCATACTCCATGGTTCGTTGTTCTTGTAGAATGTTGAACGACTACCCCAACTAAAATTTATCCACTCAACAAAAATTATTTCAGAGAAATCATACTCCATGGTAAGTTGTTCTTGTAGAATGTTGAACGACTACCCCAACTAAAATCTATCCACTCAACAAAAATTATTTCACACCACAGACTCATCTTGGTCAGGATCGATTTGAAATCTATCATGGTTTCAGAGAAATCATACTCCATGGTTCGTTGTTCTTGTAGAATGTTGAACGACTATCCCAACTAAAATCTGTCCACTCAACAAAAATTATTTCACACCACAGACTCATCTTGGTCAGGATCGATTTGAAATCTATCATGGTTGCAGAGAAATCATACTCCATGGTTCGTTGTTCTTGTAGAATGTTGAACGACTATCCCAACTAAAATCTATCCACTCAACAAAACTTATTTCAGAGAAGTCATACTCCATGGTTCGTTGTTCTTGTAGAATGTTGAACGACTACCCCAACTAAAATCTATCCACTCAACAAAAATTATTTCAGAGAAATCATACTCCATGTTTCGTTGTTCTTGTAGAATGTTGAACGACTATCCCAACTAAAATCTATCCACTCAACAAAAATTATTTCAGAGAAATCATACTCCATGGTAAGTTGTTCTTGTAGAATGTTGAACGACTACCCCAACTAAAATCTATCCACTCAACAAAAATTATTTCAGAGAAATCATAGTCCATGGTAAGTTGTTCTTGTAGAATGTTGAACGACTACCCCAACTAAAATTTATCCACTCAACAAAAATTATTTCACACCACAGACTCATCTTGGTCAGGATCGATTTGAAATCTATCATGGTTTCAGAGAAATCATACTCCATGGTTCGTTGTTCTTGTAGAATGTTGAACGACTATCCCAACTAAAATCTATCCACTCAACAAAAATTATTTCAGAGAAATCATACTCCATGGTAAGTTGTTCTTGTAGAATGTTGAACGACTACCCCAACTAAAATCTATCCACTCAACAAAAATTATTTCACACCACAGACTCATCTTGGTCAGGATCGATTTGAAATCTATCATGGTTTCAGAGAAATCATACTCCATGGTTCGTTGTTCTTGTAAAATGTTGAACGACTATCCCAACTAAAATCTATCCTCTCAACAAAAATTATTTCAGAGAAATCACACTCCATGTTTCGTTGTTCTTATAGAATGTTGAACGACTACCCCAACTAAAATCTATCCACTCAACAAAAATTATTTCAGAGAAATCATACTCCATGGTAAGTTGTTCTTGTAGAATGTTGAACGACTACCCCAACTAAAATCTATCCACTCAACAAAAATTATTTCAGAGAAATCATACTCCATGGTAAGTTGTTCTTGTAGAATATTGAACGACTACCCCAACTAAAATCTATCCACTCAACAAAAATTATTTCACACCACAGACTCATCTTGGTCAGGATCGATTTGAAATCTATCATAGTTTCAGAGAAATCATAGTCCATGGTAAGTTGTTCTTGTAGAATGTTGAACGACTACCCAACTAAAATCTATCCACTCAACAAAAATTATTTCACACCACAGACTCATCTTGGTCAGGATCGATTTGAAATCTATCATCGTTTCAGAGAAATCATACTCCATGGTTCGTTGTTGTTGTAGAATGTTGAACGACTACCCCAACTAAAATCTATCCACTCAACAAAAATTATTTCAGAGAAATCATACTCCATGGTTCGTTGTTCTTGTAGAATGTTGAACGACTACCCCTAACTAAATTCTATCCGCTCAACAAAAATTATTTCACACCACAGAATCATCTTATTCAGGATCGATTTGAAATCTATCATGGTTGCAGAGAAATCATACTCCATGGTAAGTTGTTCTTGTAGAATGTTGAACGACTACCCCAACTAAAATCTATCCACTCAACAAAAATTATTTCACACCACAGACTCATCTTGGTCAGGATCGATTTGAAATCTATCATGGTTTCAGGGAAATCATACTCCATGGTAAGTTGTTCTTGTAGAATGTTGAACGACTACCCCAACTAAAATCTATCCACTCAACAAAAATTATTTCACACCACAGACTCATCTTGGTCAGGATCGATTTGAAATCTATCATGGTTTCAGAGAAATCATACTCCATGGTTCGTTGTACTTGTAGAATGTTGAACGACTACCCCAACTAAAATCTATCCACTCAACAAAATTTATTTCAGAGAAATCATACTCCATGGTTCCTTGTTCTTGTAGAATGTGGAACGACTACCCCAACTAAAATCTATCCACTCAACAAAAATTATTTCACACCACAGACTCATCTTGGTCAGGATCGATTTGAAATCTATCATCGTTTCAGAGAAATCATACACCATATTTCGTTGTTCTTGTAAAATGTTGAACGACTACCCCAACTAAAATCTATCCACTCAACAAAAATTATTTCACACCACAGACTCATCTTGGTCAGGATCGATTTGAAATCTATCACGGTTTCAGAGAAATCATACTTCATGGTTCGTTGTTCTTGTAAAATGTTGAACGACTACCCCAACTAAAATCTATCCACTCAACAAAAATTATTTCAGAGAAATCATACTCCATGATAAGTTGTTCTTGTAGAATGTTGAACGACTATCCCAACTAAAATCTATCCACTCAACAAAAATTATTTCAGAGAAATCATACTCCATGGTAAGTTGTGCTTGTAGAATGTTGAACGACTACCCCAACTAAAATCTATCCACTCAACAAAAATTATTTCGGAGAAATCATACTCCATGGTAAGTTGTTCTTGTAGAATGTTGAACGACTACCCCTAACTAAAATCTATCCACTCAACCAAAATTATTTCACACCACAGACTCATCTTGGTCAGGATCGATTTGAAATCTATCATGGTTTCAGAGAAATCATACTCCATGGTTCGTTGTTCTTGTAGAATGTTGAGCGACTATCCAAACTAAAATCTATCCACTCAACAAAAATTATTTCAGAGAAATCATACCCCATGGTAAGTTGTTCTTGTAGAATGTTGAACGACTATCCCAACTAAAATCTATCCACTCAACAAAAATTATTTCAGAGAAATCATACTCCATGGTTCGTTGTTTTTGTAGAATGTTGAACGACTACCCCTAACTAAAATCTATCCACTCAACAAAAATTATTTCACACCACAGACTCATCTTGGTCAGTATCGATTTGAAATCTATCATGGTTGCAGAGAAATCATACTCCATTGTTCGTTGTTCTTGTAGAATGTTGAACGACTATCCCAACTAAAATCTATCCACTCAACAAAAATTATTTCACACCACAGACTCATCTTGTTCAGGATCGATTTGAAATCTAGCATGGTTTCAGAGAAATCATACTCCATGGTTCGTTGTTCTTGTAAAATTTTGAACGACTATCCCAACTAAAATTTATCCACTCAACAAAAATTATTTTACACCACAGACTCATCTTCGTCAAAATCGATTTGAAATCTATCATGGTTTCAGAGAAATCATACTCCATGGTTCGTTGTTCTTGTAAAATGTTGAACGACTACCCCTAACTAAAATCTATCCACTCAACAAAAATTATTTCACACCACAGACTCATCTTGGTCAGGATCGATTTGAAATCTATCATGGTTTCAGAGAAATCATACTCCATGGTAAGTTGTTCTTGTAGAATGTTGAACGACTACCCCAACTAAAATCTATCCACTCAACAAAAATTATTTCAGAGAAATCATACTCCATGGTAAGTTGTTCTTGCAGAATGTTGAACGACTACCCCAACTAAAATCTATCCACTTAACAAAAATTATTTCACACCACAGACTGATCTTGTTCAGGATCGATTTGAAATCTATCATGGTTGCAGAGAAATCATACTCCATGGTAAGTTGTTCTTGTAGAATGTTGAACGACTACCCCTAACTAAAATCTATCCACTCAACAAAAATTATTTCACACCACAGACTCATCTTGGTCAGGATCGATTTGAAATCTATCATGGTTTCAGAGAAATCATACTCCATGGTAAGTTGTTCTTGTAGAATGTTGAACGACTACCCCAACTAAAATCTATCCACTCAACAAAAATTATTTCAGAGAAATCATACTCCATGGTAAGTTGTTCTTGCAGAATGTTGAACGACTACCCCAACTAAAATCTATCCACTCAACAAAAATTATTTCACACCACAGACTCATCTTTTTCAGGATCGATTTGAAATCTATCATGGTTTCAGAGAAATCATACTCCATGGTAAGTTGTTCATGTAGAATGTTGAACGACTATCCCAACTAAAATCTATCCACTCAACAAAAATTATTTCAGAGAAATCATACTCCATGGTTCGTTGTTATTGTAGAATGTTGAACGACTACCCCAACTAAAATCTATCCACTCAACAAAAATTATTTCAGAGAAATCATACTCCATGGTAAGTTTTTCTTGTAGAATGTTGAACGACTACCCCAACTAAAATCTATCCACTCAACAAAAATTATTTCACACCACAGACTCATCTTGGTCAGGATCGATTTGAAATCTATCATGGTTTCAGAGAAATCATACTCCATGGTAAGTTGTTCTTGTAGAATGTTGAACGACTACCCCAACTAAAATCTATCCACTCAACAAAAATTATTTCACACCACAGACTCATCTTGGTCAGGATCGATTTGAAATCTATCATGGTTTCAGAGAAATCATACTCCATGGTTCGTTGTTCTTGTAAAATGTTGAACGACTATCCCAACTAAAATCTATCCACTCAACAAAAATTATTTCAGAGAAATCATACTCCATGGTAAGTTGTTCTTGCAGAATGTTGAACGACTACCCCAACTAAAATCTATCCACTTAACAAAAATTATTTCACACCACAGACTGATCTTGTTCAGGATCGATTTGAAATCTATCATGGTTGCAGAGAAATCATACTCCATGGTAAGTTGTTCTTGTAGAATGTTGAACGACTACCCCTAACTAAAATCTATCCACTCAACAAAAATTATTTCACACCACAGACTCATCTTGGTCAGGATCGATTTGAAATCTATCATGGTTTCAGAGAAATCATACTCCATGGTAAGTTGTTCTTGTAGAATGTTGAACGACTACCCCAACTAAAATCTATCCACTCAACAAAAATTATTTCAGAGAAATCATACTCCATGGTAAGTTGTTCATGCAGAATGTTGAACGACTACAACAACTAAAATCTATCCACTCAACAAAATTATTTCAGAGAAATCATACTCCATGGTAAGTTGTTCTTGCAGAATGTTGAACGACTACCCCAACTAAAATCTATCCACTCAACAAAAATTATTTCACACCACAGACTCATCTTTTTCAGGATCGATTTGAAATCTATCATGGTTTCAGAGAAATCATACTCCATGGTAAGTTGTTCATGTAGAATGTTGAACGACTATCCCAACTAAAATCTATCCACTCAACAAAAATTATTTCAGAGAAATCATACTCCATGGTTCGTTGTTATTGTAGAATGTTGAACGACTACCCCAACTAAAATCTATCCACTCAACAAAAATTATTTCAGAGAAATCATACTCCATGGTAAGTTTTTCTTGTAGAATGTTGAACGACTACCCCAACTAAAATCTATCCACTCAACAAAAATTATTTCACACCACAGACTCATCTTGGTCAGGATCGATTTGAAATCTATCATGGTTTCAGAGAAATCATACTCCATGGTAAGTTGTTCTTGTAGAATGTTGAACGACTACCCCAACTAAAATCTATCCACTCAACAAAAATTATTTCACACCACAGACTCATCTTGGTCAGGATCGATTTGAAATCTATCATGGTTTCAGAGAAATCATACTCCATGGTTCGTTGTTCTTGTAAAATGTTGAACGACTATCCCAACTAAAATCTATCCACTCAACAAAAATTATTTCAGAGAAATCATACTCCATGGTAAGTTGTTCTTGTAGAATGTTGAACGACTACCCCAACTGAAATCTATCCACTCAACAAAAATTATTTCACACCACAGACTCATCTTGGTCAGGATCGATTTGAAATCTATCATGGTTTCAGAGAAATCATACTCCATGGTAAGTTGTACTTGTAGAATGTTGAACGACTACCCCAACTAAAATCTATCCACTCAACAAAAATTATTTCACACCACAGACTCATCTTGGTCAGGATCGATTTGAAATCTATCATGGTTTCAGAGAAATCATAGTCCATGGTAAGTTGTTCTTGTAGAATGTTGAACGACTACCCCAACTAAAATCTATCCACTCAACAAAAATTATTTCACACCACAGACTCATCTTGGTCAGAATCGATTTGAAATCTATCATGGTTTCAGAGAAATCATAGTCCATGGTAAATTGTTCTTGTAGAATGTTGAACGACTATCCCAACTAAAATCTATCCACTCAACAAAAATTATTTCAGAGAAATCATACTCCATGGTAAGTTGTTCTTGTAGAATGTTGAACGACTACCCCAACTAAAATCTATCCACTCAACAAAAATTATTTCACACCACAGACTCATCTTGGTCAGGATCGATTTGAAATCTATCATGGTTTCAGAGAAATCATACTCCATGGTAAGTTGTTCTTGTAGAATGTTGAACGACTACCCCAACTAAAATCTATCCATTCAACAAAAATTATTTCACACCACAGACTCATCTTGGTCAGTATCGATTTGAAATCTATCATGGTTTCAGAGAAATCATACTCCATGGTTCGTTGTTCTTGTAAAATGTTGAACGACTACCCCAACTAAAATCTATCCACTCAACAAAAATTATTTCAGAGAAATCATACTCCATGATAAGTTGTTCTTGTAGAATGTTGAACGACTACCCCAACTAAAATCTATCCACTCAACAAAAATTATTTCACACCACAGACTCATCTTGGTCAGGATCGATTTGAAATCTATCATGGTTTCAGAGAAATCATACTCCATGGTAAGTTGTTCTTGTAGAATGTTGAACGACTACCCCAACTAAAATCTATCCACTCAACAAAAATTATTTCACACCACAGACTCATCTTGGTCAGGATCGATTTGAAATCTATCATGGTTTCAGAGAAATCATACTCCATGGTAAGTTGTTCTTGTAGAATGTTGAACGACTACCCCAACTAAAATCCATCCACTCAACAAAAAATATTTCACACCACAGACTCATCTTGGTCAGGATCGATTTGAAATCTATCATGGTTTCAGAGAAATCATACTCCATGGTAAGTTGTTCTTGTAGAATGTTGAACGACTACCCCAACTAAAATCTATCCACTCAACAAAAATTATTTCAGAGAAATCATACTCCATGGTAAGTTGTTCTTGTAGAATGTTGAACGACTACCCCAACTAAAATCTATCCACTCAACAAAAATTATTTCACACCACAGACTCATCTTGGTCAGGATCGATTTGAAATCTATCATGGTTTCAGAGAAATCATACTCCATGGTAAGTTGTTCTTGTAGAATGTTGAACGACTACCCCAACTAAAATCTATTCACTCAACAGAAATTATTTCAGAGAAATCATACTATATGGTAAGTTGTTCTTGTAGAATGTTGAACGACTAGCCCAACTGAAATCTATCCACTCAACAAAAATTATTTCAGAGAAATCATACTCCATGGTTCGTTGTTCTTGTAGAATGTTGAACGACTACCCCAACTAAAATCTATCCACTCAACAAAAATTATTTCAGAGAAATCATACTGCATGGTAATTTGTTCTTGTAGAATGTTGAACGACTACCCCAACTAAAATCTATCCACTCAACAAAAATTATTTCACACCACAGACTCATCTTGGTCAGGATCGATTTCAAATCTATCATGGTTTCAGAGAAATCATACTCCATGGTAAGTTGTTCTTGTAGAATGTTGAACGACTACCATAACTAAAATCTATCCACTCAACAAAAATTATTTCACACCACAGACTCATCTTGGTCAGGATCGATTTGAAATCTATCATGGTTTCAGAGAAATCATACTCCATGGTTCGTTGTTCTTGTAAAATGTTGAACGACTATCCCAACTAAAATCTATCCACTCAACAAAAATTATTTCACACCACAGACTCATCTTGGTCAGGATCGATTTGAAATCTATCATGGTTTCAGAGAAATCATACTCCATGGTTCCTTGATCTTGTAGAATGTTGAACGACTACCCCAACTAAAATCTATCCACTCAACAAAAATTATTTCACACCACAGACTCATCTTGGTCAGGATCGATTTGAAATCTATCATGGTTTCAGAGAAATCATACACCATGGTTCGTTGTTCTTGTAAAATGTTGAACGACTATCCCAACTAAAATCTATCCACTCAACAAAAATTATTTCACACCACAGACTCATCTTGGTCAGGATCGATTTGAAATCTATCACGGTTTCAGAGAAATCATACTTCATGGTTCGTTGTTCTTGTAAAATGTTGAACGACTACCCCAACTAAAATCTATCCACTCAACAAAAATTATTTCAGAGAAATCATACTCCATGATAAGTTGTTCTTGTAGAATGTTGAACGACTATCCCAACTAAAATCTATCCACTCAACAAAAATTATTTCAGAGAAATCATACTCCATGGTAAGTTGTTCTTGTAGAATGTTGAACGACTACCCCAACTAAAATCTATCCACTCAACAAAAATTATTTCACACCACAGACTCATCTTGGTCAGGATCGATTTGAAATCTATCATGGTTTCAGAGAAATCATAGTCCATGGTAAGTTGTTCTTGTAGAATGTTGAACGACTACCCCAACTAAAATCTATCCACTCAACAAAAATTATTTCACACCACAGACTCATCTTGGTCAGGATCGATTTGAAATCTATCATGGTTTCAGAGAAATCATACTCCATGGTTCGCTGTTCTTGTAGAATGTTGAACGACTACCCCAACTAAAATCTATCCACTCAACAAAAATTATTTCAGAGAAATCATACTCCATGGTTCGTTGTTTTTGTAGAATGTTGAACGACTACCCCTAACTAAAATCTATCCACTCAACAAAAATTATTTCACACCACAGACTCATCTTGGTCAGGATCGATTTGAAATCTATCATGGTTTCAGAGAAATCATACTCCATGGTAAGTTGTTCTTGTAGAATGTTGAACGACTACCCCAACTAAAATCTATCCACTCAACAAAAATTATTTCAGAGAAATCATACTCCATGGTAAGTTGTTCATGCAGAATGTTGAACGACTACAACAACTAAAATCTATCCACTCAACAAAATTATTTCAGAGAAATCATACTCCATGGTAAGTTGTTCTTGCAGAATGTTGAACGACTACCCCAACTAAAATCTATCCACTCAACAAAAATTATTTCACACCACAGACTCATCTTTTTCAGGATCGATTTGAAATCTATCATGGTTTCAGAGAAATCATACTCCATGGTAAGTTGTTCATGTAGAATGTTGAACGACTATCCCAACTAAAATCTATCCACTCAACAAAAATTATTTCACACCACAGACTCATCTTGGCCAGTATCGATTTGAAATCTATCATGGTTGCAGAGAAATCATACTCCATTGTTCGTTGTTCTTGTAGAATGTTGAACGACTATCCCAACTAAAATCTATCCACTCAACAAAAATTATTTCACACCACAGACTCATCTTGTTCAGTATCGATTTGAAATCTATCATGGTTGCAGAGAAATCATACTCCATTGTTCGTTGTTCTTGTAGAATGTTGAACGACTATCCCAACTAAAATCTATCCACTCAACAAAAATTATTTCACACCACAGACTCATCTTGTTCAGGATCGATTTGAAATCTAGCATGGTTTCAGAGAAATCATACTCCATTGTTCGTTGTTCTTGTAGAATGTTGAACGACTATCCCAACTAAAATCTATCCACTCAACAAAAATTATTTCACACCACAGACTCATCTTGGTCAGGATCGGTTTGAAATCTATCATGGTTTCAGAGAAATCATACTCCATGGTTCGCTGTTCTTGTAGAATGTTGAACGACTACCCCAACTAAAATCTATCCACTCAACAAAAATTATTTCAGAGAAATCATACTCCATGGTTCGTTGTTTTTGTAGAATGTTGAACGACTACCCCAACTAAAATCTATCCACTCAACAAAAATTATTTCACACCACAGACTCATCTTGGTCAGTATCGATTTGAAATCTATCATGGTTGCAGAGAAATCATACTCCATTGTTCGTTGTTCTTGTAGAATGTTGAACGACTATCCCAACTAAAATCTATCCACTCAACAAAAATTATTTCACACCACAGACTCATCTTGTTCAGGATCGATTTGAAATCTAGCATGGTTTCAGAGAAATCATACTCCATGGTTCGTTGTTCTTGTAAAATGTTGAACGACTATCCCAACTAAAATCTATCCACTCAACAAAAATTATTTCACACCACAGACTCATCTTCGTCAGGATCGATTTGAAATCTATCATGGTTTCAGAGAAATCATACTCCATGGTTCGTTGTTCTTGTAAAATGTTGAACGACTACCCCAACTAAAATCTATCCACTCAACAAAAATTATTTCAGAGAAATCATACTCCATGGTAAGTTGTTCTTGTAGAATGTTGAATGACTACCCCTAACTAAAATCTATCCACTCAACAAAAATTATTTCACACCACAGACTCATCTTGGTCAGGATCGATTTGAAATCTATCATGGTTTCAGAGAAATCATACTCCATGTTTCGTTGTTCTTGTAAAATGTTGAACGACTACCCCAACTAAAATCTATCCACTCAACAAAAATTATTTCAGAGAAATCATACTCCATGGTAAGTTGTTCTTGCAGAATGTTGAACGACTACCCCAACTAAAATCTATCCACTCAACAAAAATTATTTCACACCACAGACTGATCTTGGTCAGGATCGATTTGAAATCTATCATGGTTGCAGAGAAATCATACTCCATGGTAAGTTGTTCTTGTAGAATGTTGAACGACTACCCCTAACTAAAATCTATCCACTCAACAAAAATTATTTCACACCACAGACTCATCTTGGTCAGGATCGATTTGAAATCTATCATGGTTTCAGAGAAATCATACTCCATGGTAAGTTGTTCTTGTAGAATGTTGAACGACTACCCCAACTAAAATCTATCCACTCAACAAAAATTATTTCAGAGAAATCATACTCCATGGTAAGTCGTTCATGCAGAATGTTGAACGACTACAACAACTAAAATCTATCCACTCAACAAAATTATTTCAGAGAAATCATACTCCATGGTAAGTTGTTCTTGCAGAATGTTGAACGACTACCCCAACTAAAATCTATCCACTCAACAAAAATTATTTCACACCACAGACTCATCTTTTTCAGGATCGATTTGAAATCTATCATGGTTTCAGAGAAATCATACTCCATGGTAAGTTGTTCATGTAGAATGTTGAACGACTATCCCAACTAAAATCTATCCACTCAACAAAAATTATTTCAGAGAAATCATACTCCATGGTTCGTTGTTCTTGTAGAATGTTGAACGACTACCCCAACTAAAATCTATCCACTCAACAAAAATTATTTCAGAGAAATCATACTCCATGGTAAGTTTTTCTTGTAGAATGTTGAACGACTACCCCAACTAAAATCTATCCACTCAACAAAAATTATTTCACACCACAGACTCATCTTGGTCAGGATCGATTTGAAATCTATCATGGTTTCAGAGAAATCATACTCCATGGTAAGTTGTTCTTGTAGAATGTTGAACGACTACCCCAACTAAAATCTATCCACTCAACAAAAATTATTTCACACCACAGACTCATCTTGGTCAGGATCGATTTGAAATCTATCATGGTTTCAGAGAAATCATACTCCATGGTTCGTTGTTCTTGTAAAATGTTGAACGACTACCCCAACTAAAATCTAAACACTCAACAAAAATTATTTCAGAGAAATCATACTCCATGGTAAGTTGTTCTTGTAGAATGTTGAACGACTACCCCAACTAAAATCGATCCACTCAACAAAAATTATTTCACACCACAGACTCATCTTGGTCAGGCTCGATTTGAAATCTATCATGGTTTCAGAGAAATCATACTCCATGGTAAGTTGTACTTGTAGAATGTTGAACGACTACCCCAACTAAAATCTATCCACTCAACAAAAATTATTTCACACCACAGACTCATCTTGGTCAGGATCGATTTGAAATCTATCATGGTTTCAGAGAAATCATACTCCATGGTAAGTTGTTCTTGTAGAATGTTGAACGACTACCCCAACTAAAATCTATCCACTCAACAAAAATTATTTCAGAGAAATCATACTCCATGGTTCGTTGTTTTTGTAGAATGTTGAACGACTACCCCTAACTAAAATCTATCCACTCAACAAAAATTATTTCACACCACAGACTCATCTTGGTCAGTATCGATTTGAAATCTATCATGGTTGCAGAGAAATCATACTCCATTGTTCGTTGTTCTTGTAGAATGTTGAACGACTATCCCAACTAAAATCTATCCACTCAACAAAAATTATTTCACACCACAGACTCATCTTGTTCAGGATCGATTTGAAATCTAGCATGGTTTCAGAGAAATCATACTCCATGGTAAGTTGTTCTTGTAAAATGTTGAACGACTATCCCAACTAAAATCTATCCACTCAACAAAAATTATTTCACACCACAGACTCATCTTCGTCAGGATCGATTTGAAATCTATCATGGTTTCAGAGAAATCATACTCCATGGTTCGTTGTTCTTGTAAAATGTTGAACGACTACCCCAACTAAAATCTATCCACTCAACAAAAATTATTTCAGAGAAATCATACTCCATGGTAAGTTGTTCTTGTAGAATGTTGAACGACTACCCCTAACTAAAATCTATCCACTCAACAAAAATTATTTCACACCACAGACTCATCTTGGTCAGGATCGATTTGAAATCTATCATGGTTTCAGAGAAATCATACTCCATGTTTCGTTGTTCTTGTAAAATGTTGAACGACTACCCCAACTAAAATCTATCCACTCAACAAAAATTATTTCAGAGAAATCATACTCCATGGTAAGTTGTTCTTGCAGAATGTTGAACGACTACCCCAACTAAAATCTATCCACTCAACAAAAATTATTTCACACCACAGACTGATCTTGGTCAGGATCGATTTGAAATCTATCATGGTTGCAGAGAAATCATACTCCATGGTAAGTTGTTCTTGTAGAATGTTGAACGACTACCCCTAACTAAAATCTATCCACTCAACAAAAATTATTTCACACCACAGACTCATCTTGGTCAGGATCGATTTGAAATCTATCATGGTTTCAGAGAAATCATACTCCATGGTAAGTTGTTCTTGTAGAATGTTGAACGACTACCCCAACTAAAATCTATCCACTCAACAAAAATTATTTCAGAGAAATCATACTCCATGGTAAGTTGTTCATGCAGAATGTTGAACGACTACAACAACTAAAATCTATCCACTCAACAAAATTATTTCAGAGAAATCATACTCCATGGTAAGTTGTTCTTGCAGAATGTTGAACGACTACCCCAACTAAAATCTATCCACTCAACAAAAATTATTTCACACCACAGACTCATCTTTTTCAGGATCGATTTGAAATCTATCATGGTTTCAGAGAAATCATACTCCATGGTAAGTTGTTCTTGTAGAATGTTGAACGACTATCCCAACTAAAATCTATCCACTCAACAAAAATTATTTCAGAGAAATCATACTCCATGGTTCGTTGTTATTGTAGAATGTTGAACGACTACCCCAACTAAAATCTATCCACTCAACAAAAATTATTTCAGAGAAATCATACTCCATGGTAAGTTTTTCTTGTAGAATGTTGAACGACTACCCCAACTAAAATCTATCCACTCAACAAAAATTATTTCACACCACAGACTCATCTTGGTCAGGATCGATTTGAAATCTATCATGGTTTCAGAGAAATCATACTCCATGGTAAGTTGTTCTTGTAGAATGTTGAACGACTACCCCAACTAAAATCTATCCACTCAACAAAAATTATTTCACACCACAGACTCATCTTGGTCAGGATCGATTTGAAATCTATCATGGTTTCAGAGAAATCATACTCCATGGTTCGTTGTTC
The DNA here is from genome assembly GCA_905220385.1 of Xylota sylvarum. NCBI lineage: Eukaryota > Metazoa > Arthropoda > Insecta > Diptera > Syrphidae > Xylota > Xylota sylvarum. Next base: position 173,134 of record CAJMZQ010000094.1, read on the forward strand.
TTGTAAAATGTTGAACGACTATCCCAACTAAAATCTATCCACTCAACAAAAATTATTTCAGAGAAATCATACTCCATGGTAAGTTGTTCTTGTAGAATGTTGAACGACTACCCCAACTAAAATCGATCCACTCAACAAAAATTATTTCACACCACAGACTCATCTTGGTCAGGATCGATTTGAAATCTATCATGGTTTCAGAGAAATCATACTCCATGGTAAGTTGTACTTGTAGAATGTTGAACGACTACCCCATCTAAAATCTATCCACTCAACAAAAATTATTTCACACCACAGACTCATCTTGGTCAGGATCGATTTGAAATCTATCATGGTTTCAGAGAAATCATACTCCATGGTTCGTTGTTCTTGTAGAATGTTGAACGACTACCCCAACTAAAATCTATCCACTCAACAAAAATTATTTCACACCACAGACTCATCTTGGTCAGAATCGATTTGAAATCTATCATGGTTTCAGAGAAATCATAGTCCATGGTAAATTGTTCTTGTAGAATGTTGAACGACTACCCCAACTAAAATCTATCCACTCAACAAAAATTATTTCAGAGAAATCATACTCCATGGTAAGTTGTTCTTGTAGTATGTTGAACGACTACAACAACTAAAATCTATCCACTCAACAAAAATTATTACACACCACAGACTCATCTTGGTCAGGATCGATTTGAAATCTATCATGGTTTCAGAGAAATCATACTCCATGGTAAGTTGTTCTTGTAGAATGTTGAACGACTACCCCAACTAAAATCTATCCACTCAACAAAAATTATTTCAGAGAAATCATACTCCATGGTAAGTTGTTCTTGTAGAATGTTGAACGACTATCCCAACTAAAATCTATCCACTCAACAAAAATTATTTCAGAGAAATCATACTCCATGGTAAGTTGTTCTTGTAGAATGTTGAACGACTACCCCAACTAAAATCTATCCACTCAACAAAAATTATTTCACACCACAGACTCATCTTGGTCAGGATCGATTTGAAATCTATCATGGTTTCAGAGAAATCATACTCCATGGTAAGTTGTTCTTGTAGAATGTTGAACGACTACCCCAACTAAAATCTATCCACTCAACAAAAATTATTTCACACCACAGACTCATCTTGGTCAGTATCGATTTGAAATCTATCATGGTTTCAGAGAAATCATACTCCATGGTTCGTTGTTCTTGTAAAATGTTGAACGACTACCCCAACTAAAATCTATCCACTCAACAAAAATTATTTCAGAGAAATCATACTCCATGGTAAGTTGTTCTTGTAGAATGTTGAACGACTATCCCAACTAAAATCTATCCACTCAACAAAAATTATTTCACACCACAGACTCATCTTGGTCAGGATCGATTTGAAATCTATCATGGTTTCAGAGAAATCATACTCCATGGTAAGTTGTTCTTGTAGAATGTTGAACGACTACCCCAACTAAAATCTATCCACTCAACAAAAATTATTTCACACCACAGACTCATCTTGGTTAGGATCGATTTGAAATCTATCATGGTTTCAGAGAAATCATACTCCATGGTAAGTTGTTCTTGTAGAATGTTGAACGACTACCCCAACTAAAATCTATCCACTCAACAAAAAATATTTCACACCACAGACTCATCTTGGTCAGGATCGATTTGAAATCTATCATGGTTTCAGAGAAATCATACTCCATGGTAAGTTGTTCTTGTAGAATGTTGAACGACTACTCCAACTAAAATCTATCCACTCAACAAAAATTATTTCAGAGAAATCATACTCCATGGTAAGTTGTTCTTGTAGAATGTTGAACGACTACCCCAACTAAAATCTATCCACTCAACAAAAATTATTTCACACCACAGACTCATCTTGGTCAGGATCGATTTGAAATCTATCATGGTTTCAGAGAAATCATACTCCATGGTAAGTTGTTCTTGTAGAATGTTGAACGACTACCCCAACTAAAATCTATCCACTCAACAAAAATTATTTCAGAGAAATCATACTATATGGTAAGTTGTTCTTGTAGAATGTTGAACGACTAGCCCAACTGAAATCTATCCACTCAACAAAAATTATTTCAGAGAAATCATACTCCATGGTTCGTTGTTCTTGTAGAATGTTGAACGACTACCCCAACTAAAATCTATCCACTCAACAAAAATTATTTCAGAGAAATCATACTGCATGGTAATTTATTCTTGTAGAATGTTGAACGACTACCCCAACTAAAATCTATCCACTCAACAAAAATTATTTCACACCACAGACTCATCTTGGTCAGGATCGATTTGAAATCTATCATGGTTTCAGAGAAATCATACTCCATGGTAAGTTGTTCTTGTAGAATGTTGAACGACTACCCCAACTAAAATCTATCCACTCAACAAAAATTATTTCAGAGAAATCATACTATATGGTAAGTTGTTCTTGTAGAATGTTGAACGACTAGCCCAACTGAAATCTATCCACTCAACAAAAATTATTTCAGAGAAATCATACTCCATGGTTCGTTGTTCTTGTAGAATGTTGAGCGACTACCCCAACTAAAATCTATCCACTCAACAAAAATTATTTCAGAGAAATCATACTGCATGGTAATTTATTCTTGTAGAATGTTGAACGACTACCCCAACTAAAATCTATCCACTCAACAAAAATTATTTCACACCACAGACTCATCTTGGTCAGGATCGATTTGAAATCTATCATGGTTTCAGAGAAATCATACTCCATGGTAAGTTGTTCCTGTAGAATGTTGAACGACTACCATAACTAAAATCTATCCACTCAACAAAAATTATTTCACACCACAGACTCATCTTGGTCAGGATCGATTTGAAATCTATCATGGTTTCAGAGAAATCATACTCCATGGTTCGTTGTTCTTGTAAAATGTTGAACGACTATCCCAACTAAAATCTATCCACTCAACAAAAATTATTTCACACCACAGACTCATCTTGATCAGGATCGATTTGAAATCTATCATGGTTTTAGAGAAATCATACTCCATGGTTCGTTGTTCTTGTAGAATGTTGAACGACTACCCCAACTAAAACCTATCCACTCAACAAAAATTATTTCACACCACAGACTCATCTTGGTCAGGATTGATTTGAAATCTATCATGGTTTCAGAGAAATCATACTCCATGGTAAGTTGTTCTTGTAGAATGTTGAACGACTACCCCAACTAAAATCTATCCACTCAACAAAAATTATTTCACACCACAGACTCATCTTGGTCAGGATCGATTTGAAATCTATCATGGTTTCAGAGAAATCATAGTCCATGGTAAGTTGTTCTTGTAGAATGTTGAACGACTACCCCAACTAAAATCTATCCACTCAACAAAAATTATTTCACACCACAGACTCATCTTTGTCAGGATCGATTTGAAATCTATCATGGTTTCAGAGAAATCATACTCCATGGTTCGTTGTTCTTGTAGAATGTTGAACGACTATCCCAACTAAAATCTATCCACTCAACAAAAATTATTTCAGAGAAATCATACTCCATGGTTCGTTGTTCTTGTAGAATGTTGAACGACTACCCCAACTAAAATCTATCCACTCAACAAAAATTATTTCACACCACAGACTCATCTTGGTCAGGATCGATTTGAAATCTATCATGGTTTCAGAGAAATCATACTCCATGGTAAGTTGTTCTTGTAGAATGTTGAACGACTACCATAGCTAAAATCTATCCACTCAACAAAAATTATTTCACACCACAGACTCATCTTGGTCAGGATCGATTTGAAATCTATCATGGTTTCAGAGAAATCATACTTCATGGTTCGTTGTTCTTGTAAAATGTTGAACGACTATCCCAACTAAAATCTATCCACTCAACAAAAATTATTTCACACCACAGACTCATCTTGGTCAGGATCGATTTGAAATCTATCATGGTTTCAGAGAAATCATACTCCATGGTTCGTTGTTCTTGTAGAATGTTGAACGACTACCCCAACTAAAACCTATCCACTCAACAAAAATTATTTCACACCACAGACTCATCTTGGTCAGGATTGATTTGAAATCTATCATGGTTTCAGAGAAATCATACTCCATGGTAAGTTGTTCTTGTAGAATGTTGAACGACTACCCCAACTAAAATCTATCCACTCAACAAAAATTATTTCACACCACAGACTCATCTTGGTCAGGATCGATTTGAAATCTATCATGGTTTCAGAGAAATCATAGTCCATGGTAAAATGTTCTTGTAGAATGTTGAACGACTACCCCAACTAAAATCTATCCACTCAACAAAAATTATTTCACACCACAGACTCATCTTTGTCAGGATCGATTTGAAATCTATCATGGTTTCAGAGAAATCATACTCCATGGTTCGTTGTTCTTGTAGAATGTTGAACGACTATCCCAACTAAAATCTATCCACTCAACAAAAATTATTTCAGAGAAATCATACTCCATGGTTCGTTGTTCTTGTAGAATGTTGAACGACTACCCCAACTAAAATCTATCCACTCAACAAAAATTATTTCACACCACAGACTCATCTTGGTCAGGATCGATTTGAAATCTATCATGGTTTCAGAGAAATCATACTCCATGGTAAGTTGTTCTTGTAGAATGTTGAACGACTACCATAGCTAAAATCTATCCACTCAACAAAAATTATTTCACACCACAGACTCATCTTGGTCAGGATCGATTTGAAATCTATCATGGTTTCAGAGAAATCATACTCCATGGTTCGTTGTTCTTGTAAAATGTTGAACGACTATCCCAACTAAAATCTATCCACTCAACAAAAATTATTTCACACCACAGACTCATCTTGGTCAGGATCGATTTGAAATCTATCATGGTTTCAGAGAAATCATACTCCATGGTTCGTTGTTCTTGTAGAATGTTGAACGACTACCCCAACTAAAACCTATCCACTCAACAAAAATTATTTCACACCACAGACTCATCTTGGTCAGGATTGATTTGAAATCTATCATGGTTTCAGAGAAATCATACTCCATGGTAAGTTGTTCTTGTAGAATGTTGAACGACTACCCCAACTAAAATCTATCCACTCAACAAAAATTATTTCACACCACAGACTCATCTTGGTCAGGATCGATTTGAAATCTATCATGGTTTCAGAGAAATCATAGTCCATGGTAAGTTGTTCTTGTAGAATGTTGAACGACTACCCCAACTAAAATCTATCCACTCAACAAAAATTATTTCACACCACAGACTCATCTTGGTCAGGATCGATTTGAAATCTATCATGGTTTCAGAGAAATCATAGTCCATGGTAAAATGTTCTTGTAGAATGTTGAACGACTACCCCAACTAAAATCTATCCACTCAACAAAAATTATTTCACACCACAGACTCATCTTGGTCAGGATCGATTTGAAATCTATCATGGTTTCAGAGAAATCATACTCCATGGTTCGTTGTTCTTGTAGAATGTTGAACGACTATCCCAACTAAAATCTATCCACTCAACAAAAATTATTTCAGAGAAATCATACTCCATGGTTCGTTGTTCTTGTAGAATGTTGAACGACTACCCCAACTAAAATCTATCCACTCAACAAAAATTATTTCACACCACAGACTCATCTTGGTCAGGATCGATTTGAAATCTGTCATGGTTGCAGAGAAATCATACTCCATGTTTCGTTGTTCTTGTGGAATGTTGAACGACTATCCCAACTAAAATCTATCCACTCAACAAAAATTATTTCAGAGAAATCATACTCCATGGTAAGTTGTTCTTGTAGAATGTTGAACGACTACCCCAAATAAAATCTATCCACTCAACAAAAATTATTTCACACCACAGACTCATCTTGGTCAGGATCGATATGAAATCTATCATGGTTTCAGAGAAATCATACTCCATGATAAGTTGCTCTTGTAGAATGTTGAACGACTACCCCTAACTAAAATCTATCCACACAACAAAAATTATTTCACACCACAGACTCATCTTGGTCAAAATCGATTTGAAATCTATCATGGTTTCAGAGAAATCATAGTCCATGGTAAGTTGTTCTTGTAGAATGTTGAACGACTACCCCAACTAAAATCTATCCACTCAACAAAAATTATTTCAGAGAAATCATACTCCATGGTAAGTTGTTCTTGTAGAATGTTGAACGACTATCCCAACTAAAATCTATCCACTCAACAAAAATTATTTCAGAGAAATCATACTCCATGGTTCGTTGTTCTTGTAGAATGTTGAACGACTACCCCAACTAAAATCTATCCAGTCAACAAAAATTATTTCAGAGAAATCATACTGCATGGTAAGTTGTTCTTGTAGAATGTTGAACGACTACCCCAACTAAAATCTATCCACTCAACAAAAATTATTTCACACCACAGACTCATCTTGGTCGGGATCGATTTGAAATCTATCATGGTTTCAGAGAAATCATACTCCATGGTAAGTTGTTCTTGTAGAATGTTGAACGACTACCCCAACTAAAATCTATCCAGTCAACAAAAATTATTTCACACCACAGACTCATCTTGGTCAGGATCGATTTGAAATCTATCATGGTTTCAGAGAAATCATACTCCATGGTTCGTTGTTCTTGTAAAATGTTGAACGACTATCCCAACTAAAATCTATCCACTCAACAAAAATTATTTCAGAGAAATCATACTCCATGGTTCGTTGTTCTTGTAGAATGTTGAACGACTACCCCAACTAAAATCTATCCACTCAACAAAAATTATTTCACACCACAGACTCATCTTGGTCAGGATCGATTTGAAATCTATCATGGTTGCAGAGAAATCATACTCCATGTTTCGTTGTTCTTGTAGAATGTTGAACGGCTATCCCAACTAAAATCTATCCACTCAACAAAAATTATTTCAGAGAAATCATACTCCATGGTAAGTTGTTCTTGTAGAATGTTGAACGACTACCCCAAATAAAATCTATCCACTCAACAAAAATTATTTCACACCACAGACTCATCTTGGTCAGGATCGATATGAAATCTATCATGGTTTCAGAGAAATCATACTCCATGATAAGTTGTTCTTGTAGAATGTTGAACGACTACCCCTAACTAAAATCTATCCGCTCAACAAAAATTATTTCACACCACAGACTCATCTCGGTCAGGATCGATTTGAAATCTATCATGGTTTCAGAGAAATCATAGTCCATGGTAAGTTGTTCTTGTAGAATGTTGAACGACTACCCCAACTAAAATCTATCCACTCAACAAAAATTATTTCACACCACAGACTCATCTTGGTCAGGATCGATTTGAAATCTATCATGGTTTCAGAGAAATCATACTCCATGGTTCGTTGTTCTTGTGGAATGTTGAACGACTACCCCTAACTAAAATCTATCCACTGAACAAAAATTATTTCACACCACAGACTCATCTTGGTCAGGATCGATTTGAAATCTATCATGGTTTCAGAGAAATCATACTCCATGGTTCGTTGTTCTTGTAGAATGTTGAACGACTATCCCAACTAAAATCTATCCACTCAACAAAAATTATTTCAGAGAAATCATACTCCATGGTAAGTTGTTCTTGTAGAATGTTGAACGAATATCCCAACTAAAATCAATCCACTCAACAAAAATTATTTCACACCACAGACTCATCTTGGTCAGGATCGATTTGAAATCTATCATGGTTTCAGAGAAATCATACTCCATGGTTCGTTGTTCTTGTAGAATGTTGAACGACTATCCCAACTAAAATCTATCCACTCAACAAAAATTATTTCAGAGAAATCATACTCCATGGTAAGTTGTTCTTGTAGAATGTTGAACGACTACCCCTAACTAAAATCTATCCACTCAACAAAAATTATTTCACACCACAGACTCATCTTTTTCAGGATCGATATGAAATCTATCATGGTTTCAGAGAAATCATAGTCCATGATAAGTTGTTCTTTTAAAATGTTGAACGACTACCGCAACTAAAATCTATCCACTCAACAAAAATTATTTCACACCACAGACTCATCTTGGTCAGGATCGATTTGAAATCTATCATGGTTTCAGAGAAATCATACTCCATGGTAAGTTGTTCTTGTAGAATGTTGAACGACTACCCCAACTAAAATCTATCCACTCAACAAAAATTATTTCACACCACAGACTCATCTTGGTCAGGATCGATTTGAAATCTATCATGGTTTCAGAGAAACCAAAGTCCATAGTAAGTTGTTCTTGTAGAATGTTGAACGACTACCCCAACTAAAATCTATCCACTCAACAAAAATTATTTCACACCACAGACTCATCTTGGTCAGGATCGATTTGAAATCTATCATGGTTTCAGAGGAATCATACTCCATGGTAAGTTGTTCTTGTAGAATGTTGAACGACTACCCCTAACTAAAATCTATCCACTCAACAAAAATTATTTCACACCACAGACTCATCTTTTTCAGGATCGATATGAAATCTATCATGGTTTCAGAGAAATCATAGTCCATGATAAGTTGTTCTTGTAGAACGTTGAACGACTATTTCAACTAAAATCTATCCACTCAACAAAAATTATTTCAGAGAAATCATACTCCATGGTTCGTTGTTCTTGTAGAATGTTGAACGACTACCCCAACTAAAATCTATCCACTCAACAAAAATTATTTCAGAGAAATCATACTCCATGGTAAGTTGTTCTTGTAGAATGTTGAACGACTATCCCAACTAAAATCTATCCACTCAAGAAAAATTATTTCAGAGAAATCATACTCCATGGTAAGTTGTTCTTGTAGAATGTTGAACGACTACCCCTAACTAAAATCTATCCACTCAACCAAAATTATTTCACACCACAGACTCATCTTGGTCAGGATCGATTTGAAATCTATCATGGTTTCAGAGAAATCATACTCCATGGTTCGTTGTTCTTGTAAAATGTTGAACGACTATCCCAACTAAAATCTATCCACTCAACAAAAATTATTTCAGAGAAATCATACTCCATAGTACGTTGTTCTTGTAGAATGTTGAACGACTACCCCAACTAAAATCTATCCACTCAACAAAAATTATTTCACACCACAGACTCATCTTGGTCAGGATCGATTTGAAATCTATCATGGTTTCAGAGAAATCATACTCCATGGTTCGTTGTTCTTGTAGAATGTTGAACGACTACCCCAACTAAAATCTATCCATTCAACAAAAATTATTTCACACCACAGACTCATCTTGGTCAGGATCGATTTGAAATCTATCATGGTTTCAGAGAAATCATACTCCATGGTAAGTTGTTCTTGTAGAATGTTGAACGACTACCCCAACTAAAATCTATCCACTCAACAAAAATTATTTCACACCACAGACTCATCTTGGTCAGGATCGATTTGAAATCTATCATGGTTTCAGAGAAATCATACTCCATGGTAAGTTGTTCTTGTAGAATGTTGAACGACTACCCCAACTAAAATCTATCCACTCAACAAAAATTATTTCACACCACAGACTCATCTTGGTCAGGATCGATTTGAAATCTATCATGGTTTCAGAGAAATCATACTCCATGGTTCGTTGTTCTTGTAAAATGTTGAACGACGGTCCCAACTAAAATCTATCCACTCAACAAAAATTATTTCAGAGAAATCATACTCCATGGTAAGTTGTTCTTGTAGAATGTTGTACGACTAGCCCAACTAAAATCTATCCACTCAACAAAAATTATTTCACACCACAGACTCATCTTCTTCAGGATCGATTTGGAATCTATCATGGTTTCAGAGAAATCATACTCCATGGTTCGTTGTTCTTGTAGAATGTTGAACGACTACCCCAACTAAAATCTATCCACTCAACAAAAATTATTTCACACCACAGACTCATCTTGGTCAGGATCGATTTGAAATCTATAATGGTTTCAGAGAAATCATACTCCATGGTTCGTTGTTCTTGTAGAATGTTGAACGACTACCCCAACTAAAATCTATCCACTCAACAAAAATTATTTCACACCACAGACTCATCTTGGTCAAGATCGATTTGAAATCTATCATGGTTTCAGAGAAATCATAGTCCATGGTAAAATGTTCTTGTAGAATGTTGAACGACTACCCCAACTAAAATCTATCCACTCAACAAAAATTATTTTACACCACAGACTCATCTTGGTCAGGATCGATTTGAAATCTATCATGGTTTCAGAGAAATCATACTCCATGGTTCGTTGTTCTTGTAGAATGTTGAACGACTATCCCAACTAAAATCTATCCACTCAACAAAAATTTTTTCAGAGAAATCATACTCCATGGTTCGTTGTTCTTGTAGAATGTTGAACGACTACCCCAACTAAAATCTATCCACTCAACAAAAATTATTTCACACCACAGACTCATCTTGGTCAGGATCGATTTGAAATCTATCATGGTTTCAGAGAAATCATACTCCATGTTTCGTTGTTCTTGTAGAATGTTTAACGACTATCCCAACTAAAATCTATTCACTCAACAAAAATTATTTCAGAGAAATCATACTCCATGGTTCGTTGTTCATGTAGAATGTTGAACGACTACCCCAACTAAAATCAATCCACTCAACAAAAAATATTTCACACCACAGACTCATCTTGGTCAGGATCGATATGAAATCTATCATGGTTTCAGAGAAATCATACTCCTTGATAAGTTGTTCTTGTAGAATGTTGAACGACTACCCCTAAATAAAATCTATCCACTCAACAAAAATTATTTCACACCACAGACTCATCTTGGTCAGGATCGATTTGAAATCTATCATGGTTTCAGAGAAATCATACTCCATGGTAAGTTGTTCTTGTAGAATGTTGAACGACTACCCCTAACTAAAATCTATCCACTCAACAAAAATTATTTCACACCACAGACTCATCTTGGTCAGGATCGATTTGAAATCTATCATGGTTTCAGAGAAATCATACTCCATGGTAAGTTGTTCTTGTAGAATGTTGAACGACTACCCCTAACTAAAATCTATCCACTCAACAAAAATTATTTCACACCACAGACTCATCTTGGTCAGGATCGATTTGAAATCTATCATGGTTTCAGAGAAATCATACTCCATGGTTCGTTGTTCTTGTAGAATGTTGAACGACTATCCCAACTAAAATCTATCCACTCAACAAAAATTATTTCAGAGAAATCATACTCCATGGTTCGTTGTTCTTGTAGAATGTTGAACGACTACCCCAACTAAAATCTATCCACTCAACAAAAATTATTTCACACCACAGACTCATCTTGGTCAGCATCGATTTGAAATCTATCATGGTTTCAGAGAAATCATACTCCATGGTAAGTTGTTCTTGTAGAATGTTGAACGACTACCCCAACTAAAATCTATCCACTCAACAAAAATTATTTCACACCACAGACTCATCTTGGTCAGGATCGATTTGAAATCTATCATGGTTTCAGAGAAATCATAGTCCATGGTAAGTTGTTCTTGTAGAATGTTGAACGACTATCCCCACTAAAATCTATCCACTCAACAAAAATTATTTCAGAGAAATCATAGTCCATGGTAAGTTGTTCTTGTAGAATGTTGAACGACTACCCCAAATGAAATCTATCCACTCAACAAAAATTATTTCACAAAACAGACTCATCTTGGTCAGGATCGATTTGAAATCTACCATGGTTTCAGAGAAATCATAGTCCATGGTAAGTTGTTCTTGTAGAATGTTGAACGATTACCCCTAACTAAAACCTATCCACTCAACAAAAATTATTTCACACCACAGACTCATCTTGGTCAGGATCGATTTGAAATCTATCATGGTTTCTGAGAAATCATACTCCATCGTAAGTTGTTCTTGTAGAATGTTGAACGACTATCCCAACTAAAATCTATCCACTCAACAAAAATTATTTCACACCACAGACTCATCTTGGTCAGGATCGATTTGAAATCTATCATGGTTTCAGAGAAATCATACTCCATGGTTCGGTGTTCTTGTAGAATGTTGAACGACTAGACCAACTAAAATCTATCCACTCAACAAAAATTATTTCAGAGAAATCATACTCCATGGTAAGTTGTTCTTGTAGAATGTTGAACGACTATCCCAACTAAAATCTATCCACTCAACAAAAATTATTTCAGAGAAATCATACTTCATGGTAAGTTGTTCTTGTAGAATGTTGAACGACTACCCCTAACTAAAATCTATCCACTCAGCAAAAATTATTTCACACCACAGACTCATCTTGGTGAGGATCGATTTGAAATCTATCATGGTTTCAGAGGAATCATACTCCGTGATAAGTTGTTCTTGTAGAATGTTGAACGATTATCCCAACTAAAATCTATCCACTCAACAAAAATTATTTCAGAGAAATCATACTCCATGGTTCGTTGTTCTTGTAGAATGTTGAACGACTACCCCAACTAAAATCTATCCACTCAACAAAAATTATTTCACACCACAGACTCATCTTCGTCAGGATCGATTTGAAATCTATCATGGTTTCAGAGAAATCATACTCCATGGTTCGTTGTTCTTGTAAAATGTTGAACGACTACCCCAACTAAAATCTATCCACTCAACAAAAATTATTTCAGAGAAATCATAGTCCATGGTTCCTTGTTCTTGTAGAATGTTGAACGACTATCCCAACTAAAATCAATCCGCTCAACAAAAATTATTTCACACCACAGACTCATCTTGGTCAGGATCGATTTGAAATCTATCATGGTTTCAGAGAAATCATACTCCATGGTAAGTTGTTCTTGTAGAATGTTGAACGACTACCCCAACTAAAATCTATCCACTCAACAAAAATTATTTCAGAGAAATCATACTCCATGGTAAGTTGTTCTTGTAGAATGTTGAACGACTACCCCTAACAAAAATCTATCCACTCAACAAAAATTATTTCAGAGAAATCATACTCCATGGTAAGTTCTTCTTGTAGAATGAACGAACGACTACCCCAACTAAAATCTATCCACTCAACAATAATTATTTCAGAGAAATCATACTCCATGGTAAGTTGTTCTTGTAGAATGTTGAACGACTACCCCTAACTAAAATCTATCCACTCAACCAAAATTATTTCACACCACAGACTCATCTTGGTCAGGATCGATTTGAAATCTATCATGGTTTCAGAGAAATCATACTCCATGGTTCGGTGTTCTTGTAGAATGTTGAACGACTATTCCAACTAAAATCTATCCACTCAACAAAAATTATTTCAGAGAAATCATACTCCATGGTAAGTTGTTCTTGTAGAATGTTGAACGACTATCCCAACTAAAATCTATCCACTCAACAAAAATTATTTTAGAGAAATCATACTCCATGGTAAGTTGTTCTTGTAGAATGTTGAACGACTACCCCAACTAAAATCTATCCACTCAACAAAAATTATTTCACACCACAGACTCATCTTGGTCAGGATCGATTTGAAATCTATCATGGTTTCAGAGAAATCATACTCCATGGTTCGGTGTTCTTGTAGAATGTTGAACGACTATCCCAACTAAAATCTATCCACTCAACAAAAATTATTTCAGAGAAATCATACTCCATGGTAAGTTGTTCTTGTAGAATGTTGAACGACTATCCCAACTAAAATCTATCCACTCAACAAAAATTATTTCAGAGAAATCATACTCCATGGTAAGTTGTTCTTGTAGAATGTTGAACGACTACCCCTAACTAAAATCTATTTACTCAACCAAAATTATTTCACACCACAGACTCATCTTGGTCAGGATCGATTTGAAATCTATCATGGTTTCAGAGAAATCATACTCCATGATAAGTTGTTCTTGTAGAATGTTGAACGACTACCCCAACTAAAATCTATCCACTCAACAAAAATTATTTCAGAGAAATCATACTCCATGGTAAGTTGTTCTTGTAGAATGTTGAACGACTACCCCTAACAAAAATCTATCCACTCAACAAAAATTATTTCAGAGAAATCATACTCCATGGTAAGTTCTTCTTGTAGAATGAACGAACGACTACCCCAACTAAAATCTATCCACTCAACAAAAATTATTTCACACCACAGACTCATCTTGGTCAGGATCGATTTGAAATCTATCATGGTTTCAGAGAAATCATACTCCATGGTTCGTTGTTCTTGTAAAATGTTGAACGACTACCCCAACTAAAATCTATCCACTCAACAAAAATTATTTCACACCACAGACTCATCTTGGTCAGGATCGATTTGAAATCTATCATGGTTTCAGAGAAATCAAAGTCCATGGTAAGCTGTTCTTGTAGAATGTTGAACGACTACCTCAACTAAAATCTATCCACTCAACACAAATTATTTCACACCACAGACTCATCTTGGTCAGGATCGATTTGAAATCTGTCATGGTTTCAGAGAAATCATAGTCCATGGTAAGTTGTTCTTGTAGAATGTTGAACGACTACCACTAACTAAAATCTATCCACTCAACAAAAATTATTTCAATCATGGTTTCAGAGAAATCATACTCCATGGTAAGTTGTTCTTGTAGAATGTTGAACGACTACCCCAACTAAAATCTATCCAGTCAACAAAAATTATTTCAGAGAAATCATACTCCATGGTTCGTTGTTCTTGTAGAATGTTGAACGACTATTCCAACTAAAATCTATCCACTCAACAAAAATTATTTCAGAGAAATCATACTCCATGGTAAGTTGTTCTTGTAGAATGTTGAACGACTATCCCAACTAAAATCTATCCACTCAACAAAAATTATTTTAGAGAAATCATACTCCATGGTAAGTTGTTCTTGTAGAATGTTGAACGACTACCCCAACTAAAATCTATCCACTCAACAAAAATTATTTCACACCACAGACTCATCTTGGTCAGGATCGATTTGAAATCTATCATGGTTTCAGAGAAATCAAAGTCCATGGTAAGCTGTTCTTGTAGAATGTTGAACGACTACCTCAACTAAAATCTATCCACTCAACAAAAATTATTTCACACCACAGACTCATCTTGGTCAGGATCGATTTGAAATCTATCATGGTTTCAGAGAAATCATACTCCATGGTTCGGTGTTCTTGTAGAATGTTGAACGACTATTCCAACTAAAATCTATCCACTCAACAAAAATTATTTCACACCACAGACTCATCTTGGTCAGGATCGATTTGAAATCTATCATTGTTTCAGAGAAATCATACTCCGTGATAAGTTGTTCTTGTAGAATGTTGAACGACTACCCCAACTAAAATCTATCCACTCAACAAAAATTATTTAAGAGAAATCATACTCCATGGTAAGTTGTTCTTGTAGAATGTTGAACGACTACCCCAACTAAAATCTATCCACTCAACAAAAATTATTTCACACCACAGACTCATCTTGGTCAGGATCGATTTGAAATCTATCATTGTTTCAGAGAAATCATACTCCGTGATAAGTTGTTCTTGTAGAATGTTGAACGACTACCCCAACTAAAATCTATCCACTCAACAAAAATTATTTTAGAGAAATCATACTCCATGGTAAGTTGTTCTTGTAGAATGTTGAACGACTACCCCAACTAAAATCTATCCACTCAACAAAAATTATTTCACACCACAGACTCATCTTGGTCAGGATCGATTTGAAATCTATCATGGTTTCAGAGAAATCAAAGTCCATGGTAAGCTGTTCTTGTAGAATGTTGAACGACTACCTCAACTAAAATCTATCCACTCAACAAAAATTATTTCACACCACAGACTCATCTTGGTCAGGATCGATTTGAAATCTATCATGGTTTCAGAGAAATCATACTCCATGGTAAGCTGTTCTTGTAGAATGTTGAACGACTACCTCAACTAAAATCTATCCACTCAACACAAATTATTTCACACCACAGACTCATCTTGGTCAGGATCGATTTGAAATCTATCATTGTTTCAGAGAAATCATACTCCGTGATAAGTTGTTCTTGTAGAATGTTGAACGACTACCCCAACTAAAATCTATCCACTCAACAAAAATTATTTAAGAGAAATCATACTCCATGGTTCGTTGTTCTTGTAGAATGTTGAACGACTATTCCAACTAAAATCTATCCACTCAACAAAAATTATTTCAGAGAAATCATACTCCATGGTAAGTTGTTCTTGTAGAATGTTGAACGACTATCCCAACTAAAATCTATCCACTCAACAAAAATTATTTTAGAGAAATCATACTCCATGGTAAGTTGTTCTTGTAGAATGTTGAACGACTACCCCAACTAAAATCTATCCACTCAACAAAAATTATTTCACACCACAGACTCATCTTGGTCAGGATCGATTTGAAATCTATCATGGTTTCAGAGAAATCAAAGTCCATGGTAAGCTGTTCTTGTAGAATGTTGAACGACTACCTCAACTAAAATCTATCCACTCAACAAAAATTATTTCACACCACAGACTCATCTTGGTCAGGATCGATTTGAAATCTATCATGGTTTCAGAGAAATCATACTCCATGGTTCGGTGTTCTTGTAGAATGTTGAACGACTATTCCAACTAAAATCTATCCACTCAACAAAAATTATTTCAGAGAAATCATACTCCATGGTAAGTTGTTCTTGTAGAATGTTGAACGACTATCCCAACTAAAATCTATCCACTCAACAAAAATTATTTTAGAGAAATCATACTCCATGGTAAGTTGTTCTTGTAGAATGTTGAACGACTACCCCAACTAAAATCTATCCACTCAACAAAAATTATTTCACACCACAGACTCATCTTGGTCAGGATCGATTTGAAATCTATCATGGTTTCAGAGAAATCATACTCCATGGTTCGGTGTTCTTGTAGAATGTTGAACGACTATCCCAACTAAAATCTATCCACTCAACAAAAATTATTTCAGAGAAATCATACTCCATGGTTCGTTGTTCTTGTAGAATGTTGAACGACTATCCCAACTAAAATCTATCCACTCAACAAAAATTATTTCAGAGAAATCATACTCCATGGTAAGTTGTTCTTGTAGAATGTTGAACGACTACCCCTAACTAAAATCTATCCACTCAACCAAAATTATTTCACACCACAGACTCATCTTGGTCAGGATCGATTTGAAATCTATCATGGTTTCAGAGAAATCATACTCCATGGTAAGTTGTTCTTGTAGAATGTTGAACGACTATCCCAACTAAAATCTATCCACTCAACAAAAATTATTTCAGAGAAATCATACTCCATGGTAAGTTGTTCTTGTAGAATGTTGAACGACTATCCCAACTAAAATCTATCCACTCAACAAAAATTATTTCAGAGAAATCATACTCCATGGTAAGTTGTTCTTGTAGAATGTTGAACGACTACCCCTAACTAAAATCTATCCACTCAACCAAAATTATTTCACACCACAGACTCATCTTGGTCAGGATCGATTTGAAATCTATCATGGTTTCAAAGAAATCATACTCCATGGTAAGTTGTTCTTGTAGAATGTTGAACGACTACCCCAACTAAAATCTATCCACTCAACAAAAATTATTTCAGAGAAATCATACTCCATGGTAAGTTGTTCTTGTAGAATGTTGAACGACTACCCCTAACAAAAATCTATCCACTCAACAAAAATTATTTCAGAGAAATCATACTCCATGGTAAGTTCTTCTTGTAGAATGAACGAACGACTACCCCAACTAAAATCTATCCACTCAACCAAAATTATTTCACACCACAGACTCATCTTGGTCAGGATCGATTTGAAATCTATCATGGTTTCAAAGAAATCATACTCCATGGTAAGTTGTTCTTGTAGAATGTTGAACGACTATCCCAACTAAAATCTATCCACTCAACAAAAATTATTTCAGAGAAATCATACTCCATGGTAAGTTGTTCTTGTAGAATGTTGAACGACTATCCCAACTAAAATCTATCCACTCAACAAAAATTATTTCAGAGAAATCATACTCCATGGTAAGTTGTTCTTGTAGAATGTTGAACGACTACCCCTAACTAAAATCTATCCACTCAACCAAAATTATTTCACACCACAGACTCATCTTGGTCAGGATCGATTTGAAATCTATCATGGTTTCAGAGAAATCATACTCCATGGTTCGGTGTTCTTGTAGAATGTTGAACGACTATTCCAACTAAAATCTATCCACTCAACAAAAATTATTTCAGAGAAATCATACTCCATGGTAAGTTGTTCTTGTAGAATGTTGAACGACTACCCCCAACTAAAATCTATCCACTCAACAAAAATTATTTCACACCACAGACTCATCTTGGTCAGGATCGATTTGAAATCTATCATGGTTTCAGAGAAATCATACTCCATGGTTCGTTGTTCTTGTAAAATGTTGAACGACTACCCCAACTAAAATCTATCCACTCAACAAAAATTATTTCACACCACAGACTCATCTTGGTCAGGATCGATTTGAAATCTATCATGGTTTCAGAGAAATCATACTCCATGGTAAGTTGTTCTTGTAGAATGTTGAACGACTACCCCAACTAAAATCTATCCACTCAACAAAAATTATTTCACACCACAGACTCATCTTGGTCAGGATCGATTTGAAATCTATCATGGTTTCAGAGAAATCAAAGTCCATGGTAAGCTGTTCTTGTAGAATGTTGAACGACTACCTCAACTAAAATCTATCCACTCAACAAAAATTATTTCACACCACAGACTCATCTTGGTCATAATCGATTTGAAATCTATCATGGTTTCAGAGAAATCATACTCCATGGTTCGTTGTTCTTGTAGAATGTTGAACGACTATCCCAACTAAAATCTATCCACTCAACAAAAATTATTTCAGAGAAATCATAGTCCATGGTTCGTTGTTCTTGTAGAATGTTGAACGACTATCCCAACTAAAATCAATCCACTCAACAAAAATTATTTCACACCACAGACTCATCTTGGTCAGGATCGATTTGAAATTACCATGGTTCGTTGCTCTTGTAGAATGTTGAACGACTATCCCAACTAAAATCTATCCACTCAACAAAAATTATTTCAGAGAAATCATACTCCATGGTAAGTTGTTCTTGTAGAATGTTGAACGACTACCCCTAACTAAAATCTATCCACTCAACAAAAATTATTTCACACCACAGACTCATCTTGGTCAAGATCGATTTGAAATCTATCATGGTTTCAGAGAAATCATAGTCCATGATAAGTTGTTCTTGTAGAATGTTGAACGACTATCCCAACTAAAATCTATCCACTCAACAAAAATTATTTCAGAGAAATCATACTCCATGGTAAGTTGTTCTTGTAGAATGTTGAACGACTCATCTTGGTCAGGATCGATTTGAAATCTATCATGGTTTCAGAGAAATCATACTTCATGATTCGGTGTTCTTGTAGAATGTTGAACGACTATCCCAACTAAAATCTATCCACTCAACAAAAATTATTTCAGAGAAATCATACTCCATGGTAAGTTGTTCTTGTAGAATGTTGAACGACTATCCCAACTAAAATCTATCCACTCAACAAAAATTATTTCAGAGAAATCATACTCCATGGTAAGTTGTTCTTGTAGAATGTTGAACGACTACCCCTAACTAAAATCTATCCACTCAACCAAAATTATTTCACACCACAGACTCATCTTGGTCAGGATCGATTTGAAATCTATCATGGTTTCAGAGAAATCATACTCCATGGTTCGTTGTTCTTGTAGAATGTTGAACGACTACCCCAACTAAAATCTATCCAGTCAACAAAAATTATTTCAGAGAAATCATACTGCATGGTAAGTTGTTCTTGTAGAATGTTGAACGACTACCCCTAACAAAAATCTATCCACTCAACAAAAATTATTTCAGAGAAATCATACTCCATGGTAATTTCTTCTTGTAGAATGAACGAACGACTACCCCAACTAAAATCTATCCACTCAACAAAAATTATTTCAGAGAAATCATACTCCATGGTAAGTTGTTCTTGTAGAATGTTGAACGACTCATCTTGGTCAGGATCGATTTGAAATCTATCATGGTTTCAGAGAAATCATACTTCATGATTCGGTGTTCTTGTAGAATGTTGAACGACTATCCCAACTAAAATCTATCCACTCAACAAAAATTATTTCAGAGAAATCATACTCCATGGTAAGTTGTTCTTGTAGAATGTTGAACGACTATCCCAACTAAAATCTATCCACTCAACAAAAATTATTTCAGAGAAATCATACTCCATGGTAAGTTGTTCTTGTAGAATGTTGAACGACTACCCCTAACTAAAATCTATCCACTCAACCAAAATTATTTCACACCACAGACTCATCTTGGTCAGGATCGATTTGAAATCTATCATGGTTTCAGAGAAATCATACTCCATGGTAAGTTGTTCTTGTAGAATGTTGAACGACTACCCCAACTAAAATCTATCCACTCAACAAAAATTATTTCAGAGAAATCATACTCCATGGTAAGTTGTTCTTGTAGAATGTTGAACGACTACCCCTAACAAAAATCTATCCACTCAACAAAAATTATTTCAGAGAAATCATACTCCATGGTAATTTCTTCTTGTAGAATGAACGAACGACTACCCCAACTAAAATCTATCCACTCAACAAAAATTATTTCACACCACAGACTCATCTTGGTCAGGATCGATTTGAAATCTATCATGGTTTCAGAGAAATCATACTCCATGGTTCGTTGTTCTTGTAAAATGTTGAACGACTACCCCAACTAAAATCTATCCACTCAACAAAAATTATTTCACACCACAGACTCATCTTGGTCAGGATCGATTTGAAATCTATCATGATTTCAGAGAAATCATACTCCATGGTAAGTTGTTCTTGTAGAATGTTGACGACTACCCCAACTAAAATCTATACACTCAACAAAAATTATTTCACACCACAGACTCATCTTGGTCAGGATCGATTTGAAATCTATCATGGTTTCAGAGAAATCAAAGTCCATGGTAAGCTGTTCTTGTAGAATGTTGAACGACTACCTCAACTAAAATCTATCCACTCAACAAAAATTATTTCACATTACAGACTCATCTTGGTCATAATCGATTTGAAATCTATCATGGTTTCAGAGAAATCATACTCCATAGTTCGTTGTTCTTGTAGTATGTTGAACGACTACCCCAACTAAAATCTATATACTCAACAAAAATTATTTCACACCACAGACTCATCTTGGTCAGGATCGATTTGAAATCTATCATGGTTTCAGAGAAATCATACTCCATGGTAAGTTGTTCTTGTAGAATGTTGAACGACTACCCCAACTAAAATCTATCTACTCAACAAAAATTATTTCACACCACAGACTCATCTTGGTCAGGATCGATTTGAAATCTATCATGGTTTCAGAGAAATCATACTCCATGGTTCGTTGTTCTTGTAGAATGTTGAACGACTATCCCAACTAAAATCTATCCACTCAACAAAAATTATTTCAGAGAAATCATACTCCATGGTTCGTTGTTCTTGTAGAATGTTGAACGACTACCCCAACTAAAATCTATCCACTCAACAAAAATCATTTCACACCACAGACTCATCTTGGTCATTATCGATTTGAAATCTATCATGGTTTCAGAGAAATCATACTCCATGTTTCGTTGTTCTTGTAAAATGTTGAACGACTACCCCAACTAAAATCTATCCACTCAACAAAAATTATTTCACACCACAGACTCATCTTGGTCAGGATCGATTTGAAATCTATCATGGTTTCAGAGAAATCATAGTCCATGGTAAGTTGTTCTTGTAGAATGTTGAACGACTACCCCAACTAAAATCTATCCACTCAACAAAAATTATTTCACACCACAGACTCATCTTGGTCAGGATCGATTTGAAATCTATCATGGTTTCAGAGAAATCATACTCCATGGTTCGTTGTTCTTGTAGAATGTTGAACGACTATCCCAACTAAAATCTATCCACTCAACAAAAATTATTTCAGAGAAATCATACTCCATGGTAAGTTGTTCTTGTAGAATGTTGAACGACTATCCCAATTAAAATCTATCCACTCAACAAAAATTATTTCAGAGAAATCATACTCCATGGTAAGTTTTTCTTGTAGAATATTGAACGACTACCCCAACTAAAATCTATCCACTCAACAAAAATTATTTCACACCACAGACTCATCTTGGTCAGGATCGATTTGAAATCTATCACGGTTTCAGAGAAATCATACTCCATGGTTCGTTGTTCTTGTAGAATGTTGAACGACTATCCCAACTAAAATCTATCCACTCAACAAAAATTATTTCAGAGAAATCATACTCCATGGTAAGTTGTTCTTGTAGAATATTGAACGACTACCCCAACTAAAATCTATCCACTCAACAAAAATTATTTCACACCACAGACTCAACTTGGTCAGGATCGATTTGAAATCTATCATGGTTTCAGAGAAATCATACTCCATGGTAAGTTGTTCTTGTAGAATGTTGAACGACTACCCCAACTAAAATCTATCCACTCAACAAAAATTATTTCACACCACAGACTCATCTTGGTCAGGATCGATTTGAAATCTATTACGGTTTCAGAGAAATCATACTCCATGGTTCGTTGTTCTTGTAAAATGTTGAACGACTATCCCAACTAAAATCTATCCACTCAACAAAAATTATTTCAGAGAAATCATACTCCATGTTTCGTTGTTCTTGTAAAATGTTGAACGACTATCCCAACTAAAATCTATCCACTCAACAACAATT
Source organism: Xylota sylvarum (assembly GCA_905220385.1). Lineage (NCBI taxonomy): Eukaryota > Metazoa > Arthropoda > Insecta > Diptera > Syrphidae > Xylota > Xylota sylvarum. Next base: position 195,801 of record CAJMZQ010000094.1, read on the forward strand.
ATTTCAGAGAAATCATAATCCATGGTAAGTTGTTCTTGTAGAATGTTGAACGACTACCCCAACTAAAATCTATCCACTCAACAAAAATTATTTCACACCACAGACTCATCTTGGTCAGGATCGATTTGAAATCTATCATGGTTGCAGAGAAATCATACTCCATGGTTCGTTGTTCTTGTAGAATGTTGAACGACTACCCCAACTAAAATCTATCCCCTCAACAAAAATTATTTCACACCACAGACTCATTTTGGTCAGGATCGATTTGAAATCTATCATGGTTTCAGAGAAATCATAGTCCATTGTAAGTTGTTCTTGTAGAATGTTGAACGACTACCCCTAACTAAAATCTATCCACTCAACAAAAATTATTTCACACCACAGACTCATCTTGGTCGGGATCGATTTTAAATCTATCATGGTTTCAGAGAAATCATACTCCATGGTAAGTTGTTCTTGTAGAATGTTGAACGACTACCCCAACTAAAATCTATCCACTCAACAAAAATTATTTCAGAGAAATCATACTCCATGGTTCGTTGTTCTTGTAGAATGTTGAACGACTATCCCAACTAAAATCTATTCACTCAACAAAAACTATTTCACACCACAGACTCATCTTGGTCAGGATCAATTTGAAATCTATCATGGTTTAAGAGACATCATACTCCATGGTTCGTTGTTCTTGTAAAATGTTGAACGACTACCCCAACTAAAGTCTATCCACTCAACAAAAATTATTTCAGAGAAATCATACTCCATGGTAACTTGTTCTTGTAGAATGTTGAACGACTACCCCAACTAAAATCTATCCACTCAACAAAAATTATTTCAGAGAAATCATACTCCATGGTTCGTTGTTCTTGTAGAATGTTGAACGACTATCCCAACTAAAATCTATCCACTCAACAAAACTTATTTCACACCACAGACTCATCTTGGTCAGGATCGATTTGAAATCTATCATGGCTTCAGAGAAATCATAGTCCATAGTAAGTTGTTCTTGTAGAATGTTGAACGACTACCCCAACTAAAATCTATCCACTCAACAAAAATTATTTCACACCACAGACTCACCTTGGTCAGGATCGATTTGAAATCTATCATGGTTTCAGAGAAATCATACTCCATGGTTCGTTGTTCTTGTAGAATGTTGAACGACTATCCCAACTAAAATCTATCCACTCAACAAAAATTATTTCAGAGAAATCATACTCCATGGTAAGTTGTTCTTGTAGAATGATGAACGACTACCCCAACTAAAATCTATCCACTCAACAAAAATTATTTCACACCACAGACTCAACTTGGTCAGGATCGATTTGAAATCTATCATGGTTTCAGAGAAATCATACTCCATGGTAAGTTGTTCTTGTAGAATGTTGAACGACTACCCCAACTAAAATCTATCCACTCAACAAAAATTATTTCACACCACAGACTCATCTTGGTCAGGATCGATTTGAAATCTATCACGGTTTCAGAGAAATCATACTCCATGGTTCGTTGTTCTTGTAAAATGTTGAACGACTATCCCAACTAAAATCTATCCACTCAACAAAAATTATTTCAGAGAAATCATACTCCATGGTTCGTTGTTCTTGTAAAATGTTGAACGACTATCCCAACTAAAATCTATCCACTCAACAACAATTATTTCAGAGAAATCATAATCCATGGTAAGTTGTTCTTGTAGAATGTTGAACGACTACCCCAACTAAAATCTATCCACTCAACAAAAATTATTTCACACCACAGACTCATCTTGGTCAGGATCGATTTGAAATCTATCATGGTTTCAGAGAAATCATACTCCATGGTTCGTTGTTCTTGTAGAATGTTGAACGACTACCCCAACTAAAATCTATCCACTCAACAAAAATTATTTCACACCACAGACTCATCTTGGTCAGGATCGATTTGAAATCTATCATTGTTGCAGAGAAATCATACTCCATGGTTCGTTGTTCTTGTAGAATGTTGAACGACTACCCCAACTAAAATCTATCCACTCAACAAAAATTATTTCACACCACAGACTCATCTTGGTCAGGATCGATTTGAAATCTATCATGGTTTCAGAGAAATCATAGTCCATGGTAAGTTGTTCTTGTAGAATGTTGAACGACTACCCCAACTAAAATCTATCCACTCAACAAAAATTATTTCACACCACAGACTCATCTTGGTCATTATCGATTTGAAATCTATCATGGTTTCAGAGAAATCATACTCCATGGTTCGTTTTTCTTGTAGAATGTTGAACGACTACCCCAACTAAAATCTATCCCCTCAACAAAAATTATTTCACACCACAGACTCATTTTGGTCAGGATCGATTTGAAATCTATCATGGTTTCAGAGAAATCATAGTCCATTGTAAGTTGTTCTTGTAGAATGTTGAACGACTACCCCTAACTAAAATCTATCCACTCAACAAAAATTATTTCACACCACAGACTCATCTTGGTCGGGATCGATTTTAAATCTATCATGGTTTCAGAGAAATCATACTCCATGGTAAGTTGTTCTTGTAGAATGTTGAACGACTACCCCAACTAAAATCTATCCACTCAACAAAAATTATTTCACACCACAGACTCATCTTGGTCAGGATCGATTTGAAATCTATCATGGTTTCAGAGAAATCATAGTCCATGGTAAGTTGTTCTTGTAGAATGTTGAACGACTACCCCAACTAAAATCTATCCACTCAACAAAAATTATTTCACACCACAGACTCATCTTGGTCAGGATCGATTTGAAATCTATCATGGTTTCAGAGAAATCATACTCCATGGTTCGTTGTTCTTGTAGAATGTTGAACGACTACCCCAACTAAAATCTATCCCCTCAACAAAAATTATTTCACACCACAGACTCATCTTGGTCAGGATCGATTTGAAATCAATCATGGTTTCAGAGAAATCATAGTCCATGGTAAGTTGTTCTTGTAGAATGTTGAACGACTACCCCTAACTAAAATCTATTAACTCAACAAAAATTATTTCACACCACAGACTCATCTTGGTCAGGATCGATTTGAAATCTATCATGGTTTCAGAGAAATCATAGTCCATGGTAAGTTGTTCTTGTAGAATGTTGAACGACTACAACAACTAAAATCTATCCACTCAACAAAAATCATTTCAGAGAAATCATACTCCATGGTTCGTTGTTCTTGTAGAATGTTAAACGACTATCCCAACTAAAATCTATCCACTCAACAAAAACTATTTCACACCACAGACTCATCTTGGTCAGGATCGATTTGAAATCTATCATGGTTTTAGAGAAATCATACTCCATGGTAAGTTGTTCTTGTAGAATGTTGAACGACTACCCCAACTAAAATCTATCCACTCAACAAAAATTATTTCGGAGAAATCATACTCCATGGTAAGTTGTTCTTGTAGAATGTTGAACGACTACCCCAACTAAAATCTATCCACTCAACAAAAATTATTTCACACCACAGACTCATCTTGGTCAGGATCGATTTGAAATCTATCATGGTTTCAGAGAAATCATAGTCCATGGTAAGTTGTTCTTGTAGAATGTTGAACGACTACCCCAACTAAAATCTATCCACTCAACAAAAATTATTTCACACCACAGACTCATCTTGGTCAGGATCGATTTGAAATCTATCATGGTTTCAGAGATATCATACTCCATGGTTCGTTGTTCTTGTAGAATGTTGAACGACTACCCCAACTAAAATCTATCCACTCAACAAAAATTATTTCACACCACAGACTCATCTTGATCAGGATCGATTTGAAATCTAACATGGTTTCAGAGAAATCATAGTCCATGGTAAGTTGTTCTTGTAGAATGTTGAACGACTACCCCTAACTAAAATCTATTAACTCAACAAAAATTATTTCACACCACAGACTCATCTTGGTCGGGATCGATTTGAAATCTATCATGGTTTCAGAGAAATCATAGTCCATGGTAAGTTGTTCTTGTAGAATGTTGAACGACTACCCCAACTAAAATCTATCCACTCAACAAAAATTATTTCAGAGAAATCATACTCCATGGTTCGTTGTTCTTGTAGAATGTTGAACGACTACCCCAACTAAAATCTATCCACTCAACAAAAATTATTTCACACCACAGACTCATCTTGGTCAGGATCGATTTGAAATCTATCATGGTTTCAGAGAAATCATACTCCATGGTAAGTTGTTCTTGTAGAATGTTGAACGACTACACCAACTAAAATCTATCCACTCAACAAAAATTATTTCACACCACAGACTCATCTTGGTCAGGATCGATTTCAAATCTATCATGGTTTCAGAGAAATCATACTCCATGGTAAGTTGTTCTTGTAAAATGTTGAACGACTACCCCAACTAAAATCTATCCACTCAACAAAAATTATTTCAGAGAAATCATACTAAAGGGTAAGTTGTTCTTGTAGAATGTTGAACGACTACCCCAACTAAAATCTATCCACTCAACAAAAATTATTTCACACCACAGACTCATCTTGGTCAGGATCGATTTGAAATCTATCATGGTTTCAGAGAAATCATAGTCCATGGTAAGTTGTTCTTGTAGAATGTTGAACGACTACCCCAAATAAAATCTATCCACTCAACAAAAATTATTTCACACCACAGACTCATCTTGGTCAGGATCGATTTGAAATCTATCATGGTTTCAGAGAAATCATATTCCATGGTTCGTTGTTCTTGTAAAATGTTGAACGACTATCCCAATTAAAATCTATCCCCTCAACAAAAATTATTTCACACCACAGACTCATCTTGGTCAGGATCGATTTGAAATCTATCATGGTTTCAGAGAAATCATACTCCATGATTCGTTGTTCTTGTAGAATGTTGAACGACTACCCCAACTAAAATCTACCCACTCAACAAAAATTATTTCACACCACAGACTCATCTTGGTCAGGATCGATTTGAAATCTATCATGGTTTCAGACAAATCATACTCCATGGTTCGTTGTTCTTGTAGAATGTTGAACGACTATCCCAACTAAAATCTATCCACTCAACAAAAATTATTTCACACCACAGACTCATCTTGGTCAGGATCGATTTGAAATCTATCATGGTTTCAGAGAAATCATACTCCATGGTAAGTTGTTCTTGTAGAATGTTGAACGACTACCCCAACTAAAATCTATCCACTCAACAAAAATTATTTCACACCACAGACTCATCTTGGTCAGGATCGATTTGAAATCTATCATGGTTTCAGAGAAATCATACTCCATGGTTCGTTGTTCTTGTAGAATGTTGAACGACTACCCCAACAAAAATCTATCCACTCAACAAAAATTATTTCAGAGAAATCATAGTCCATGGTAAGTTGTTCTTGTAGAATGTTGAACGACTACCCCAACTAAAATCTATCCACTCAACAAAAATTATTTCACACCACAGACTCATCTTGGTCAGGATCGATTTGAAATCTATCATGGTTTCAGGGAAATCATAGTCCGTGGTAAGTTGTTCTTGTAGAATGTTGAACGACTATCCCAACTAAAATCTATCCACTCAACAAAAATTATTTCAGAGAAATCGTACTCCATGGTAAGTTGTTCTTGTAGAATGTTGAACGACTATCCCAACTAAAATCTATCCACTCAACAAAAATTATTTCAGAGAAATCATACTCCATGGTAAGTTGTGCTTGTAGAATGTTGAACGACTATCCCAACTAAAATCTATCCACTCAACAAAAATTATTTCAGAGAAATCGTACTCCATAGTTCGTTGATCTTGTAAAAAGTTGAACGAAGACCCCAACTAAAATCTATCCACTCAACAAAAATTATTTCAGAGAAATCATACTCCATGGTAAGTTGTTCTTGTAGAATGTTGAACGACTACCCCAACTAAAATCTATCCACTCACCAAAAATTATTTCACACCACAGACTCATCTTGGTCAGGATCGATTTGAAATCTATCATGGTTTCAGAGAAATCATACTCCATGGTAAGTTGTTCTTGTAGAATGTTGAACGACTACCCCAACTAAAATCTATCCACTCAACAAAAATTATGTCAGAGAAATCATACTAAATGTTTCGTTGTTCTTGTAGAATGTTGAACGACTATCCCAACTAAAATCTATCCACTCAACAAAAATTATTTCAGAGAAATCATACTCCATGGTAAGTTGTTCTTGTAGAATGTTGAACGACTACCCCAACTAAAATCTATCCACTCAACAAAAATTATTTCACACCACAGACTCATCTTGGTCAGGATCGATTTGAAATCTATCATGGTTTCAGAGAAATCATACTGAATGGTAAGTTGTTCTTGTAGAATGTTGAACGACTATCCCAACTAAAATCTATCCACTCAACAAAAATTATTTCAGAGAAATCATACTCCATGGTAAGTTGTTCTTGTAGAATGTTGAACGACTACCCCAACTAAAATCTATCCACTCAACAAAAATTATTTCACACCACAGACTCATCTTGGTCAGGATCGATTTGAAATCTATCATGGTTTCAGAGAAATCATACTCCATGGTTCGTTGTTCTTGTAGAATGTTGAACGACTATCCCAACTAAAATCTATCCACTCAACAAAAATTATTTCACACCACAGACTCATCTTGGTCAGGATCGATTTGAAATCTATCATGGTTTCAGAGAAATCATACTGAATGGTAAGTTGTTCTTGTAGAATGTTGAACGACTATCCCAACTAAAATCTATCCACTCAACAAAAATTATTTCAGAGAAATCATACTCCATGGTAAGTTGTTCTTGTAGAATGTTGAACGACTACCCCAACTAAAATCTATCCACTCAACAAAAATTATTTCACACCACAGACTCATCTTGGTCAGGATCGATTTGAAATCTATCATGGTTTCAGAGAAATCATACTCCATGGTTCGTTGTTCTTGTAGAATGTTGAACGACTACCCCAACTAAAATCTATCCACTCAACAAAAATTATTTCAGAGAAATCATACTCCATGGTTCGTTGTCCTTGTAGAATGTTGAACGACTATCCCAACTAAAATCTATCCACTCAACAAAAATTATTTCAGAGAAATCATACTCCATGGTAAGTTGTTCTTGTAGAATGTTGAACGACTACCCCAACTAAAATCTATCCACTCAACAAAAATTATTTCACACCACAGACTCATCTTGGTCAGGATCGATTTGAAATCTATCATGGTTTCAGAGAAATCATACTGAATGGTAAGTTGTTCTTGTAGAATGTTGAACGACTATCCCAACTAAAATCTATCCACTCAACAAAAATTATTTCAGAGAAATCATACTCCATGGTAAGTTGTTCTTGTAGAATGTTGAACGACTACCCCAACTAAAATCTATCCACTCAACAAAAATTATTTCACACCACAGACTCATCTTGGTCAGGATCGATTTGAAATCTATCATGGTTTCAGAGAAATCATACTGAATGGTAAGTTGTTCTTGTAGAATGTTGAACGACTATCCCAACTAAAATCTATCCACTCAACAAAAATTATTTCAGAGAAATCATACTCCATGGTAAGTTGTTCTTGTAGAATGTTGAACGACTACCCCAACTAAAATCTGTCCACTCAACAAAAATTATTTCACACCACAGACTCATCTTGGTCAGGATCGATTTGAAATCTATCATGGTTTCAGAGAAATCATACTCCATGGTTCGTTGTTCTTGTAGAATGTTGAACGACTATCCCAACTAAAATCTATCCACTCAACAAAAATTATTTCACACCACAGACTCATCTTGGTCAGGATCGATTTGAAATCTATCATGGTTTCAGAGAAATCATACTGAATGGTAAGTTGTTCTTGTAGAATGTTGAACGACTATCCCAACTAAAATCTATCCACTCAACAAAAATTATTTCAGAGAAATCATACTCCATGGTAAGTTGTTCTTGTAGAATGTTGAACGACTACCCCAACTAAAATCTATCCACTCAACAAAAATTATTTCACACCACAGACTCATCTTGGTCAGGATCGATTTGAAATCTATCATGGTTTCAGAGAAATCATACTCCATGGTTCGTTGTTCTTGTAGAATGTTGAACGACTACCCCAACTAAAATCTATCCACTCAACAAAAATTATTTCAGAGAAATCATACTCCATGGTTCGTTGTCCTTGTAGAATGTTGAACGACTATCCCAACTAAAATCTATCCACTCAACAAAAATTATTTCAGAGAAATCATACTCCATGGTAAGTTGTTCTTGTAGAATGTTGAACGACTACCCCAACTAAAATCTATCCACTCAACAAAAATTATTTCACACCACAGACTCATCTTGGTCAGGATCGATTTGAAATCTATCATGGTTTCAGAGAAATCATACTCCATGGTTCGTTGTTCTTGTAAAATGTTGAACGACTATCCCAACTAAAATCTATCCACTCAACAAAAATTATTTCAGAGAAATCATACTCCATGGTAAGTTGTTCTTGTAGAATGTTGAACGACTACCCCAACTAAAATCTATCCACTCAACAAAAATTATTTCACACCACAGACTCATCTTGTTCAGGATCGATTTGAAATCTATCATGGTTTCAGAGAAATCATACTGAATGGTAAGTTGTTCTTGTAGAATGTTGAACGACTACCCCAACTAAAATCTATCCACTCAACAAAAATTATTTCAGAGAAATCATACTCCATGGTAAGTTGTTCTTGTAGAATGTTGAACGACTATCGCAACTAAAATCTATCCACTCAACAAAAATTATTTCACACCACAGACTCATCTTGGTCAGGATCGATTTGAAATCTATCATGGTTTCAGAGAAATCATACTCCATGGTTCGTTGTTCTTGTAGAATGTTGAACGACTACCCCAACTAAAATCTATCCACTCAACAAAAATTATTTCAGAGAAATCATACTCCATGGTAAGTTGTTCTTGTAGAATGTTGAACGACTATCCCAACTAAAATCTATCCACTCAAAAAAATTATTTCAGAGAAATCATACTCCATGGTAAGTTGTTCTTGTAGAATGTTGAACGACTATCCCAACTAAAATTTATCCACTCAACAAAAATTATTTCAGAGAAATCATACTCCATGGTAAGTTGTTCTTGTAGAATGTTGAACGACTACCCCAACTAAAATCTATCCACTCAACAAAAATTATTTCACACCACAGACTCATCTTGGTCAGGATCGATTTGAAATCTATCATGGTTTCAGAGAAATCATAGTCCATGGTAAGTTGTTCTTGTAGAATGTTGAACGACTACCCCAACTAAAATCTATCCACTCAACAAAAATTATTTCACACCACAGACTCATCTTGGTCAGGATCGATTTGAAATCTATCATGGTTTCAGAGAAATCATACTCCATGGTTCGTTGTTCTTGTAGAATGTTGAACGACTACCCCAACTAAAATCTATCCACTCAACAAAAATTATTTCAGAGAAATCATACTCCATGGTAAGTTGTTCTTGTAGAATGTTGAACGACTACCCCAACTAAAATCTATCCACTCAAAAAAATTATTTCAGAGAAATCATACTCCATGGTAAGTTGTTCTTGTAGAATGTTGAACGACTATCCCAACTAAAATTTATCCACTCAACAAAAATTATTTCAGAGAAATCATACTCCATGGTAAGTTGTTCTTGTAGAATGTTGAACGACTACCCCAACTAAAATCTATCCACTCAACAAAAATTATTTCACACCACAGACTCATCTTGGTCAGGATCGATTTGAAATCTATCATGGTTTCAGAGAAATCATAGTCCATGGTAAGTTGTTCTTGTAGAATGTTGAACGACTACCCCAACTAAAATCTATCCACTCAACAAAAATTATTTCACAAAACAGACTCATCTTGGTCAGGATCGATTTGAAATCTATCATGGTTTCAGAGAAATCATACTCCATGGTTCGTTGTTCTTGTAAAATGTTGAACGACTACCCCACCTAAAATCTATCCACTCAACAAAAATTATTTCAGAGAAATCATACTCCATGGTTAGTTGTTCTTGTAGAATGTTGAACGACTATCCCAACTAAAATCTATCCACTCAACAAAAATTATTTCAGAGAAATCATACTCCATGGTAAGTTGTTCTTGTAGAATGTTGAACGACTACCCCAACTAAAATCTATCCACTCAACAAAAATTATTTCACACCACAGACTTATCTTGGTCAGGATCGATTTGAAAACTATCATGGTTTCAGAGAAATCATACTCCATGGTAAGTTGTGCTTGTAGAATGTTGAACGACTATCCCAACTAAAATCTATCCACTCAACAAAAATTATTTCAGAGAAATCATACTCCATGGTAAGTTGTTCTTGTAGAATATTGAACGACCACCCCAACTAAAATCTATCCACTCAACAAAAATTATTTCACACCACAGACTCATCTTGGTCAGGATCGATTTGAAATCTATCATGGTTTCAGAGAAATCATACTCCATGGTTCGTTGTTCTTGTAGAATGTTGAACGACTACCCCAACTAAAATCTATCCACTCAACAAAAATTATTTCACACCACAGACTCATCTTGGTCAGGATCGATTTGAAATCTATCATGGTTTCAGAGAAATCATACTCCATGGTTCGTTGTTCTTGTAGAATGTTGAACGACTATCGCAACTAAAATCTATCCACTCAACAAAAATTATTTCACACCACAGACTCATCTTGGTCAGGATCGATTTGAAATCTATCATGGTTTCAGAGAAATCATGCTCCATGGTTCGTTGTTCTTGTAGAATGTTGAACGACTACCCCAACTAAAATCTATCCACTCAACAAAAATTATTTCACACCACAGACTCATCTTGGTCAGGATCGATTTGAAATCTATCATGGTTTCAGAGAAATCATACTCCATGGTTCGTTGTTCTTGTAGAATGTTGAACGACTATCCCAACTAAAATATATCGACTCAACAAAAATTATTTCAGAGAAATCATACTCCATGGTAAGTTGTTCTTGTAGAATGTTGAACGACTATCCCAACTAAAATCTATCCACTCAACAAAAATTATTTCAGAGAAATCATACTCCATGGTAAGTTGTTCTCGTAGAATGTTGAACGACTACCCCAACTAAAATCTATCCACTCAACAAAAATTATTTCACGCCACAGACTCAACTTGGTCAGGATCGATTTGAAATCTATCATGGTTTCAGAGAAATCATACTCCATGGTTCGTTGTTCTTGTAAAATGTTGAACGACTATCCCAATTAAAATCTATCCACTCAACGAAAATTATTTCAGAGAAATCATACTCCATGGTAAGTTGTTCTTGTAGAATGTTGAACGACTACCCCAACTAAAATCTATCCACTCAACAAAAATTATTTCACACCACAGACTCATCTTGGTCAGGATCGATTTGAAATCTATCATGGTTTCAGAGAAATCATACTGAATGGTAAGTTGTTCTTGTAGAATGTTGAACGACTACCCCAACTAAAATCTATCCACTCAACAAAAATTATTTCACACCACAGACTCATCTTGGTCAGGATCGATTTGAAATCTATCATGGTTTCAGAGAAATCATAGTCCATGGTAAGTTGTTCTTGTAGAATGTTGAACGACTACCCCAACTAAAATCTATCCACTCAACAAAAATTATTTCAGAGAAATCATACTCCATGGTAAGTTGTTCTTGTAGAATATTGAACGACTATCCCAACTAAAATCTATCCACTCAACAAAAATTATTTCACACCACAGACTCATCTTGGTCAGGATCGATTTGAAATCTATCATAGTTTCAGAGAAATCATACTCCATGGTTCGTTGTTCTTGTAGAATGTTGAACGACTATCCCAACTAAAATCTATCCACTCAACAAAAATTATTTCAGAGAAATCATACTCCATGGTAAGTTGTTCTTGTAGAATGTTGAACGACTACCCCAACTAAAATCTATGGACTCAACAAAAATTATTTCACACCACAGACTCATCTTGGTCAGGATCGATTTGAAATCTATCATGGCTTCAGAGAAATCATACTCCATGGTAAGTTGTTCTTGTAGAATGTTGAACGACTACCCCAACTAAAGTCTATCCACTCAACAGAAATTATTTCACACCACAGACTCATCTTGGTCAGGATCGATTTGAAATCTATCATGGTTTCAGAGAAATCATACTCCATGGTTCGTTGTTCTTGTAGAATGTTGAACGACTATCCCAACTAAAATCTATCCACTCAACAAAAATTATTTCAGAGAAATCATACTCCATGGTAAGTTGTTCTTGTAGAATGTTGAACGACTATCCCAACTAAAATCTATCCACTCAAAAAAAATTATTTCAGAGAAATCATACTCCATGGTAAATTGTTCTTGTAGAATGTTGAACGACTATCCCAACTAAAATCTATCCACTCAACAAAAATTATTTCACACCACAGACTCATCTTGGTCAGGATCGATTTGAAATCTATCATGGTTTCAGAGAAATCATACTCCATGGTTCGTTGTTCTTGTAGAATGTTGAACGACTATCGCAACTAAAATCTATCCACTCAACAAAAATTATTTCACACCACAGACTCATCTTGGTCAGGATCGATTTGAAATCTATCATGGTTTCAGAGAAATCATGCTCCATGGTTCGTTGTTCTTGTAGAATGTTGAACGACTACCCCAACTAAAATCTATCCACTCAACAAAAATTATTTCACACCACAGACTCATCTTGGTCAGGATCGATTTGAAATCTATCATGGTTTCAGAGAAATCATACTCCATGGTTCGTTGTTCTTGTAGAATGTTGAACGACTATCCCAACTAAAATATATCGACTCAACAAAAATTATTTCAGAGAAATCATACTCCATGGTAAGTTGTTCTTGTAGAATGTTGAACGACTATCCCAACTAAAATCTATCCACTCAACAAAAATTATTTCAGAGAAATCATACTCCATGGTAAGTTGTTCTCGTAGAATGTTGAACGACTACCCCAACTAAAATCTATCCACTCAACAAAAATTATTTCACGCCACAGACTCAACTTGGTCAGGATCGATTTGAAATCTATCATGGTTTCAGAGAAATCATACTCCATGGTTCGTTGTTCTTGTAAAATGTTGAACGACTATCCCAATTAAAATCTATCCACTCAACGAAAATTATTTCAGAGAAATCATACTCCATGGTAAGTTGTTCTTGTAGAATGTTGAACGACTACCCCAACTAAAATCTATCCACTCAACAAAAATTATTTCACACCACAGACTCATCTTGGTCAGGATCGATTTGAAATCTATCATGGTTTCAGAGAAATCATACTGAATGGTAAGTTGTTCTTGTAGAATGTTGAACGACTACCCCAACTAAAATCTATCCACTCAACAAAAATTATTTCACACCACAGACTCATCTTGGTCAGGATCGATTTGAAATCTATCATGGTTTCAGAGAAATCATAGTCCATGGTAAGTTGTTCTTGTAGAATGTTGAACGACTACCCCAACTAAAATCTATCCACTCAACAAAAATTTTTTCAGAGAAATCATACTCCATGGTAAGTTGTTCTTGTAGAATATTGAACGACTATCCCAACTAAAATCTATCCACTCAACAAAAATTATTTCACACCACAGACTCATCTTGGTCAGGATCGATTTGAAATCTATCATAGTTTCAGAGAAATCATACTCCATGGTTCGTTGTTCTTGTAGAATGTTGAACGACTATCCCAACTAAAATCTATCCACTCAACAAAAATTATTTCAGAGAAATCATACTCCATGGTAAGTTGTTCTTGTAGAATGTTGAACGACTACCCCAACTAAAATCTATGGACTCAACAAAAATTATTTCACACCACAGACTCATCTTGGTCAGGATCGATTTGAAATCTATCATGGCTTCAGAGAAATCATACTCCATGGTAAGTTGTTCTTGTAGAATGTTGAACGACTACCCCAACTAAAGTCTATCCACTCAACAGAAATTATTTCACACCACAGACTCATCTTGGTCAGGATCGATTTGAAATCTATCATGGTTTCAGAGAAATCATACTCCATGGTTCGTTGTTCTTGTAGAATGTTGAACGACTATCCCAACTAAAATCTATCCACTCAACAAAAATTATTTCAGAGAAATCATACTCCATGGTAAGTTGTTCTTGTAGAATGTTGAACGACTATCCCAACTAAAATCTATCCACTCAAAAAAAATTATTTCAGAGAAATCATACTCCATGGTAAATTGTTCTTGTAGAATGTTGAACGACTATCCCAACTAAAATCTATCCACTCAACAAAAATTATTTCACACCACAGACTCATCTTGGTCAGGATCGATTTGAAATCTATCATGGTTTCAGAGAAATCATGCTCCATGGTTCGTTGTTCTTGTAGAATGTTGAACGACTACCCCAACTAAAATCTATCCACTCAACAAAAATTATTTCACACCACAGACTCATCTTGGTCAGGATCGATTTGAAATCTATCATGGTTTCAGAGAAATCATACTCCATGGTTCGTTGTTCTTGTAGAATGTTGAACGACTATCCCAATTAAAATCTATCCACTCAACGAAAATTATTTCAGAGAAATCATACTCCATGGTAAGTTGTTCTTGTAGAATGTTGAACGACTACCCCAACTAAAATCTATCCACTCAACAAAAATTATTTCACACCACAGACTCATCTTGGTCAGGATCGATTTGAAATCTATCATGGTTTCAGAGAAATCATGCTCCATGGTAAGTTGTTCTTGTAGAATGTTGAACGACTACCCCAACTAAAGTCTATCCACTCAACAGAAATTATTTCACACCACAGACTCATCTTGGTCAGGATCGATTTGAAATCTATCATGGTTTCAGAGAAATCATACTCCATGGTTCGTTGTTCTTGTAGAATGTTGAACGACTATCCCAACTAAAATCTATCCACTCAACAAAAATTATTTCAGAGAAATCATACTCCATGGTAAGTTGTTCTTGTAGAATGTTGAACGACTATCCCAACTAAAATCTATCCACTCAAAAAAAATTATTTCAGAGAAATCATACTCCATGGTAAATTGTTCTTGTAGAATGTTGAACGACTATCCCAACTAAAGTCTATCCACTCAACAGAAATTATTTCACACCACAGACTCATCTTGGTCAGGATCGATTTGAAATCTATCATGGTTTCAGAGAAATCATGCTCCATGGTTCGTTGTTCTTGTAGAATGTTGAACGACTACCCCAACTAAAATCTATCCACTCAACAAAAATTATTTCACACCACAGACTCATCTTGGTCAGGATCGATTTGAAATCTATCATGGTTTCAGAGAAATCATACTCCATGGTTCGTTGTTCTTGTAGAATGTTGAACGACTATCCCAACTAAAATATATCGACTCAACAAAAATTATTTCAGAGAAATCATACTCCATGGTAAGTTGTTCTTGTAGAATGTTGAACGACTATCCCAACTAAAATCTATCCACTCAACAAAAATTATTTCAGAGAAATCATACTCCATGGTAAGTTGTTCTCGTAGAATGTTGAACGACTACCCCAACTAAAATCTATCCACTCAACAAAAATTATTTCACGCCACAGACTCAACTTGGTCAGGATCGATTTGAAATCTATCATGGTTTCAGAGAAATCATACTCCATGGTTCGTTGTTCTTGTAAAATGTTGAACGACTATCCCAATTAAAATCTATCCACTCAACGAAAATTATTTCAGAGAAATCATACTCCATGGTAAGTTGTTCTTGTAGAATGTTGAACGACTACCCCAACTAAAATCTATCCACTCAACAAAAATTATTTCACACCACAGACTCATCTTGGTCAGGATCGATTTGAAATCTATCATGGTTTCAGAGAAATCATACTGAATGGTAAGTTGTTCTTGTAGAATGTTGAACGACTACCCCAACTAAAATCTATCCACTCAACAAAAATTATTTCACACCACAGACTCATCTTGGTCAGGATCGATTTGAAATCTATCATGGTTTCAGAGAAATCATAGTCCATGGTAAGTTGTTCTTGTAGAATGTTGAACGACTACCCCAACTAAAATCTATCCACTCAACAAAAATTTTTTCAGAGAAATCATACTCCATGGTAAGTTGTTCTTGTAGAATATTGAACGACTATCCCAACTAAAATCTATCCACTCAACAAAAATTATTTCACACCACAGACTCATCTTGGTCAGGATCGATTTGAAATCTATCATAGTTTCAGAGAAATCATACTCCATGGTTCGTTGTTCTTGTAGAATGTTGAACGACTATCCCAACTAAAATCTATCCACTCAACAAAAATTATTTCAGAGAAATCATACTCCATGGTAAGTTGTTCTTGTAGAATGTTGAACGACTACCCCAACTAAAATCTATGGACTCAACAAAAATTATTTCACACCACAGACTCATCTTGGTCAGGATCGATTTGAAATCTATCATGGCTTCAGAGAAATCATACTCCATGGTAAGTTGTTCTTGTAGAATGTTGAACGACTACCCCAACTAAAGTCTATCCACTCAACAGAAATTATTTCACACCACAGACTCATCTTGGTCAGGATCGATTTGAAATCTATCATGGTTTCAGAGAAATCATACTCCATGGTTCGTTGTTCTTGTAGAATGTTGAACGACTATCCCAACTAAAATCTATCCACTCAACAAAAATTATTTCAGAGAAATCATACTCCATGGTAAGTTGTTCTTGTAGAATGTTGAACGACTATCCCAACTAAAATCTATCCACTCAAAAAAAATTATTTCAGAGAAATCATACTCCATGGTAAATTGTTCTTGTAGAATGTTGAACGACTATCCCAACTAAAATCTATCCACTCAACAAAAATTATTTCACACCACAGACTCATCTTGGTCAGGATCGATTTGAAATCTATCATGGTTTCAGAGAAATCATAGTCCATGGTAAGTTGTTCTTGTAGAATGTTGAACGACTACCCCAACTAAAATCTATCCACTCAACAAAAATTATTTCACACCACAGACTCATCTTGGTCAGGATCGATTTGAAATCTATCATGGTTTCAGAGAAATCATACTCCATGGTTCGTTGTTCTTGTAAAATATTGAACGACTATCCCAACTAAAATCTATCCACTCAACAAAAATTATTTCAGAGAAATCATACTCCATGGTAAGTTGTTCTTGTAGAATGTTGAACGACTACCCCAACTAAAATCTATTAACTCAACAAAAATTATTTCACACCACAGATTCATCTTGGTCAGGATCGATTTGAAATCTATCATGGTTTCAGAGAAATCATACTCCATGTTTCGTTGTTCTTGTAGAATGTTGAACGACTATCCCAACTAAAATCTATCCACTCAACAAAAATTATTTCAGAGAAATCATAGTCCATGGTAAGTTGTTCTTGTAGAATGTTGAACGACTACCCCAACTAAAATCTATCCACTCAACAAAAATTATTTCAGAGAAATCATACTCCATGGTAAGTTGTTCTTGTAGAATATTGAACGACTATCCCAACTAAAATCTATCCACTCAACAAAAATTATTTCACAAAACAGACTCATCTTGGTCAGGATCCATTTGAAATCTATCGTGGTTTCAGAGAAATCATACTCCATGGTTCGTTGTTCTTGTAGAATGTTGAACGACTATCCCAACTAAAATCTATCCACTCAACAAAAATTATTTCAGAGAAATCATACTCCGTGGTAAGTTGTTCTTGTAGAATGTTGAACGACTACCCCAACTAAAATCTATCCACTCAACAAAAATTATTTCACACCACAGACTCATCTTGGTCAGGATCGATTTGAAATCTATCACGGTTTCAGAGAAATCATACTCCATGGTAAGTTGTTCTTGTAGAATGTTGAACGACTACCCCAACTAAAATCTATCCACTCAACAAAAATTATTTCACACCACAGACTCATCTTGGTCAGGATCGATTTCAAATCTATCATGGTTTCAGAGAAATCATACTCCATGGTTCGTTGCTCTTGTAAAATGTTGAACGACTACCCCAACTAAAATCTATCCACTCAAAAAAATTATTTCAGAGAAATCATACTCCATGGTAAGTTGTTCTTGTAGAATGTTGAACGACTACCCCAACTAAAATCTATCCACTCAACAAAAATTATTTCACACCACAGACTCATCTTGGTCATAATCGATTTGAAATCTATCATGGTTTCAGATAAATCATACTCCATGGTAAGTTGTTCTTGTAGAATGTTGAACGACTACCCCAACTAAAATCTATCCACTCAACAAAAATTATTTCACACCACAGACTCATCTTGGTCAGGATCGATTTGAAATCTATCATGGTTTCAGAGAAATCATACTCCATGGTTCGTTGTTCTTGTAAAATGTTGAACGACTACCCCAACTAAAATCTATCCACTCAACAAAAATTATTTCACACCACAGACTCATCTTGGTCAGGATCGATTTGAAATCTATCATGGTTTCAGAGAAATCATACTCCATGGTTCGTTGTTCTTGTAGAATGTTGAACGACTACCCCAACTAAAATCTATCCACTCAACAAAAATTATTTCACACCACAGACTCATCTTGGTCAGGATCGATTTGAAATCTATCATGGTTTCAGAGAAATCATACTCCATGGTAAGTTGTTCTTGTAGAATGTTGAACGACTACCCCAACTAAAATCTATCCACTCAACAAAAATTATTTCACACCACAGACTCATCTTGGTCAGGATCGATTTGAAATCTATCATGGTTTCAGAGAAATCATAGTCCATGGTAAGTTGTTCTTGTAGAATGTTGAACGACTACCCCAACTAAAATCTATCCACTCAACAATAATTATTTCACACCACAGACTCATCTTGGTCAGGATCGATTTGAAATCTATCATGGCTTCAGAGAAATCATAGTCCATAGTAAGTTGTTCTTGTAGAATGTTGAACGACTACCCCAACTAAAATCTATCCACTCAACAAAAATTATTTCACACCACAGACTCATCTTGGTCAGGATCGATTTGAAATCTATCATGGTTTCAGAGAAATAATAGTCCATGGTTCGTTGTTCTTGTAGAATGTTGAACGACTACCCCAACTAAAATCTATCCACTCAACAAAAATTATTTCACACCACAGACTCATCTTGGTCAGGATCGATTTGAAATCTATCATGGTTTCAGAGAAATCATAGTCCATGGTAAGTTGTTCTTGTAGAATGTTGAACGACTACCCCAACTAAAATCTATCCACTCAACAAAAATTATTTCACACCACAGACTCATCTTTATCAGGATCGATTTGAAATCTATCATGGTTTCAGAGAAATCATACTCCATGGTAAGTTGTTCTTGTAGAATGTTGAACGACTACCCCAACTAAAATCTATCCACTCAACAAAAATTATTTCAGAAAAATCATACTCCATGGTTCGTTGTTCTTGTAGAATGTTGAACGACTACCCCAACTAAAATCTATCCACTCAACAAAAATTATTTCAGAGAAATCATACTCCATGGTTCGTTGTTCTTGTAAAATGTTGAACGACTATCCCAACTAAAATCTATCCACTCAACAAAAATTATTTCAGAGAAATCATACTAAAGGGTAAGTTGTTCTTGTAGAATGTTGAACGACTACCCCAACTAAAATCTATCCACTCAACAAAAATTATTTCACACCACAGACTCATCTTGGTCAGGATCGATTTGAAATCTATCATGGTTTCAGAGAAATCATACTCCATGGTTCGTTGTTCTTGTAGAATGTTGAACGACTACCCCAACTAAAATCTATCCACTCAACACAAATTATTTCACACCACAGACTCATCTTGGTCAGGATCGATTTGAAATCTATCATGGTTTCAGAGAAATCATACTCCATGGTTCGTTGTTCTTGTAGAATGTTGAACGACTACCCCAACTAAAATCTATCCACTCAACAAAAATTATTTCACACCACAGACTCATCTTGGTCAGGATCGATTTGAAATCTATCATGGTTTCAGAGAAATCATACTCCATGGTTCGTTGTTCTTGTAGAATGTTGAACGACTACCCCAACTAAAATCTATCCACTCAACACAAATTATTTCACACCACAGACTCATCTTGGTCAGGATCGATTTGAAATCTGTCATGGTTTCAGAGAAATCATAGTCCATGGTAAGTTGTTCTTGTAGAATGTTGAACGACTACCACTAACTAAAATCTATCCACTCAACAAAAATTATTTCAATCATGGTTTCAGAGAAATCATACTCCATGGTAAGTTGTTCTTGTAGAATGTTGAACGACTACCCCAACTAAAATCTATCCAGTCAACAAAAATTATTTCAGAGAAATCATACTCCATGGTTCGTTGTTCTTGTAGAATGTTGAACGACTACCCCAACTAAAATCTATCCACTCAACAAAAATTATTTCAGAGAAATCATACTCCATGGTTCGTTGTTCTTGTAAAATGTTGAACGACTATCCCAACTGAAATCTATCCACTCAACAAAAATTATTTCAGAGAAATCATACTCCATGGTAAGTTGTTCTTGTAGAATGTTGAACGACTACCCCAACTAAAATCTATCCACTCAACAAAAATTATTTCACACCACAGACTCATCTTGGTCAGGATCGATTTGAAATCTATCATGGTTTCAGAGAAATCATAGTCCGTGGTAAGTTGTTCTTGAATGTTGAACGACTATCCCAACTAAAATCTATCCACTCAGCAAAAATTATTTCAGAGAAATCATACTCCATGGTAAGTTGTTCTTGTAGAATGTTGAACGACTATCCCAACTAAAATCTATCCACTCAACAAAAATTATTTCAGAGAAATCATACTCCATAATAAGTTGTTCTTGTAGAATGTTGAACGACTACCCCAACTAAAATCTATCCACTCAACAAAAATTATTTCACACCACAGACTCATCTTGGTCAGGATCGATTTGAAATCTATCATGGTTTCAGAGAAATCATACTCCATGGTTCGTTGTTCTTGTAAAATGTTGAACGACTACCCCAACTAAAATCTATCCACTCAACAAAAATTATTTCACACCACAGACTCATCTTGGTCAGGATCGATTTGAAATCTATCATGGTTTCAGAGAAATCATACTCGATGGTTCGTTGTTCTTGTAGAATGTTGAACGACTACCCCAACTAAAATCTATCCACTCAACAAAAATTATTTCACACCACAGACTCATCTTGGTCAGGATCGATTTGAAATCTATCATGGTTTCAGAGAAATCATACTCCATGGTAAGTTGTTCTTGTAGAATGTTGAACGACTACCCCAACTAAAATCTATCCACTCAACAAAAATTATTTCACACCACAGACTCATCTTGGTCAGGATCGATTTGAAATCTATCATGGTTTCAGAGAAATCATACTCCATGGTTCGTTGTTCTTGTAGAATGTTGAACGACTATCCCAACTAAAATCTATCCACTCAACAAAAATGATTTCAGAGAAATCATACTCCATGGTAAGTTGTTCTTGTAGAATGTTGAACGACTATCCCAACTAAAATCTATCCACTCAACAAAAATTATTTCAGAGAAATCATACTCCATGGTAAGTTGTTCTTGTAGAATGTTGAACGACTATCCCAACTAAAATCTATCCACTCAACAAAAATTATTTCACACCACAGACTCATCTTGGTCAGGATCGATTTGAAATCTATCATGGTTTCAGAGAAATCATACTCCATGGTAAGTTGTTCTTGTAAAATATTGAACGACTACCCCAACTAAAATCTATTAACTCAACAAAAATTATTTCACACCACAGACTCACCTTGGTCAGGATCGATTTGAAATCTATCATGGTTTCAGAGAAATCATAGTCCATGGTAAGTTGTTCTTGTAGAATGTTGAACGACTACCCCAACTAAAATCTATCCACTCAACAAAAATTATTTCACACCACAGACTCATCTTGGTCAGGATCGATTTGAAATCTATCATGGTTTCAGAGAAATCATACTCCATGGTTCGTTGTTCTTGTAAAATATTGAACGACTATCCCAACTAAAATCTATCCACTCAACAAAAATTATTTCAGAGAAATCATACTCCATATTAAATTGTTCTTGTAGAATGTTGAACGACTACCCCAACTAAAATCTATCCACTCAACAAAAATTATTTCACACCACAGACTCATCTTGGTCAGGATCGATTTGAAATCTATCATGGTTTCAGAGAAATCATACTCCATGGTAAGTTGTTCTTATAGAATGTTGAACGACTAGCACAACTAAAATCTATCCACTCAACAAAAATTATTTCACACCACAGACTCATCTTGGTCAGGATCGATTTGAAATCTATCATGGTTTCAGAGAAATCATACTCCATGGTAAGTTGTTCTTGTAGAATGTTGAACGACTACCCCAACAAAAATTTATCCACTCAACAAAAATTATTTCAGAAAAATCATACTCCATGGTTCTTTGTTCTTGTAGAATGTTGAACGACTACCCCAACTAAAATCTATCCACTCAACAAAAATTATTTCAGAGAAATCATACTCCATGGTAAGTTGTTCTTTCAGAGAAATCATACTCCATGGTAAGTTGTTCTTGTAGAATGTTGAACGACTACCCCAATTAAAATCTATCCACTCAACAAAAATTAGGTAAGTTGTTCTTGTAGAATATTGAACGACTATCCCAACTAAAATCTATCCACTCAACAAAAATTATTTCACACCACAGACTCATCTTGGTCAGGATCGATTTGAAATCTATCATGGTTTCAGAGAAATCATACTCCATGGTTCGTTGTTCTTGTAGAATGTTGAACGACTATCCCAACTAAAATCTATCCACTCAACAAAAATTATTTCAGAGAAAGCATACTCCATGGTAAGTTGTTCTTGTAGAATGTTGAACGACTACCCCAATTAAAATCTATCCACTCAACAAAAATTATTTCACACCACAGACTCATCTTGGTCAGGATCGATTTGAAATCTATCATGGTTTCAGAGAAATCATAGTCCATGGTAAGTTCTTCTTGTAGAATGTTGAACGACTACCCCAACTAAAATCTATCCACTCAACAAAAATTATTTCACACCACAGACTCATCTTGGTCAGGATCGATTTGAAATCTATCATGGTTTCAGAGAAATCATACTCCATGGTTCGTTGTTCTTGTAAAATTTTGAACGACTACCCCAACTAAAATATATCCACTCAACAAAAATTATTTCAGAGAAATCATACTCCATGGTTCGTTGTTCTTGTAGAATGTTGAACGACTATCCCAACTAAAATCTATCCACTCAACAAAAATTATTTCACACCACAGACTCATCTTGGTCAGGATCGATTTGAAATCTATCATGGTTTCAGAGAAATCATACTCCATGGTTCGTTGTTCTTGTAGAATGTTGAACGACTATCCCAATTAAAATCTATCCACTCAACAAAAATTATTTCAGAGAAATCATACTCCATGGTAAGTTGTTCTTGTAGAATGTTGAACGACTACCCCAACTGAAATCTATCCACTCAACAAAAATTATTTCACACCACAGACTCATCTTGGTCAGGATCGATTTGAAATCTATCATGGTTTCAGAGAAATCATACTCCATGGTAAGTTGTTCTTGTAGAATGTTGAACGACTACCCCAACTAAAATCTATCCACTCAACAAAAATTATTTCACACCACAGACTCATCTTGGTCAGGATCGATTTGAAATCTATCATGGTTTCAGAGAAATCATACTCCATGGTAAGTTGTTCTTGTAGAATGTTGAACGACTACCCCAACTAAAATCTATCCACTCAACAAAAATTATTTCACACCACAGACTCATCTTGGTCAGGATCGATTTGAAATCTATCATGGTTTCAGAGAAATCATAGTCCATGGTAAGTTGTTTTTGTAGAATGTTGAACGACTACCCCAACTAAAATCTATCCACTCAACAAAACTTATTTCACACCACAGACTCATCTTGGTCAGGATCGATTTGAAATCTATCATGGTTTCAGAGAAATCATACTCCATGGTTCGTTGTTCTTGTCAAATGTTGAACGACTACCCCAACTAAAATCTATCCACTCAACAAAAATTATTTCAGAGAAATCATACTCCATGGTAAGTTGTTCTTGTAGAATGTTGAACGACTATCCCAACTAAAATCTATCCACTCAACAAAAATTATTTCACACCACAGACTCATCTTGGTCAGGATCGATTTGAAATCTATCATGGTTTCAGAGAAATCATAGTCCATGGTAAGTTGTTTTTGTAGAATGTTGAACGACTACCCCAACTAAAATCTATCCACTCAACAAAAATTATTTCACACCACAGACTCATCTTGGTCAGGATCGATTTGAAATGTATCATGGTTGCAGAGAAATCATACTCCATGGTTCGTTGTTCTTGTAAAATGTTGAACGACTACCCCAACTAAAATCTATTGACTCAACAAACATTATTTCAGAGAAATCATACTCCATGGTAAGTTGTTCTTGTAGAATGTTGAACGACTATCCCAACTAAAATCTATCCACTCAACAAAAATTATTTCAGAGAAATCATACTCCATGGTTCGTTGTTCTTGTAGAATGTTGAACGACTACCCCAACTAAAATCTATCCACTCAACAAAAATTATTTCAGAGAAATCATACTCCATGGTAAGTTGTTCTTGTAGAATGTTGAACGACTATCCCAACTAAAATCTATCCACTCAACAAAAATTATTTCACACCACAGACTCATCTTGGTCAGGATCGATTTGAAATCTATCATGGTTTCAGAGAAATCATAGTCCATGGTAAGTTGTTTTTGTAGAATATTGAACGACTACCCCAACTAAAATCTATCCACTCAACAAAAATTATTTCACACCACAGACTCATCTTGGTCAGGATCGATTTGAAATCTATCATGGTTGCAGAGAAATCATACTCCATGGTTCGTTGTTCTTGTAAAATGTTGAACGACTAAACCAACTAAAATCTATTGACTCAACAAAAATTATTTCAGAGAAATCATACTCCATGGTAAGTTGTTGTTGTAGAATGTTGAACGACTATTACAACTAAAATCTATCCACTCATCAAAAATTATTTCAGAGAAATCATACTCCATGGTTCGTTGTTCTTGTAGAATGTTGAACGACTACCCCAACTAAAATCTATCCACTCAACAAAAATTATTTCAGAGAAATCATACTCCATGGTAAGTTGTTCTTGTAGAATGTTGAACGAATACCCCAACTAAAATCGATCCACTCAACAAAAATTATTTCACACCACAGACTCATCTTGGTCAGGATCGATTTGAAATCTATCATGGTTGCAGAGAAATCATACTCCATGGTTCGTTGTTCTTGTAGAATGTTGAACGACTACCCCAACTAAAATCTATCCACTCAACAAAAATTATTTCAGAGAAATCATACTCCATGGTAAGTTGTTCTTGTAGAATGTTGAACGACTATCCCAACTAAAATCTATCCACTCAACAAAAATTATTTCAGAGAAATCATACTCCATGGTAAGTTTTTCTTGTAGAATGTTGAACGACTACCCCAACTAAAATCTATCCACTCAACAAAAATTATTTCACACCACAGGCTCATCTTGGTCAGGATCGATTTGAAATCTATCATGGTTTCAGAGAAATCATACTCCATGGTAGGTTGTTCTTGTAGAATGTTGAACGACTATCCCAACTAAAATCTATCCACTCAACAAAAATTATTTCAGAGAAATCATACTCCATGGTAAGTTGTTCTTGTAGAATGTTGAACGACTACCCCAACTAAAATCTATTCACTCAACAAAAATTATTTTACACCACAGACTCATCTTGGTCAGGATCGATTTGAAATCTATCATGGTTTCAGAGAAATCATACTCAATGGTTCGTTGTTCTTGTAGAATGTTGAACGACTACCCCAACTAAAATCTATCCACTCAACAAAAATTATTTCACACCACAGACTCATCTTGGTCAGGATCGATTTGAAATCTATCATGGTTTCAGAGAAAGCATACTCCATGGTTCGTTGTTCTTGTAAAATGTTGAACGACTACCCCAACTAAAATCTATCCACTCAACAAAAATTATTTCAGAGAAATCATACTCCATCGTAAGTTGTTCTTGTAGAATATTGAACGACTATCCCAACTAAAATCTACCCACTCAACAAAAATTATTTCACACCACAGACTCATCTTGGTCAGGATCGATTTGAAATCTATCATGGTTTCAGACAAATCATACTCCATGGTTCGTTGTTCTTGTAGAATGTTGAACGACTACCCCAACTAAAATCTATCCACTCAACAAAAATTATTTCACACCACAGACTCATCTTGGCCAGGATCGATTTGAAATCTATCATGGTTTCAGAGAAATCATACTCCATGGTAAGTTGTTCTTGTAGAATGTTGAAAGACTACCCCAACTAAAATCTATCCACTCAACAAAAATTATTTCACACCACAGACTCATCTTGGTCAAAATCGATTTGAAATCTATCATGGTTTCAGAGAAATCATACTCCATGGTTTGTTGTTCTTGTAGAATGTTGAACGACTATCCCAACTAAAATCTATCCACTCAACAAAAATTATTTCAGAGAAATCATACTCCATGGTAAGTTGTTCTTGTAGAATATTGAACGACTATCCCAACTAAAATCTATTAACTCAACAAAAATTATTTCAGAGAAATCATACTCCATGGTAAGTTGTTCTTGCAGAATGTTGAACGACTACCCCAACTAAAATCTATCCACTCAACAAAAATTATTTCACACCACAGACTCATCTTGGTCAGGATCGATTTGAAATCTATCATGGTTTCAGAGAAATCATACTCCATGGTTCGTTGTTCTTGTAAAATGTTGAACGACTATCCCAACTAAAATCTATCCACTCAACAAAAATTATTTCAGAGAAATCATACTCCATGGTAAGTTGTTCTTGTAGAATGTTGAACGACTACCCCAACGAAAATCTATCCACTCAACAAAAATTATTTCACACCACAGACTCATCTTGGTCAGGATCGATTTGAAATCTATCATGGTTTCAGAGAAATCATACTCCATGGTAAGTTGTTCTTGTAGAATGTTGAACGACTACCCCAACTAAAATCGATCCACTCAAAAAAAATTATTTCACACCACAGACTCATCTTGGTCAGGATCGATTTGAAATCTATCATGGTTTCAGAGAAATCATAGTCCATGGTAAGTTGTTCTTGTAGAATGTTGAACGACTATCCCAACTAAAATCTATCCACTCAACAAAAATTATTTCAGAGAAATCATACTCCATGGTTCGTTGTTCTTGTAGAATGTTGAACGACTACCCCAGCTAAAATCTATCCACTCAACAAAAATTATTTCACACCACAGACTCATCTTGGTCAGGATCGATTTGAAATCTATCATGGTTTCAGAGAAATCATACTCCATGGTTCGTTGTTCTTGTAGAATGTTGAACGACTATCCCAACTAAAATCTATCCACTCAACAAAAATTATTTCAGAGAAATCATACTCCATGGTAAGTTGTTCTTGTAGAATGTTGAACGACTACCCCTAACTAAAATCTATCCACTCAACAAAAATTATTTCACACCACAGACTCATCTTGGTCAGGATCGCTTTGAAATCTATCATGGTTTCAGAGAAATCATATTCCATGGTTCGTTGTTCTTGTAGAATGTTGAACGACTACCCCAACTAAAATCTATCCACTCAACAAAAATTATTTCACACCACAGACTCATCTTGGTCAGGATCGATTTGAAATCTATCATGGTTTCAGAGAAATCATACTCCATGGTTCGTTGTTCTTGTAAAATGTTGAACGACTATCCCAACTAAAATCTATCCACTCAACAAAAATTATTTCAGAGAAATCATACTACATGGTTCGTTGTTCTTGTAGAATGTTGAACGACTACCCCAACTAAAATCTATCCACTCAACAAAAATTATTTCACACCACAGACTCATCTTGGTCAGGATCGATTTGAAATCTATCATGGTTTCAGAGAAATCATACTCCATGGTAAGTTGTTCTTGTAGAATGTTGAACGACTACCCCAACTAAAATCTTTCCACTCAACAAAAATTATTTCACACCACAGACTCATCTTGGTCAGGATCGATTTGAAATCTATCATGGTTTCAGAGAAATCATACTCCATGGTAAGTTGTTCTTGTAGAATGTTGAACGACTACCCCAACTAAAATCTATCCACTCAACAAAAATTATTTCAGAGAAATCATACTCCATGGTAAGTTGTTCTTGTAGAATGTTGAACGACTATCCCAACTAAAATCTATCCACTCAACAAAAATTATTTCAGAGAAATCATACTCCATGGTTCGTTGTTCTTGTAGAATGTTGAACGACTACCCCAACTAAAATCTATCCACTCAACAAAAATTATTTCAGAGAAATCATACTCCATGGTAAGTTGTTCTTGTAGAATGTTGAACGACTACCCCTAACTAAAATCTATCCACTCAACAAAAACTATTTCACACCACAGACTCATCTTGGTCAGGATCGATTTGAAATCTATCATGGTTTCAGAGAAATCATACCCCATGTTTCGTTGTTCTTGTAGAATGTTGAACGACTATCCCAACTAAAATCTATCCACTCAACAAAAATTATTTCACACCACAGACTCATCTTGGTCAGGATCGATTTGAAATCTATCATGGTTTCAGAGAAATCATACTCCATGGTTCGTTGTTCTTGTAAAATGTTGAACGACTATCCCAACTAAAATCTATCCACTCAACAAAAATTATTTCAGAGAAATCATACTCCATGGTAAGTTGTTCTTGTAGAATGTTGAACGACTACCCCAACTAAAATCTATCCACTCAACAAAAATTATTTCACACCACAGACTCATCTTGGTCAGGATCGATTTGAAATCTATCATGGTTTCAGAGAAATCATACTCCATGGTAAGTTGTTCTTGTAGAATGTTGAACGACTACCCCAACTAAAATCTATCCACTCAACAAAAATTATTTCAGAGAAATCATACTCCATGGTAAGTTGTTCTTGTAGAATGTTGAACGACTATCCCAACTAAAATCTATCCACTCAACAAAAATTATTTCAGAGAAATCATACTCCATGATTCGTTGTTCTCGTAGAATGTTGAACGACTACCCCAACTAAAATCTATCCACTCAACAAAAATTATTTCAGAGAAATCATACTCCATGGTAAGTTGTTCTTGTAGAATGTTGAACGACTATCCCAACTAAAATCTATCCACTCAACAAAAATTATTTCAGAGAAATCATACTCCATGATTCGTTGTTCTCGTAGAATGTTGAACGACTACCCCAACTAAAATCTATCCACTCAACAAAAATTATTTCAGAGAAATCATACTCCATGGTAAGTTGTTCTTGTAGAATGTTGAGCGACTACCCCAAATAAAATCTATCCACTCAACAAAAATTATTTCACACCACAGACTCATCTTCGTCAGGATCGATTTGAAATCTATCATGGTTGCAGAGAAATCATACTCCATGGTAAGTTGTTCTTGTAGAATGTTGAACGACTATCAAAACTAAAATCTATCCACTCAACAAAAATTATTTCAGAGAAATCATACTCCATGATTCGTTGTTCTCGTAGAATGTTGAACGACTACCCCAACTAAAATCTATCCACTCAACAAAAATTATTTCAGAGAAATCATACTCCATGGTAAGTTGTTCTTGTAGAATGTTGAGCGACTACCCCAAATAAAATCTATCCACTCAACAAAAATTATTTCACACCACAGACTCATCTTGGTCAGGATCGATTTGAAATCTATCATGGTTGCAGAGAAATCATACTCCATGGTTCGTTGTTCTTGTAGAATGTTGAACGACTATCCCAACTAAAATCTATCCACTCAACAAAAATTATTTCAGAGAAATCATACTCCATGGTAAGTTGTTCTTGTAGAATGTTGAACGACTATCCCAACTAAAATCTATCCACTCAACAAAAATTATTTCAGAGAAATCATACTCCATGATTCGTTGTTCTCGTAGAATGTTGAACGACTACCCCAACTAAAATCTATCCACTCAACAAAAATTATTTCAGAGAAATCATACTCCATGGTAAGTTGTTCTTGTAGAATGTTGAACGACTACCCCAACTAAAATCTATCCACTCAACAAAAATTATTTCACACCACAGACTCATCTTGGTCAGGATCGATTTGAAATCTATCATGGTTTCAGAGAAATCATACTCCATGGTAAGTTGTTCTTGTAGAATGTTGAACGACTACCCCAACTAAAATCTATCCACTCAACAAAAATTATTTCAGAGAAATCATACTCCATGGTAAGTTGTTCTTGTAGAATGTTGAACGACTATCCCAACTAAAATCTATCCACTCAACAAAAATTATTTCAGAGAAATCATACTCCATGATTCGTTGTTCTCGTAGAATGTTGAACGACTACCCCAACTAAAATCTATCCACTCAACAAAAATTATTTCAGAGAAATCATACTCCATGGTAAGTTGTTCTTGTAGAATGTTGAGCGACTACCCCAAATAAAATCTATCCACTCAACAAAAATTATTTCACACCACAGACTCATCTTGGTCAGGATCGATTTGAAATCTATCATGGTTGCAGAGAAATCATACTCCATGGTTCGTTGTTCTTGTAGAATGTTGAACGACTATCCCAACTAAAATCTATCCACTCAACAAAAATTATTTCAGAGAAATCATACTCCATGATTCGTTGTTCTCGTAGAATGTTGAACGACTACCCCAACTAAAATCTATCCACTCAACAAAAATTATTTCAGAGAAATCATACTCCATGGTAAGTTGTTCTTGTAGAATGTTGAGCGACTACCCCTAATAAAATCTATCCACTCAACAAAAATTATTTCACACCACAGACTCATCTTGGTCAGGATCGATTTGAAATCTATCATGGTTGCAGAGAAATCATACTCCATGGTTCGTTGTTCTTGTAGAATGTTGAACGACTATCCCAACTAAAATCTATCCACTCAACAAAAATTATTTCAGAGAAATCATACTCCATGGTAAGTTGTTCTTGTAGAATGTTGAACGACTACCCCAACTAAAATCTATCCACTCAACAAAAATTATTTCAGAGAAATCATACTCCATGGTAAGTTGTTCTTGAAGAATGTTGAGCGACTACCCCAAATAAAATCTATCCACTCAACAAAAATTATTTCACACCACAGACTCATCTTGGTCAGGATCGATTTGAAATCTATCATGGTTGCAGAGAAATCATACTCCATGGTTCGTTGTTCTTGTAGAATGTTGAACGACTACCCCAACTAAAATCTATCCACTCAACAAAAATTATTTCAGAGAAATCATACTCCATGGTAAGTTGTTCTTGTAGAATGTTGAGCGACTACCCCAAATAAAATCTATCCACTCAACAAAAATTATTTCACACCACAGACTCATCTTGGTCAGGATCGATTTGAAATCTATCATGGTTGCAGAGAAATCATACTCCATGGTTCGTTGTTCTTGTAGAATGTTGAACGACTATCCCAACTAAAATCTATCCACTCAACAAAAATTATTTCAGAGAAATCATACTCCATGGTAAGTTGTTCTTGTAGAATGTTGAACGACTATCCCAACTAAAATCTATCCACTCAACAAAAATTATTTCAGAGAAATCATACTCCATGATTCGTTGTTCTCGTAGAATGTTGAACGACTACCCCAACTAAAATCTATCCACTCAACAAAAATTATTTCAGAGAAATCATACTCCATGGTAAGTTGTTCTTGTAGAATGTTGAGCGACTACCCCAAATAAAATCTATCCACTCAACAAAAATTATTTCACACCACAGACTCATCTTGGTCAGGATCGATTTGAAATCTATCATGGTTGCAGAGAAATCATACTCCATGGTTCGTTGTTCTTGTTGAATGTTGAACGACTATCCCAACTAAAATCTATCCACTCAACAAAAATTATTTCAGAGAAATCATACTCCATGGTAAGTTGTTCTTGTAGAATGTTGAACGACTACCCCAACTAAAATCTATCCACTCAACAAAAATTATTTCAGAGAAATCATACTCCATGATTCGTTGTTCTCGTAGAATGTTGAACGACTACCCCAACTAAAATCTATCCACTCAACAAAAATTATTTCAGAGAAATCATACTCCATGGTAAGTTGTTCTTGTAGAATGTTGAGCGACTACCCCAAATAAAATCTATCCACTCAACAAAAATTATTTCACACCACAGACTCATCTTGGTCAGGATCGATTTGAAATCTATCATGGTTGCAGAGAAATCATACTCCATGGTTCGTTGTTCTTGTAGAATGTTGAACGACTATCCCAACTAAAATCTATCCACTCAACAAAAATTATTTCAGAGAAATCATACTCCATGGTAAGTTGTTCTTGTAGAATGTTGAACGACTACCCCAACTAAAATCTATCCACTCAACAAAAATTATTTCAGAGAAATCATACTCCATGGTAAGTTGTTCTTGTAGAATGTTGAACGACTACCCCAACTAAAATCTATCCACTCAACAAAAATTATTTCACACCACAGACTCATCTTGGTCAGGATCGATTTGAAATCTATCATGGTTTCAGAGAAATCATACTCCATGGTAGGTTGTTCTTGTAGAATGTTGAACGACTATCCCAACTAAAATCTATCCACCCAACAAAAATTATTTCACACCACAGACTCATCTTGGTCAGGATCGATTTGAAATCTATCATGGTTTCAGAGAAATCATACTCCATGGTTCGTTGTTCTTGTAGAATGTTGAACGACTATCCCAACTAAAATCTATTAACTCAACAAAAATTATTTCAGAGAAATCATACTCCATGGTAAGTTGTTCTCGTAGAATGTTGAACGACTACCCCAACTAAAATCTATCCACTCAACAAAAATTATTTCACACCACAGACTCATCTTGGTCAGGATCGATTTGAAATCTATCATGGTTTCAGAGAAATCATACTCCATGGTTCGTTGTTCTTGTAAAATGTTGAACGACTATCCCAACTAAAATCTATCCACTCAACAAAAATTATTTCAGAGAAATCATACTCCATGGTAAGTTGTTCTTGTAGAATGTTGAACGACTACCCCAACTAAAATCTATCCACTCAACAAAAATTATTTCACACCACAGACTCATCTTAGTCAGGATCGATTTGAAATCTATCATGGTTTCAGAGAAATCATACTCCATGGTAAGTTGTTCTTGTAGAATGTTGAACCACTACCCCAACTAAAAGCTATCCACTCAACAAAAATTATTTCACACCACAGACTCATCTTGGTCAGGATCGATTTGAAATCTATCATGGTTTCAGAGAAATCATAGTCCATGGTAAGTTGTTCTTGTAGAATGTTGAACGACTATCCCAACTAAAATCTATCCACTCAACAAAAATTATTTCAGAGAAATCATACTCCATGGTTCGTTGTTCTTGTAGAATGTTGAACGACTACCCCAGCTAAAATCTATCCACTCAACAAAAATTATTTCAGAGAAATCATACTCCATGGTAAGTTGTTCTTGTAGAATATTGAACGACTATCCCAACTAAAATCTATCCACCCAACAAAAATTATTTCACACCACAGACTCATCTTGGTCAGGATCGATTTGAAATCTATCATGGTTTCAGAGAAATCATACTCCATGGTTCGTTGTTCTTGTAGAATGTTGAACGACTATCCCAACTAAAATCTATCCACTCAACAAAAATTATTTCAGAGAAATCATACTCCATGGTAAGTTGTTCTTGTAGAATGTTGAACGACTACCCCAACTAAAATCTATCCACTCAACAAAAATTATTTCACACCACAGACTCATCTTGGTCAGGATCGATTTGAAATCTATCATGGTTTCAGAGAAATCATATTCCATGGTTCGTTGTTCTTGTAGAATGTTGAACGACTACCCCAACTAAAATCTATCCACTCAACAAAAATTATTTCACACCACAGACTCATCTTGGTCAGGATCGATTTGAAATCTATCATGGTTTCAGAGAAATCATACTCCATGGTTCGTTGTTCTTGTAAAATGTTGAACGACTATCCCAACTAAAATCTATCCACTCAACAAAAATTATTTCAGAGAAATCATACTACATGTTTCGTTATTCTTGTAGAATGTTAAACGACTACCCCAACTAAAATCTATATACTCAACAAAAATTATTTCACACCACAGACTCATCTTGGTCAGGATCGATTTGAAATCTATCATGGTTTCAGAGAAATCATACTCCATGGTTCGTTGTTCTTGTAGAATGTTGAACGACTACCCCAACTAAAATCTATCCACTCAACAAAAATTATTTCACACCACAGACTCATCTTGGTCAGGATCGATTTGAAATCTATCATGGTTTCAGAGAAATCATACTCCATGGTTCGTTGTTCTTGTAGAATGTTGAACGACTACCCCAACTGAAATCTATCCACTCAACAAAAATTATTTCAGAGAAATCATACTCCATGGTAAGTTGTTCTTGTAGAATGTTGAACGACTATCCCAACTAAAATCTATCCACTCAACAAAAATTATTTCAGAGAAATCATACTCCATGGTTCGTTGTTCTTGTAGAATGTTGAACGACTACCCCAACTAAAATCTATCCACTCAACAAAAATTATTTCAGAGAAATCATACTCCATGGTAAGTTGTTCTTGTAGAATGTTGAACGACTACCCCTAACTAAAATCTATCCACTCAACAAAAACTATTTCACACCACAGACTCATCTTGGTCAGGATCGATTTGAAATCTATCATGGTTTCAGAGAAATCATACCCCATGTTTCGTTGTTCTTGTAGAATGTTGAACGACTATCCCAACTAAAATCTATCCACTCAACAAAAATTATTTCACACCACAGACTCATCTTGGTCAGGATCGATTTGAAATCTATCATGGTTTCAGAGAAATCATACTCCATGGTTCGTTGTTCTTGTAAAATGTTGAACGACTATCCCAACTAAAATCTATCCACTCAACAAAAATTATTTCAGAGAAATCATACTCCATGGTAAGTTGTTCTTGTAGAATGTTGAACGACTACCCCAACTAAAATCTATCCACTCAACAAAAATTATTTCACACCACAGACTCATCTTGGTCAGGATCGATTTGAAATCTATCATGGTTTCAGAGAAATCAAAGTCCATGGTAAGCTGTTCTTGTAGAATGTTGAACGACTACCCCAACTAAAATCTATCCACTCAACAAAAATTATTTCACACCACAGACTCATCTTGGTCAGGATCGATTTGAAATCTATCATGGTTTCAGAGAAATCATAGTCCATGGTTCGTTGTTCTTGTAGAATGTTGAACGACTACCCCAACTAAAATCTATCCACTCAACAAAAATTATTTCACACCACAGACTCATCTTGGTCAGGATCGATTTGAAATCTATCATGGTTTCAGAGAAATCATAGTCCATGGTAAGTTGTTCTTGTAGAATGTTGAACGACTATCCCAACTAAAATCTATCCACTCAACAAAAATTATTTCAGAGAAATCATACTCCATGGTTCGTTGTTCTTGTAGAATGTTGAACGACTACCCCAACTAAAATCTATCCACTCAAGGAAAATTATTTCACACCACAGACTCATCTTGGTCAGGATCGATTTGAAATCTATCGTGGTTTCAGAGAAATCATAGTCCATTTTAAGTTGTTCATGTAGAATGTTGAGCGACTATCCCAACTAAAATCTATCCACTCAACAAAAATTATTTCAGAGAAATCATACTCCATGGTTCGTTGTTCTTGTAGAATGTTGAACGACTAATCCAACTAAAATCTATCCACTCAACAAAAATTATTTCACACCACAGACTCATCTTGGTCAGGATCGATTTGAAATCTATCATGGTTTCAGAGAAATCATACTCCATGGTTCGTTGTTCTTGTAAAATTTTGAACGACTACCCCAACTAAAATCTATCCACTCAACAAAAATTATTTCAGAGAAATCATACTCCATGGTTCGTTGTTCTTGTAGAATGTTGAACGACTACCCCAACTAAAATCTATCCACTCAACAAAAATTATTTCAGAGAAATCATACTCCATGGTAAGTTGTTCTTGTAGAATGTTGAACGACTACCCCAACTAAAATCTATCCACTCAACAAAAATTATTTCAGAGAAATCATACTCCATGTTTCGTTGTTCTTGTAGAATGTTGAACGACTACCCCAACTAAAATCTATCCACTCAACAAAAATTATTTCAGAGAAATCATACTCCATGGTTCGTTGTTCTTGTAGAATGTTGAACGACTACCCCAACTAAAATCTGTCCACTCAACAAAAATTATTTCACACCACAGACTCATCTTGGTCAGGATCGATTTGAAATCTATCATGGTTTCAGAGAAATCATATTCCATGGTTCGTTGTTCTTGTAGAATGTTGAACGACTACCCCAACTAAAATCTATTCACTCAACAAAAATTATTTCACACCAAAGACTCATCTTGGTCAGGATCGATTTGAAATCTATCATGGTTTCAGAGAAATCATACTCCATGGTTCGTTGTTCTTGTAAAATATTGAACGACTATCCCAACTAAAATCTATCCACTCAACAAAAATTATTTCAGAGAAATCATACTACATGGTTCGTTGTTCTTTTAGAATGTTGAACGACTATCCCAACTAAAATCTATCCACTCAACAAAAATTATTTTACACCACAGACTCATCTTGGTCAGGATCGATTTGAAATCTATCATGGTTTCAGAGAAATCATACTCCATGGTAAGTTGTTCTTGTAGAATGTTGAACGACTACCCCAACTAAAATCTATCCACTCAACAAAAATTATTTCACACCACAGACTCATCTTGGTCAGGATCGATTTGAAATCTATCATGGTTTCAGAGAAATCATACTCCATGGTAAGTTGTTCTTGTAGAATGTTGAACGACTACCCCAACTAAAATCTATCCACTCAACAAAAATTATTTCAGAGAAATCATACTCCATGGTAAGTTGTTCTTGTAGAATGTTGAACGACTATCCCAACTAAAATCTATCCACTCAACAAAAATTATTTCAGAGAAATCATACTCCATGGTAAGTTGTTCTTGTAGAATGTTGAACGACTACCCCAACTAAAATCTATCCACTCAACAAAAATTATTTCAGAGAAATCATACTCCATGGTAAGTTGTTCTTGTAGAATGTTGAACGACTACCCCTAACTAAAACGTATCCACTCAACAAAAACTATTTCACACCACAGACTCATCTTGGTCAGGATCGATTTGAAATCTATCATGGTTTCAGAGAAATCATACCCCATGTTTCGTTGTTCTTGTAGAATGTTGAACGACTATCCCAACTAAAATCTATCCACTCAACAAAAATTATTTCACACCACAGACTCATCTTGGTCAGGATCGATTTGAAATCTATCATGGTTTCAGAGAAATCATACTCCATGGTAAGTTGTTCTTGTAAAATGTTGAACGACTATCCCAACTAAAATCTATCCACTCAACAAAAATTATTTCAGAGAAATCATACTCCATGGTAAGTTGTTCTTGTAGAATGTTGAACGACTACCCCAACTAAAATCTATCCACTCAACAAAAATTATTTCACACCACAGACTCATCTTGGTCAGGATCGATTTGAAATCTATCATGGTTTCAGAGAAATCATAGTCCATGATAAGTTGTTCTTGTAGAATGTTGAACGACTACCCCAACTAAAATCTGTCCACTCAACAAAAATTATTTCACACCACAGACTCATCTTGGTCACGATCGATTTGAAATCTATCATGGTTTCAGAGAAATCATAGTCCATGGTAAGTTGTTCTCGTAGAATGTTGAACGACTACCCCAACTAAAATCTATCCACTCAACAAAAATTATTTCACACCACAGACTCATCTTGGTCAGGATCGATTTGAAATCTATCATGGTTTCAGAGAAATCATATTCCATGGTTCGTTGTTCTTGTAGAATGTTGAACGACTACCCCAACTAAAATCTATCCACTCAACAAAAATTATTTCACACCAAAGACTCATCTTGGTCAGGATCGATTTGAAATCTATCATGGTTTCAGAGAAATCATACTCCATGGTTCGTTGTTCTTGTAAACTATTGAACGACTATCGAAACTAAAATCTATCCACTCAACAAAAATTATTTCAGAGAAATCATACTCCATGGTAAGTTGTTCTTGTAAAATGTTGAACGACTACCCCAACTAAAATCTATCCACTCAACAAAAATTATTTCAGAGAAATCATAGTCCATGGTAAGTTGTTCTTGTAGAATGTTGAACGACTACCCCAACTAAAATCTGTCCACTCAACAAAAATTATTTCACACCACAGACTCATCTTGGTCAGGATCGATTTGAAATCTATCATGGTTTCAGAGAAATCATATTCCATGGTTCGTTGTTCTTGTAGAATGTTGAACGACTACCCCAACTAAAATCTATTCACTCAACAAAAATTATTTCACACCAAAGACTCATCTTGGTCAGGATCGATTTGAAATCTATCATGGTTTCAGAGAAATCATACTCCATGGTTCGTTGTTCTTGTAAAATATTGAACGACTATCCCAACTAAAATCTATCCACTCAACAAAAATTATTTCAGAGAAATCATACTACATGGTTCGTTGTTCTTGTAGAATGTTGAACGACTATCCCAACTAAAATCTATCCACTCAACAAAAATTATTTTACACCACAGACTCATCTTGGTCAGGATCGATTTGAAATCTATCATGGTTTCAGAGAAATCATACTCCATGGTAAGTTGTTCTTGTAGAATGTTGAACGACTACCCCAACTAAAATCTATCCACTCAACAAAAATTATTTCACACCACAGACTCATCTTGGTCAGGATCGATTTGAAATCTATCATGGTTTCAGAGAAATCATACTCCATGGTAAGTTGTTCTTGTAGAATGTTGAACGACTACCCCAACTAAAATCTATCCACTCAACAAAAATTATTTCAGAGAAATCATACTCCATGGTAAGTTGTTCTTGTAGAATGTTGAACGACTATCCCAACTAAAATCTATCCACTCAACAAAAATTATTTCAGAGAAATCATACTCCATGGTAAGTTGTTCTTGTAGAATGTTGAACGACTACCCCAACTAAAATCTATCCACTCAACAAAAATTATTTCAGAGAAATCATACTCCATGGTAAGTTGTTCTTGTAGAATGTTGAACGACTACCCCTAACTAAAACGTATCCACTCAACAAAAACTATTTCACACCACAGACTCATCTTGGTCAGGATCGATTTGAAATCTATCATGGTTTCAGAGAAATCATACCCCATGTTTCGTTGTTCTTGTAGAATGTTGAACGACTATCCCAACTAAAATCTATCCACTCAACAAAAATTATTTCACACCACAGACTCATCTTGGTCAGGATCGATTTGAAATCTATCATGGTTTCAGAGAAATCATACTCCATGGTAAGTTGTTCTTGTAAAATGTTGAACGACTATCCCAACTAAAATCTATCCACTCAACAAAAATTATTTCAGAGAAATCATACTCCATGGTAAGTTGTTCTTGTAGAATGTTGAACGACTACCCCAACTAAAATCTATCCACTCAACAAAAATTATTTCACACCACAGACTCATCTTGGTCAGGATCGATTTGAAATCTATCATGGTTTCAGAGAAATCATAGTCCATGGTAAGTTGTTCTTGTAGAATGTTGAACGACTACCCCAACTAAAATCTGTCCACTCAACAAAAATTATTTCACACCACAGACTCATCTTGGTCACGATCGATTTGAAATCTATCATGGTTTCAGAGAAATCATAGTCCATGGTAAGTTGTTCTCGTAGAATGTTGAACGACTACCCCAACTAAAATCTATCCACTCAACAAAAATTATTTCACACCACAGACTCATCTTGGTCAGGATCGATTTGAAATCTATCATGGTTTCAGAGAAATCATATTCCATGGTTCGTTGTTCTTGTAGAATGTTGAACGACTACCCCAACTAAAATCTATCCACTCAACAAAAATTATTTCACACCAAAGACTCATCTTGGTCAGGATCGATTTGAAATCTATCATGGTTTCAGAGAAATCATACTCCATGGTTCGTTGTTCTTGTAAACTATTGAACGACTATCGAAACTAAAATCTATCCACTCAACAAAAATTATTTCAGAGAAATCATACTCCATGGTAAGTTGTTCTTGTAAAATGTTGAACGACTACCCCAACTAAAATCTATCCACTCAACAAAAATTATTTCAGAGAAATCATAGTCCATGGTAAGTTGTTCTTGTAGAATGTTGAACGACTACCCCAACTAAAATCTATCCACTCAACAAAAATTATTTCACACCACAGACTCATCTTGGTCAGGATCGATTTGAAATCTATCATGGTTTCAGAGAAATCATAGTCCGTGGTAAGTTGTTCTTGTAGAATGTTGAACGACTATCCCAACTAAAATCTATCCACTCAACAAAAATTATTTCAGAGAAATCGTACTCCATGGTAAGTTGTTCTTGTAGAATGTTGAACGACTATCCCAACTAAAATCTATCCACTCAACAAAAATTATTTCACACCACAGACTCATCTTGGTCAGGATCGATTTGAAATCTATCATGGTTTCAGAGAAATCATAGTCCATGGTAAGTTGTTCTTGTAGAATGTTGAACGACTACCCCAACTAAAATCTGTCCACTCAACAAAAATTATTTCACACCACAGACTCATCTTGGTCATGATCGATTTGAAATCTATCATGGTTTCAGAGAAATCATAGTCCATGGTAAGTTGTTCTCGTAGAATGTTGAACGACTACCCCAACTAAAATCTATCCACTCAACAAAAATTATTTCACACCACAGACTCATCTTGGTCAGGATCGATTTGAAATCTATCATGGTTTCAGAGAAATCATATTCCATGGTTCGTTGTTCTTGTAGAATGTTGAACGACTACCCCAACTAAAATCTATCCACTCAACAAAAATTATTTCACACCAAAGACTCATCTTGGTCAGGATCGATTTGAAATCTATCATGGTTTCAGAGAAATCATACTCCATGGTTCGTTGTTCTTGTAAACTAGTGAACGACTATCGAAACTAAAATCTATCCACTCAACAAAAATTATTTCAGAGAAATCATACTCCATGGTAAGTTGTTCTTGTAAAATGTTGAACGACTACCCCAACTAAAATCTATCCACTCAACAAAAATTATTTCAGAGAAATCATACTCCATGGTAAGTTGTTCTTGTAGAATGTTGAACGACTACCCCAACTAAAATCTATCCACTCAACAAAAATTATTTCAGAGAAATCATACTCCATGTTTCGTTGTTCTCGTAGAATGTTGAACGACTACCCCAACTAAAATCTATCCACTCAACAAAAATTATTTCACACCACAGACTCATCTTGGTCAGGATCGATTTGAAATCTATCATGGTTTCAGAGAAATCATACTCCATGGTTCGTTGTTCTTGTAGAATGTTGAACGACTACCCCAACTAAAATCTATCCACTCAACGAAAATTATTTCACACCAAAGACTCATCTTGGTCAGGATCGATTTGAAATCTATCATGGTTTCAGAGAAATCATACTCCATGGTTCGTTGTTCTTGTAGAATGTTGAACGACTACCCCAACTAAAATCTATCCACTCAACAAAAATTATTTCAGAGAAATCATACTCCATGGTAAGTTGTTCTTGTAGAATGTTGAACGACTACCCCAACTAAAATCTATCCACTCAACAAAAATTATTTCAGAGAAATCATACTCCATGTTTCGTTGTTCTTGTAGAATGTTGAACGACTACCCCAACTAAAATCTATCCACTCAACAAAAATTATTTCAGAGAAATCATACTCCATGGTTCGTTGTTCTTGTAGAATGTTGAACGACTACCCCAACTAAAATCTATCCACTCAACAAAAATTATTTCACACCACAGACTCATCTTGGTCAGGATCGATTTGAAATCTATCATGGTTTCAGAGAAATCATATTCCATGGTTCGTTGTTCTTGTAGAATGTTGAACGACTACCCCAACTAAAATCTATCCACTCAACAAAAATTATTTCACACCAAAGACTCATCTTGGTCAGGATCGATTTGAAATCTATCATGGTTTCAGAGAAATCATACTCCATGGTTCGTTGTTCTTGTAAACTATTGAACGACTATCGAAACTAAAATCTATCCACTCAACAAAAATTATTTCAGAGAAATCATACTACATGGTTCGTTGTTCTTGTAGAATGTTGAACGACTATCCCAACTAAAATCTATCCACTCAACAAAAATTATTTCACACCACAGACTCATCTTGGTCAGGATCGATTTGAAATCTATCATGGTTTCAGAGAAATCATACTCCATGGTAAGTTGTTCTTGTAGAATGTTGAACGACTACCCCAACTAAAATCTATCCACTCAACAAAAATTATTTCACACCACAGACTCATCTTGGTCAGGATCGATTTGAAATCTATCATGGTTTCAGAGAAATCATACTCCATGGTAAGTTGTTCTTGTAGAATGTTGAACGACTACCCCAACTAAAATCTATCCACTCAACAAAAATTATTTCAGAGAATACATACTCCATGGTAAGTTGTTCTTGTAGAATGTTGAACGACTATCCCAACTAAAATCTATCCACTCAACAAAAATTATTTCAGAGAAATCATACTCCATGGTAAGTTGTTCTTGTAGAATGTTGAACGACTACCCCAACTAAAATCTATCCACTCAACAAAAATTATTTCAGAGAAATCATACTCCATGGTAAGTTGTTCTTGTAGAATGTTGAACGACTACCCCTAACTAAAATCTATCCACTCAACAAAAACTATTTCACACCACAGACTCATCTTGGTCAGGATCGATTTGAAATCTATCATGGTTTCAGAGAAATCATACCCCATGTTTCGTTGTTCTTGTAGAATGTTGAACGACTATCCCAACTAAAATCTATCCACTCAACAAAAATTATTTCACACCACAGACTCATCTTGGTCAGGATCGATTTGAAATCTATCATGGTTTCAGAGAAATCATACTCCATGGTTCGTTGTTCTTGTAAAATGTTGAACGACTATCCCAACTAAAATCTATCCACTCAACAAAAATTATTTCAGAGAAATCATACTCCATGGTAAGTTGTTCTTGTAGAATGTTGAACGACTATCCCAACTAAAATCTATCCACTCAACAAAAATTATTTCACACCACAGACTCATCTTGGTCAGGATCGATTTGAAATCTATCATGGTTTCAGAGAAATCATAGTCCATGGTAAGTTGTTCTTGTAGAATGTTGAACGACTACCCCAACTAAAATCTATCCACTCAACAAAAATTATTTCACACCACAGACTCATCTTGGTCACGATCGATTTGAAATCTATCATGGTTTCAGAGAAATCATAGTCCATGGTAAGTTGTTCTTGCAGAATGTTGAACGACTACCCCAACTAAAATCTATCCACTCAACAAAAATTATTTCACACCACAGACTAATCTTGGTCAGGATCGATTTGAAATCTATCATGGTTTCAGAGAAATCATAGTCCATGGTAAGTTGTTCTTGTAGAATGTTGAACGACTATCCCAACTAAAATCTATCCACTCAACAAAAATTATTTCAGAGAAATCATACTCCATGGTTCGTTGTTCTTGTAGAATGTTGAACGACTACCCCAACTAAAATCTATCCACTTAACAAAAATTATTTCACACCACAGACTCATCTTGGTCAGGATCGATTTGAAATCTATCGTGGTTTCAGAGAAATCATAGTCCATGGTAAGTTGTTCATGTAGAATGTTGAACGACTACCCCAACTAAAATCTATCCACTCAACAAAAATTATTTCAGAGAAATCATACTCCATGGTAAGTTGTTCTTGTAGAATGTTGAACGACTATCCCAACTAAAATCTATCCACTCAACAAAAATTATTTCAGAGAAATCATACTCCATTTTTCGTTGTTCTTGTAGAATGTTGAACGACTACCCCAACTAAAATCTATCCACTCAACAAAAATTATTTCAGAGAAATCATACTCCATGGTAAGTTGTTCTTGTAGAATGTTGAACGACTACCCCTAACTAAAGTCTATCCACTCAACAAAAATTATTTCACACCACAGACTGATCTTGGTCAGGATCGATTTGAAATCTATCATGGTTTCAGAGAAATCATACCCCATGTTTCGTTGTTCTTGTAGAATGTTGAACGACTATCCCAACTAAAATCTATCCACTCAACAAAAATTATTTCACACCACAGACTCATCTTGGTCAGGATCGATTTGAAATCTATCATGGTT
Source organism: Xylota sylvarum (assembly GCA_905220385.1). Lineage (NCBI taxonomy): Eukaryota > Metazoa > Arthropoda > Insecta > Diptera > Syrphidae > Xylota > Xylota sylvarum. Next base: position 240,287 of record CAJMZQ010000094.1, read on the forward strand.
TCAGAGAAATCATACTCCATGGTTCGTTGTTCTTGTAAAATGTTGAACGACTATCCCAACTAAAATCTATCCACTCAACACAAATTATTTCAGAGAAATCATACTCCATGGTAAGTTGTTCTTGTAGAATGTTGAACGACTACCCCAACTAAAATCTATCCACTCAACAAAAATTATTTCACACCACAGACTCATCTTGGTCAGGATCGATTTGAAATCTATCATGGTTTCAGAGAAATCATAGTCCATGGTAAGTTGTTCTTGTAGAATGTTGAACGACTATCCCAACTAAAATCTATCCACTCAACAAAAATTATTTCACACCACAGACTCATCTTGGTCAGGATCGATTTGAAATCTATCATGGTTTCAGAGAAATCATAGTCCATGGTAAGTTGTTCTTGTAAAATGTTGAACGATTATCCCAACTAAAATCTATCCACTCAACAAAAATTATTTCAGAGAAATCATACTCCATGGTTCGTTGTTCTTGTAGAATGTTGAACGACTACCCCAACTACAATCTATCCACTCAACAAAAATTATTTCACACCACAGACTCATCTTGGTCAGGATCGATTTGAAATCTATCGTGGTTTCAGGGAAATCATAGTCCATGGTAAGTTGTTCATGTAGAATGTTGAACGACTATCCCAACTAAAATCTATCCACTCAACAAAAATTATTTCAGAGAAATCATACTCCATGTTTCGTTGTTCTTGTAGAATGTTGAACGACTACCCCAACTAAAATCTATCCACTCAACAAAAATTATTTCAGAGAAATCATACTCCATGGTAAGTTGTTCTTGTAGAATGTTGAACGACTACCCCAACTAAAATCTATCCACTCAACAAAAATTATTTCAGAGAAATCATACTCCATGTTTCGTTGTTCTTGTAGAATGTTGAACGACTACCCCAACTAAAATCTATCCACTCAACAAAAATTATTTCAGAGAAATCATACTCCATGGTAAGTTGTTCTTGTAGAATGTTGAACGACTACCCCAACTAAAATCTATCCACTCAACAAAAATTATTTCAGAGAAATCATACTCCATGTTTCGTTGTTCTTGTAGAATGTTGAACGACTACCCCAACTAAAATCTATCCACTCAACAAAAATTATTTCAGAGAAATCATACTCCATGGTTCGTTGTTCTTGTAGAATGTTGAACGACTACCCCAACTAAAATCTATCCACTCAACAAAAATTATTTCACACCACAGACTCATCTTGGTCAGGATCGATTTGAAATCTATCATGGTTTCAGAGAAATCATATTCCATGGTTCGTTGTTCTTGTAGAATGTTGAACGACTACCCCAACTAAAATCTATCCACTCAACAAAAATTATTTCACACCAAAGACTCATCTTGGTCAGGATCGATTTGAAATCTATCATGGTTTCAGAGAAATCATACTCCATGGTTCGTTGTTCTTGTAAAATATTGAACGACTATCGAAACTAAAATCTATCCACTCAACAAAAATTATTTCAGAGAAATCATACTCCATGGTTCGTTGTTCTTGTAGAATGTTGAACGACTATCCCAACTAAAATCTATCCACTCAACAAAAATTATTTTACACCACAGACTCATCTTGGTCAGGATCGATTTGAAATCTATCATGGTTTCAGAGAAATCATACTCCATGGTAAGTTGTTCTTGTAGAATGTTGAACGACTACCCCAACTAAAATCTATCCACTCAACAAAAATTATTTCACACCACAAACTCATCTTGGTCAGGATCGATTTGAAATCTATCATGGTTTCAGAGAAATCATACTCCATGGTAAGTTGTTCTTGTAGAATGTTGAACGACTACCCCAACTAAAATCTATCCACTCAACAAAAATTATTTCAGAGAAATCATGCTCCATGGTAAGTTGTTCTTGTAGAATGTTGAACGACTATCCCAACTAAAATCTATCCACTCAACAAAAATTATTTCAGAGAAATCATACTCCATGGTTCGTTGTTCTTGTAGAATGTTGAACGACTACCCCAACTAAAATCTATCCACTCAACAAAAATTATTTCAGAGAAATCATACTCCATGGTAAGTTGTTCTTGTAGAATGTTGAACGACTACCCCTAACTAAAATCTATCCACTCAACAAAAACTATTTCACACCACAGACTCATCTTGGTCAGGATCGATTTGAAATTTATCATGGTTTCAGAGAAATCATACCCCATGTTTCGTTGTTCTTGTAGAATGTTGAACGACTATCCCAACTAAAATCTATCCACTCAACAAAAATTATTTCACACCACAGAATCATCTTGGTCAGGATCGATTTGAAATCTATCATGGTTTCAGAGAAATCATACTCCATGGTTCGTTGTTCTTGTAAAATGTTGAACGACTATCCCAACTAAAATCTATCCACTCAACAAAAATTATTTCAGAGAAATCATACTCCATGGTAAGTTGTTCTTGTAGAATGTTGAACGACTACCCCAACTAAAATCTATCCACTCAACAAAAATTATTTCACACCACAGACTCATCTTGGTCAGGATCGATTTGAAATCTATCATGGTTTCAGAGAAATCATAGTCCATGGTAAGTTGTTCTTGTAGAATGTTGAACGACTACCCCAACTCAAATCTATCCACTCAACAAAAATTATTTCACACCACAGACTCATCTTGGTCACGATCGATTTGAAATCTATCATGGTTTCAGAGAAATCATAGTCCATGGTAAGTTGTTCTTGTAGAATGTTGAACGACTATCCCAACTAAAATCTATCCACTCAACAAAAATTATTTCAGAGAAATCATACTCCATGGTTCGTTGTTCTTGTAGAATGTTGAACGACTACCCCAACTAAAATCTATCCACTTAACAAAAATTATTTCACACCACAGACTCATCTTGGTCAGGATCGATTTGAAATCGATCGTGGTTTCAGAGAAATCATAGTCCATGGTAAGTTGTTCATGTAGAATGTTGAACGACTATCCCAACTAAAATCTATCCACTCAACAAAAATTATTTCAGAGAAATCATACTCCATGGTTCGTTGTTCTTGTAGAATGTTGAACGACTACCCCAACTAAAATCTATCCACTCAACAAAAATTATTTCACACCACAGACTCATCTTGGTCAGGATCGATTTGAAATCTATCATGGTTTCAGAGAAATCATAGTCCATGATAAGTTGTTCTTGTAGAATGTTGAACGACTACCCCAACTCAAATCTATCCACTCAACAAAAATTATTTCACACCACAGACTCATCTTGGTCAGGATCGATTTGAAATCTATCGTGGTTTCAGAGAAATCATAGTCCATGGTAAGTTATTCTTGTAGAATGTTGAACGACTATCCCAACTAAAATCTATCCACTCAACAAAAATTATTTCAGAGAAATCATACTCCATGGTTCGTTGTTCTTGTAGAATGTTGAACGACTACCCCAACTAAAATCTATCCACTCAACAAAAATTATTTCACACCACAGACTCATCTTGGTCAGGATCGATTTGAAATCTATCATGGTTTCAGAGAAATCATAGTCCATGGTAAGTTGTTCTTGTAGAATGTTGAACGACTACCCCAACTAAAATCTATCCACTCAACACAAATTATTTCACACCACAGACTCATCTTGGTCAGGATCGATTTGAAATCTATCATGGTTTCAGAGAAATTATACTCCATGGTTCGTTGTTCTTGTAAAATGTTGAACGACTACCCCAACTAAAATCTATCCACTCAACAAAAATTATTTCAGAGAAATCATACTCCATGGTTCGTTGTTCTTGTAGAATGTTGAACGACTTCCCCAACTAAAATCTATCCACTCAACAAAAATTATTTCAGAGAAATCATATTCCATGGTAAGTTGTTCTTGTAGAATGTTGAAAGACTACCCCAACTAAAATCTATCCACTCAACAAAAATTATTTCAGAGAAATCATACTCCATGTTTCGTTGTTCTTGTAGAATGTTGAACGACTACCCCAACTAAAATCTATCCACTCAACAAAAATTATTTCAGAGAAATCATACTCCATTTTAAGTTGTTCTTGTAGAATGTTGAACGACTACCCCAACTAAAATCTATCCACTCAACAAAAATTATTTCAGATAAATCATGCTCCATTATAAGTTGTTCTTGTAGAATATTGAACGACTACCCCAACTAAAATCTATCCACTCAACAAAAATTATTTCACACCACAGACTCATCTTGGTCAGGATCGATTTGAAATTTATCATGGTTTCAGAGAAATCATAGTCCATGGTAAGTTGTTCTTGTAGAATGTTGAACGACTACCCCAACTAAAATCTATCCACTCAACAAAAATTATTTCACACCACAGACTCATCTTGGTCAGGATCGATTTGAAATCTATCGTGGTTTCAGAGAAATCATAGTCCATGGTAAGTTATTCTTGTAGAATGTTGAACGACTATCCCAACTAAAATCTATCCACTCAACAAAAATTATTTCAGAGAAATCATACTCCATGGTTCGTTGTTCTTGTAGAATGTTGAACGACTTCCCCAACTAAAATCTATCCACTCAACAAAAATTATTTCAGAGAAATCATAGTCCATGGTAAGTTGTTCTTGTAGAATGTTGAACGACTTCCCCAACTAAAATCTATCCACTCAACAAAAATTATTTCAGAGAAATCATAGTCCATGGTAAGTTGTTCTTGTAGAATGTTGAACGACTACCCCAACTAAAATCTATCCACTCAACACAAATTATTTCACACCACAGACTCATCTTGGTCAGGATCGATTTGAAATCTATCATGGTTTCAGAGAAATCATACTCCATGGTTCGTTGTTCTTGTAAAATGTTGAACGACTACCCCAACTAAAATCTATCCACTCAACAAAAATTATTTCAGAGAAATCATACTCCATGGTTCGTTGTTCTTGTAGAATGTTGAACGACTTCCCCAACTAAAATCTATCCACTCAACAAAAATTATTTCAGAGAAATCATAGTCCATGGTAAGTTGTTCTTGTAGAATGTTGAACGACTACCCCAACTAAAATCTATCCACTCAACACAAATTATTTCACACCACAGACTCATCTTGGTCAGGATCGATTTGAAATCTATCATGGTTTCAGAGAAATCATACTCCATGGTTCGTTGTTCTTGTAAAATGTTGAACGACTATCCCAACTAAAATCTATCCACTCAACAAAAATTATTTCAGAGAAATCATACTCCATGGTTCGTTGTTCTTGTAGAATGTTGAACGACTATCCCAACTAAAATCTATCCACTCAACAAAACTTATTTCACACCACAGACTCATCTTGGTCAGGATCGTTTTTAATCTATCATAGTTTCAGAGAAATCATACTCCATGGTAAGTTGTTCATGTAGAATGTTGAACGACTATCCCAACTAAAATCTATCCACTCAACAAAAATTATTTCGGACAAATCATACTCCATGGTTCGTTGTTCTTGTAGAATGTTGAACGACTACCCCAACTAAAATCTATCCACTCAACAAAAATTATTTCACACCACAGACTCATCTTGGTCAGGATCGATTTGAAATTTATCATGGTTTCAGAGAAATCATAGTCCATGGTAAGTTGTTCTTGTAGAATGTTGAACGACTACCCCAACTAAAATCTATCCACTCAACAAAAATTATTTCACACCACAGACTCATCTTGGTCAGGATCGATTTGAAATCTATCGTGGTTTCAGAGAAATCATAGTCCATGGTAAGTTATTCTTGTAGAATGTTGAACGACTATCCCAACTAAAATCTATCCACTCAACAAAAATTATTTCAGAGAAATCATACTCCATGGTTCGTTGTTCTTGTAGAATGTTGAACGACTTCCCCAACTAAAATCTATCCACTCAACAAAAATTATTTCAGAGAAATCATAGTCCATGGTAAGTTGTTCTTGTAGAATGTTGAACGACTTCCCCAACTAAAATCTATCCACTCAACAAAAATTATTTCAGAGAAATCATAGTCCATGGTAAGTTGTTCTTGTAGAATGTTGAACGACTACCCCAACTAAAATCTATCCACTCAACACAAATTATTTCACACCACAGACTCATCTTGGTCAGGATCGATTTGAAATCTATCATGGTTTCAGAGAAATCATACTCCATGGTTCGTTGTTCTTGTAAAATGTTGAACGACTACCCCAACTAAAATCTATCCACTCAACAAAAATTATTTCAGAGAAATCATACTCCATGGTTCGTTGTTCTTGTAGAATGTTGAACGACTTCCCCAACTAAAATCTATCCACTCAACAAAAATTATTTCAGAGAAATCATAGTCCATGGTAAGTTGTTCTTGTAGAATGTTGAACGACTACCCCAACTAAAATCTATCCACTCAACACAAATTATTTCACACCACAGACTCATCTTGGTCAGGATCGATTTGAAATCTATCATGGTTTCAGAGAAATCATACTCCATGGTTCGTTGTTCTTGTAAAATGTTGAACGACTATCCCAACTAAAATCTATCCACTCAACAAAAATTATTTCAGAGAAATCATACTCCATGGTAAGTTGTTCTTGTAGAATGTTGAACGACTATCCCAACTAAAATCTATCCACTCAACAAAACTTATTTCACACCACAGACTCATCTTGGTCAGGATCGTTTTTAATCTATCATAGTTTCAGAGAAATCATACTCCATGGTAAGTTGTTCATGTAGAATGTTGAACGACTATCCCAACTAAAATCTATCCACTCAACAAAAATTATTTCGGACAAATCATACTCCATGGTTCGTTGTTCTTGTAGAATGTTGAACGACTACCCCAACTAAAATCTATCCACTCAACAAAAATTATTTCACACCACAGACTCATCTTGGTCAGGATCGATTTGAAATTTATCATGGTTTCAGAGAAATCATAGTCCATGGTAAGTTGTTCTTGTAGAATGTTGAACGACTACCCCAACTAAAATCTATCCACTCAACAAAAATTATTTCACACCACAGACTCATCTTGGTCAGGATCGATTTGAAATTTATCATGGTTTCAGAGAAATCATAGTCCATGGTAAGTTGTTCTTGTAGGATGTTGAACGACTACCCCAACTAAAATCTATCCACTCAACAAAAATTATTTCACACCACAGACTCATCTTGGTCAGGATCGATTTGAAATTTATCATGGTTTCAGAGAAATCATACTCCATGGTTCGTTGTTCTTGTAGAATGTTGAACGACTACCCCAACTAAAATCTATCCACTCAACAAAAATTATTTCACACCACAGACTCATCTTGGTCAGGATCGATTTGAAATTTATCATGGTTTCAGAGAAATCATAGTCCATGGTAAGTTGTTCTTGTAGAATGTTGAACGACTACCCCAACTAAAATCTATCCACTCAACAAAAATTATTTCACACCACAGACTCATCTTGGTCAGGATCGATTTGAAATCTATCATGGTTTCAGAGAAATCATAGTCCATGGTAAGTTGTTCTTGTAGAATGTTGAACGACTACCCCAACTCAAATCTATCCACTCAACAAAAATTATTTCACACCACAGACTCATCTTGGTCAGGATCGATTTGAAATCTATCGTGGTTTCAGAGAAATCATAGTCCATGGTAAGTTATTCTTGTAGAATGTTGAACGACTATCCCAACTAAAATCTATCCACTCAACAAAAATTATTTCAGAGAAATCATACTCCATGGTTCGTTGTTCTTGTAGAATGTTGAACGACTACCCCAACTAAAATCTATCCACTCAACAAAAATTATTTCACACCACAGACTCATCTTGGTCAGGATCGATTTGAAATCTATCATGGTTTCAGAGAAATCATAGTCCATGGTAAGTTGTTCTTGTAGAATGTTGAACGACTACCCCAACTAAAATCTATCCACTCAACACAAATTATTTCACACCACAGACTCATCTTGGTCAGGATCGATTTGAAATCTATCATGGTTTCAGAGAAATTATACTCCATGGTTCGTTGTTCTTGTAAAATGTTGAACGACTACCCCAACTAAAATCTATCCACTCAACAAAAATTATTTCAGAGAAATCATACTCCATGGTTCGTTGTTCTTGTAGAATGTTGAACGACTTCCCCAACTAAAATCTATCCACTCAACAAAAATTATTTCAGAGAAATCATATTCCATGGTAAGTTGTTCTTGTAGAATGTTGAACGACTACCCCAACTAAAATCTATCCACTCAACAAAAATTATTTCAGAGAAATCATACTCCATGTTTCGTTGTTCTTGTAGAATGTTGAACGACTACCCCAACTAAAATCTATCCACTCAACAAAAATTATTTCAGAGAAATCATACTCCATTTTAAGTTGTTCTTGTAGAATGTTGAACGACTACCCCAACTAAAATCTATCCACTCAACAAAAATTATTTCAGATAAATCATGCTCCATTATAAGTTGTTCTTGTAGAATATTGAACGACTACCCCAACTAAAATCTATCCACTCAACAAAAATTATTTCACACCACAGACTCATCTTGGTCAGGATCGATTTGAAATCTATCATGGTTTCAGAGAAATCATACTCCATGGTTCGTTGTTCTTGTAAAATGTTGAACGACTATCCCAACTAAAATCTATCCACTCAACAAAAATTATTTCAGAGAAATCATAATCCATGGTAAGTTGTTCTTGTAGAATGTTGAACGACTATCCCAACTAAAATCTATCCACTCAACAAAACTTATTTCACACCACAGACTCATCTTGGTCAGGATCGTTTTTAATCTATCATAGTTTCAGAGAAATCATACTCCATGGTAAGTTGTTCATGTAGAATGTTGAACGACTATCCCAACTAAAATCTATCCACTCAACAAAAATTATTTCGGAGAAATCATACTCCATGGTTCGTTGTTCTTGTAGAATGTTGAACGACTACCCCAACTAAAATCTATCCACTCAACAAAAATTATTTCACACCACAGACTCATCTTGGTCAGGATCGATTTGAAATTTATCATGGTTTCAGAGAAATCATAGTCCATGGTAAGTTGTTCTTGTAGAATGTTGAACGACTACCCCAACTAAAATCTATCCACTCAACAAAAATTAATTCACACCACAGACTCATCTTGGTCAGGATCGATTTGAAATCTATCATAGTTTCAGAGAAATCATACTCCAGGTAAGTTGTTCATGTAGAATGTTGAACGACTATCCCAACTAAAATCTATCCACTCAACAAAAATTATTTCGGAGAAATCATACTCCATGGTTCGTTGTTCTTGTAGAATGTTGAACGACTACCCCAACTAAAATCTATCCACTCAACAAAAATTATTTCACACCACAGACTCATCTTGGTCAGGATCGATTTGAAATTTATCATGGTTTCAGAGAAATCATAGTCCATGGTAAGTTGTTCTTGTAGAATGTTGAACGACTATCATAACTAAAATCTATCCACTCAACAAAAATTATTTCAAAGAAATCATACTCCATGGTTCGTTGTTCTTGTAGAATGTTGAACGACTACCCCAACTAAAATCTATCCACTCAACAAAAATTATTTCACACCACAGACTCATCTTGGTCAGGATCGATTTGAAATCTATCATGGTTTCAGAGAAATCATACTCCATGGTTCGTTGTTCTTGTAAAATGTTGAACGACTACCCCAACTAAAATCTATCCACTCAACAAAAATTATTTCAGAGAAATCATACTCCATGGTTCGTTGTTCTTGTAGAATGTTGAACGACTATCCCAACTAAAATCTATCCACTCAACAAAAATTATTTCAGAGAAATCATACTCCATGGTTCGTTGTTCTTGTAGAATGTTGAACGACTACCCCAACTAAAATCTATCCACTCAACAAAAATTATTTCAGAGAAATCATACTTCATGGTAAGTTGTTCTTGTAGAATGTTGAACGACTACCCCAACTAAAATCTATCCACTCAACAAAAATTATTTCAGAGAAATCATACTCCATGGTTCGTTGTTCTTGTAGAATGTTGAACGACTACCCCAACTAAAATCTATCCACTCAACAAAAATTATTTCACACCACAGACTCATCTTGGTTAAAATCGATTTGAAATCTATCATGGTTTCAGAGAAATCATAGTCCATGGTAAGTTGTTCTTGTAAAATGTTGAACGACTACCCCAACTAAAATCTATCCACTCAACAAAAATTATTTCACAGCACAGACTCATCTTGGTCAGGATCGATTTGAAATCTATCGTGGTTTCAGAGAAATCATACTCCATGGTAAGTTGTTCTTGTAGAATGTTGAACGACTATCCCAACTAAAATCTATCCACTCAACAAAAATTATTTCAGAGAAATCATACTCCATGGTTCGTTGTTCTTATAGAATGTTGAACGACTACCCCAACTAAAATCTATCCACTCAACAAAAATTATTTCACACCACAGACTCATCTTGGTCAGGATCGATTTGAAATCTATCATGGTTTCAGAGAAATCATACTCCATGGTAAGTTGTTCTTGTAGAATGTTGAACGACTACCCCAACTAAAATCTATCCACTCAACAAAAATTATTTCACACCACAGACTCATCTTGGTTAGGATCGATTTGAAATCTATCATGGTTTCAGAGAAATCATAGTCCATGGTAAGTTGTTCTTGTAAAATGTTGAACGACTACCCCAACTAAAATCTATCCACTCAACAAAAATTATTTCACAGCACAGACTCATCTTGGTCAGGATCGATTTGAAATCTATCGTGGTTTCAGAGAAATCATACTCTATGGTAAGTTGTTCTTGTAGAATGTTGAACGACTATCCCAACTAAAATCTATCCACTCAACAAAAATTATTTCAGAGAAATCATACTCCATGGTTCGTTGTTCTTATAGAATGTTGAACGACTACCCCAACTAAAATCTATCCACTCAACAAAAATTATTTCACACCACAGACTCATCTTGGTCAGGATCGATTTGAGATCTATCATGGTTTCAGAGAAATCATAGTCCATGGTAAGTTGTTCTTGTAAAATGTTGAACGACTACCCCAACTAAAATCTATCCACTCAACAAAAATTATTTCAGAGAAATCATACTCCATGGTTCGTTGTTCTTGTAGAATGTTGAACGACTATCCCAACTAAAATCTATCCACTCAACAAAAATTATTTCAGAGAAATCATACTCCATGGTTCGTTGTTCTTGTAGAATGTTGAGCGACTACCCCAAATAAAAACTATCCACTCAACAAAAATTATTTCAGAGAAATCATACTCCATGCTTCGTTGTTCTTGTAGAATGTTGACAACTAAAATCTATCCACTCAACAAAAATTATTTCAGAGAAATCATACTCCATGGTAAGTTGTTCTTGTAGAATGTTGAACGACTACCCCAACTAAAATCTATCCACTCAACAAAAATTATTTCAGAGAAATCATACTCCATGGTAAGTTGTTCTTGTAGAATGTTGAACGACTGCCCCAACTAAAATCTATCCACTCAACAAAAATTATTTCACACCACAGACTCATCTTGGTCAGGATCGATTTGAAATCTATCATGGTTTCAGAGAAATCATACTTCATGGTTCGTTGTTCTTGTAAAATGTTGAACGACTATCCCAACTAAAATCTATCCACTCAACAAAAATTATTTCAGAGAAATCACACTCCATGGTTCGTTGTTCTTGTAGAATGTTGAACGACTACCCCAAATAAAATCTATCCACTCAACAAAAATTATTTCAGAGAAATCATACTCCATGGTTCGTTGTTCTTGTAGAATGTTGAACGACTATCCCAACTAAAATCTATAAACTCAACAAAAATTGTTTCACACCACAGACTCATCTTGGTCAGTGTTCGATAGCAAAATGAAAATTGATGAATTGAATTGAATTGAGTAAATAGATCGAATTTGACTTAATAAAATAGAAAGACAAGCGTTTCGTTCGGTGGTTGCCGTAAAAGTGCACGAGTATGATTTAGGAGAGTAGGTGGGAGAATTTATTGGAAAGGGAGAAAGGAGATTGGAAAGGGAAATTCATTATGGGAAATGGCATTACCACTAATGTATTTTAAATGGTATAAAATATAAAACAGAATCTTGAACATAACCGCCCGGCAAGAACGACTGTTCTTAATTAAAGTTACAATTTTTTATGTTAATTTTGAATGTGTTATATGAGCATTTCCTCCCATATACTAAATCCTTCATTGTTGGGACCAGGTTTTTTAGCGCCTGATACTCGCTTGAACGTAGATAATAAGAAAAAGGAACGAAATATGTTGACTTGGTTTAGGCTGGATGATTGCTGGCTGAAGACTCGGAAACAGGAACAGGATTGTTGACCGGAAGTAAACGTATTTTGGTAATCGGTCGTTTGAATATTTTTCCGTTGGAATAAAGGGATACCACTCTACAAATATCGTCGACTCCGGGATGTATTTCGACCACTCTAGCTAGAGGCCACTTCGCAGGGGGATACCTTTCGTCAGTTATAATGACGATGTCGTTGATTTTAAAATTTCGTTGAGTTCTTGTCCACTTCGGACGTTGCTGCAGACGTGAAAGAAATTCCTTCCTCCATCTATCCCAAAAGTGTTGGGTCATTTGTTGGATCTGTTGCCATCTTTTAAGACGATTCGTGTTGATATCCAATAGTGATGGCTCTGGAACGATGTTGGCTGGCTCTCCTATTAGGAAGTGCGCAGGAGTCAACGCACTTAGGTCCGAGAGGTCATCAGTGAGGGGGCATAAAGGTCTAGAATTAAGTAAAGATTCAATTTGAACAAGCAGCGTATATAATTCTTCAAATGAAAGAATTCTATTCATAAGAATTCTTTTAAGGTGGTACTTAACTGATTTAACCCCTGCCTCCCATAAACCACCAAAGTGTGGCGAAGCAGGGGGTATAAAGTGCCAGGTGGTCCCTTCATTCTCCAATTGAGCTCTGACATCGGTTGCTATTTGGTCCAAGAACTGATGTTTCAATCTAATGAGATCCTTATAGGCTCCGATGAAATTTGTCCCATTATCGCTGTATAAGTGGGTGCATATTCCCCTTCGTCCAGGGAATCTCCGAAATGCGGACAGAAAACCTTCTGACGTCATGTCTGAGACGAGCTCGATATGGATAGCTTTTGTTACCAAACAGATAAAGATGCAGATAAACCCTTTGTAAGTTTTGGGTGATCTGCCTTTAGAGAGCTTTAGATCGAAAGGACCAGCGTAGTCTACACCACTATGTCGAAATGCTCTACTCTCTGTTACTCTAACCTTTGGAAGTGAGCCCATAAGCTGCGATGTGCGTCGGCTATTGAATCGAGTACAAAGAACACAAGAATGAAATTGATTTTTGGCTAAGTTCCTAAGGTTGATAATCCAGTATTTAGAGCGTATGAATGACATGATTAACTGAGTTCCGCCATGGATAGTTTTGAAATGAGCATCAGCAACCAACAGTTTTGCTAAGTGGCAGCAATTCGAAAGAATTAAAGGATGTCTGGCTTCTTCGTCAATGTCTGCAAAACGTAGACGTCCTCCAACACGTAGTTGATTTTGCTTATCTAGAAACGGGTGAAGCTTTAGGATCTTGCTTTTGGAAGAGATCTCCTTATTATTCATAAGCGATTTGATTTCTGCTGGGTACCAGATAGACTGGGAGAGAGAAACTAGTTTTGAAAGTGCAAGTTGAAGCTCTTCGCTTTTTAGGATGCCAGAAAAATGATTTTTAGTATTCGAATACCCAAATCGTAGAATGTAAGCGGTGACTCGAAGCAATCGATTAAGGTTACTGAATCTTTCAAGATACTTCGAACCAGATTCAACTGAAGCTATATTACTAATTACAGTTTTTGAATTTTCCTCCAACTCGGTGTAGAAAGGGTCAGTTCTCTGGAGAGGCCATTCGGATTTCGAACGGCTAAGCCATCGAGGACCATTCCACCAAAGATGGTGTTTCTCTAAATCCTGTGGTAGGACTCCTCTGGAAGCACAATCAGCAGGGTTGTGCTCCGACGAAACGTGATACCATTGCCTGTTGTTAGTGATTTCCTGAATTTCGCTAACTCGATTAGCAACGAATGTTTTCCAACGTATGGGCAATGAGTGAATCCAAGCAAGAACTATCGTCGAATCAGTCCAAAAGTATGCTTTTAAATTAGTTTTTTCAACTTGTGTTGCAATTATGAATTTTTTGAATAATTTAGCTAACAGCACGGCACCGCATAGCTCAAGGCGAGGCAATGTTACTTGCTTGATGGGTGCAACTTTAGTTTTAGCTGTTATGATATTGACAGAAATACTTCCATCTAAACTGCATGTCCTACAATATATAACTGCAGAATACGCTCTGTTAGATGCATCACAGAACCCATGTATCTCTCCAAAGCAACTGCTAGTTGTGCCAAGCCATCTGTTGATGCGAATAGATTGTAACGAAGGAAGATTGGAACGATAACTTTCCCATTCGAGCTTTAGCTTAGGAGGAAGTGGATCATCCCATCCAATCCCTTCGATCCATAGTTGTTGGAAGTATATTTTAGCAAGTATGATAGTTGGTGCTAACCAACCAAGGGGATCAAAGAGTTTTGAAGCATCCGAAAGTAAATGTCTTTTTGTGTATGAACTACACGGCGGCAGAGAAATTTTAAAGAAGAAGTAGTCAAGTCGTGGTCTCCAATATAAGCCAAGAGCTTTTACTGAAGAATTAGCGTCATCGACGCTGTTGAATGAAAACTCACAATCTTCCGATTGTAAATCGGAGAGTAAGTCTGGACAATTCGAAGCCCACTTTCGTAGATTAAAACCTCCGGAATATAGAAGCTCTTTAAGCTCCTTCTGTATACGTTCAATATCATCGGCACCAGAAATAATATCATCAACGTAAGTATCTCTTTCGAGTACTCGAGATCCAAGTGGAAAGTTAAATGATTCATCTCTTGCTAACTGTTGAAGAACTCTTATGGAAAGCCATGGAGCACATGTTGTACCATAAGTAACGGTCAGAAGCTCGTAGACTAGTACAGGACTTGATGAATCGGATCTCCATAGAACTAGTTGAAACTTTGTTTCATCTGGATGAATTATGATTTGACGGAACATTTTTTCCATGTCTGAAGTATAAACGATTTTATACATACGCCAACGTAACATCACCGATGATAAGTCATTTTGCAAGGTTGGGCCAGGGAGTAGCTCTTGATTTAAAGAATTCGAACTTAGAGGTTTCGATGAACCATCAAACACAGCTCTAAGTTTGGTTGTGGAGCTACTCTCCTTCCAAACACCATGATGCGGCAAAATAAAAACATTTTCAGATGATGGTAAATCGTTGAAATTACATTTGAATTTCATGTGACCTAAATGAATATATTCATCTATGAATTTTAGATAATCTACCTTACGAGTTGGACTCGTTGGAAATATCTTTGCTTCCATGTGAAAGAATCATTTCAGTGCATTTTGTGCGGAATTTTGGAATATTGGGTAGTCTTTGCCAAGGACCTTGGATTTAAATGGAAGTCTTACAACGTATCTTCCAGTGGAAGTACGAGAATGGGTGTTCTGATATGCTTCGCAGGCTATATCGTTAGGAGTTAGAGCGCGAGTAAATGAAACTTCTTCAAGTTCCCAGAACTTTCGAAGACAGTTGTCGATGTTCACTTGTGTGTGTAACGAGATTGAGTTTTCAATGTTATGTACATTGGTAGAATTGATTGGTCCAGATAAGATCCAACCTAACTGGGTACATTGTGCCAGCGGACCGTTATTGGATTTAATTATACCGTCAAGAATGATCTCATGGTAAATATCCGCACCTAATAAGACATCAATATTTGATGGCTTAGTATATGATGGATTTGCCAGGGTTATATGCTCAAACTCCTGAGAAAAACATAGAGAAGATTGATATTTTAGGGCATAATTACTTATGGATGACAGTACGAATGCCTTCACAAGTGTTTTGAAGCTCGAATACACACAACTTTGTAGTTGAAACTCTACAAAACCCTTACAAATGCTTGTAGTAGTTGAACCTATTCCACTAACGATACATTGAGCCGAATACTTCTTTAATCTAAGACGTTGGATACAACTCTCTGTAATAAAGGAGGCTTGCAAACCTTGATCAATAAGAGCTGTCACAATGTGCTCACCAGTGGAACTTAAAATCTTGACCCTTGCTGTAGCAAGAAGAACTTGTGAAACTGAAGCACCAGAGGAATCGGTGCAAATGTGAGAATTTGTATGAATCGAATTAAGAAGAGGGTTAATAGAGTTGGATACTGGAGTATGAGAGCTCGATGGATTTGTATTCTCAATATGCATAAGAGTGTGATGACGCTTGTTGCATATTCTACAATTTGACTTACTTTTACATTGTGGAACAGTATGTCCTGGAGTAAGGCAATTCAAACAGAGATTTTTATGCCGTGCAAGATCAATTTTACCATTAGCTGTTAATGTTTTGAATTGTGTGCATAAATATAAATAATGTGCTTCTTTACAACAGGGACATGACGGGAATTTTACGCTTTGGTTAGCGGTGTGAAAGGAACGAGTACGTATTGGAAGTCTCGGTTGTGTTTTGTTTTTTTCCTTTGGAAACAAAGTTACTCTATTGTCTAAAGACTCTAAGGAACGAAATGAATCCTCAAGAAAGGAATAAAAATCTACGAGTTTAGGCAACTGCTTGTTTCTCGATTCAGAATCAGAATTTTTTGAAGAGAGATATCCTTCCCATCTTTTTCTAGAAGAATTATCTAATTTTTGGGATATGAGGAAAATCACAAAAACATCCCACGAATTAGTGCTTACGCCAAGGTTTTGAATTGAAATTAAACATTCCCTTGTTGTATCCAAGAGTTTTCTAATACAATTGGCAGATTCTTTTACCATTTCTGGCTGTTCCCATAAAACCTTAAGATAAGATTCAACGATGAAGCGTTTGTTGTCATATCTATCACAAAGACTCTTCCAAGCGGTTTCATAGTTTACGTTGGTGCACAGTATAGAACGGATAAGCCTTTCAGCATCACCAGTTAAACACTTTTTTAAATAGTATAGTTTGCGGGCGTTGGATAATCCAACTTTAGTATGAATCATACCAATATAAAGGTCATGAAAGGTTAACCAGTTCTTGTAGTTTCCATCAAATTCTGGTAATTTAATTACTGGAAGGTTGATGTCATGATCCTCACGTAATGAATGGTCAAAAAAGGTTTGGTTAGCTGTATTTGGGCTCTGATTATTACGGCTTGGATTATAACCGTTCGAATCAAGAATATTGATTTTATCTAAAATATCACCCTTTACCTCTACATAAATCTCTTCGAACTTGTCATGCTCTTCATTGGTGAAGTAACCAAAATCTTCTTCCGATTTAGTATTAACTTTGAGAAGATTAAAAATCTTGAAATGATTACTTTTAAAAGCACTCATATAATCTTCACAAAGCTCTAACCGACTACGCAAATAACCTAACTTAGAAAGTCGTTCTGGGCTACTATTATCAAAATTAGATTTAAACCTTTTTAAGTCTATCTTTGATAGAACTTGCTGTTCAATTAATTCTTGAATTTGATTCATTTCCAAAATCAAAAGTTATATGACAACTTGCAATAATACGAAAGGATTTCTAAAAGTAGTGTCAATCAGAAAAGTACTAAATTACACACACGGCAAGACTATTGGATGCACATTAACTGACGCTCCAAAATCTCTTGGAAGTATACTGCAACAAAATGAGTTGGTTTTATACACTTAGAAAAAAGGTTATTGAATTTTCACAAATTAAAAAGGAATGGATTTATAAACTTGAAAAGAATGATGAACCGTAAGGACCAAGTGCCAGTTAGGTTCTTGTAAATGCCGTTAATAACTGTATTGGAACTAGGCGTCTACAGTTACGTAGGTATCAGAACTAAAGTACCGGAACTGCGTGGATTAAGATTGAAAGAAAGATCGATTAATCACTGGTTTATTGTACTGAATTTTATATGTATAAAAACTGGTATCATTTCCACAACAAAATTAACCTCAAATTATATTTTCTGATTTTGCACCTCACTATGAATATATATATAAGCATACGTATATATGTACGAAGAAATTAAAAAAAAAATATATCACTTTTTTTTTGGATTTATTTGGTGTGTGTGTATGAATGTAGAGGAAAGTGTAATGTGTGCCTAAAATTCAATAAAAGCACCTAATAAAGGTTAACGTTATCAGTAAAAACAGTTTGTATTAGCGGAATGAAAAAAATACATATGTATATATAGGAAATTGCTAAAAACTATTAGATTTGTTAGTAACAAATTAAATTTTGTTAGTTTTTATACTTATCAGTTTTCCCAAAATAAAAATAAGTAGATGAACCCGTACGCGATTATTTTATCCGTGTACCAGAGCACACTTGAGCTATGGTATGTACCGCAAGCGTGTGAGAAAGAAAAAAATAAAAATTAAAGATAATGCAAAGAAACGAAAAACTTGTACTGTTTCGTTTATCAATTAATCAATTAAATGAATTAATAGAATTTAAATCTGGCTTAGAAGGACCAAAATGTTCGATAGCAAAATGAAAATTGATGAATTGAATTGAATTGAGTAAATAGATCGAATTTGACTTAATAAAATAGAAAGACAAGCGTTTCGTTCGGTGGTTGCCGTAAAAGTGCACTAGTATGATTTAGGAGAGTAGGTGGGAGAATTTATTGGAAAGGGAGAAAGGAGATTGGAAAGGGAAATTCATTATGGGAAATGGCATTACCACTAATGTATTTTAAATGGTATAAAATATAAAACAGAATCTTGAACAGTCAGGATCGATTTGAAATCTATCATGGTTTCAGAGAAATCATACTCCATGGTAAGTTGTTCTTTTAGAATGTTGAACGACTACCCCTAACTAAAAACTATCCACTCAACAAAAATTATTTCAGAGAAATCATACTCCATGGTTCGTTGTTCTTGTAGAATGTTGAACGACTACCCCAACTAAAATCTATCCACTCAACAAAAATTATTTCAGAGAAATCATACTCCATGGTTCGTTGTTCTTGTAGAATGTTGAACGACTACCCCAACTAAAATCTATCCACTCAACAAAAATTATTTCACACCACAGACTCATCTTGGTCAGGATCGATTTGAAATCTATCATGGTTTCAGAGAAATCATACTCCATGGTTCGTTGTTCTTGTAAAATGTTGAACGACTATCCCAACTAAAATCTATCCACTCAACAAAAATTATTTCAGAGAAATCATACTCCATGGTAAGTTGTTCTTGTAGAATGTTGAACGACTATCCCAACTAAAATCTATCCACTCAACAAAAATTATTTTAGAGAAATCATACTCCATGGTTCGTTGTTCTTGTAGAATGTTGAACGACTACCCCAACTAAAATCTATCCACTCAACAAAAATTATTTCACACCACAGACTCATCTTGGTCAGGATCGATTTGAAATCTATCATGGTTTCAGAGAAATCATACTCCATGGTTCGTTGTTCTTGTAAAATGTTGAACGACTACCCCAACTAAAATCTATCCACTCAACAAAAATTATTTCAGAGAAATCATACTCCATGGTTCGTTGTTCTTGTAGAATGTTGAACGACTATCCCAGCTCAAATCTATCCACTCAACAAAAATTATTTCAGAGAAATCATACTCCATGGTTCGTTGTTCTTGTAGAATGTTGAACGACTAACCCAACTAAAATCTATCCACTCAACAAAAATTATTTCAGAGAAATCATTCTCCATGGTTCGTTGTTCTTGTAGAATGTTGAACGACTACCCCAACTAAAATCTATCCACTCAACAAAAATTATTTCAGAGAAATCATACTCCATGTTTCGTTGTTCTTGTAGAATGTTGAACGACTACCCCAACTAAAATGTATCCACTCAACAAAAATTATTTCAGAGAAATCATACTCCATGGTAAGTTGTTCTTTTAGAATGTTGAACGACTACCCCAACTAAAATCTATCCACTCAACAAAAATTATTTCAGAGAAATCATACTCCATGGTTCGTTGTTCTTGTAGAATGTTGAACGACTACCCCAACTAATATCTATCCACTCAACAAAAATTATTTCAGAGAAATCATACTCCATGGTTCGTTGTTCTTGTAAAATATTGAACGACTATCCCAACTAAAATCTATCCACTCAACAAAAATTATTTCACACCACAGACTCATCTTGGTCAGGATCGATTTGAAATCTATCATGGTTTCAGAGAAATCATACTCCATGGTTCGTTGTTCTTGTAGAATGTTGAACGACTACCCCAACTAAAATCTATCCACTCAACAAAAATTATTTCAGAGAAATCATACTCCATGGTTCGTTGTTCTTGTAGAATGTTGAACGACTATCCCAGCTAAAATCTATCCACTCAACAAAAATTATTTCAGAGAAATCATACTCCATGGTTCGTTGTTCTTGTAGAATGTTGAACGACTAACCCAACTAAAATCTATCCACTCAACAAAAATTATTTCAGAGAAATCATACTCCATGGTTCGTTGTTCTTGTAGAATGTTGAACGACTACCCCAACTAAAATCTATCCACTCAACAAAAATTATTTCAGAGAAATCATACTCCATGTTTCGTTGTTCTTGTAGAATGTTGAACGACTACCCCAACTAAAATGTATCCACTCAACAAAAATTATTTCAGAGAAATCATACTCCATGTTTCGTTGTTCTTGTAGAATGTTGAACGACTACCCCAACTAAAATGTATCCACTCAACAAAAATTATTTCAGAGAAATCATACTCCATGGTAAGTTGTTCTTGTAGAATGTTGAACGACTACCCCAACTAAAATCTATCCACTCAACAAAAATTATTTCAGAGAAATCATACTCCATGGTTCGTTGTTCTTGTAAAATATTGAACGACTATCCCAACTAAAATCTATCCACTCAACAAAAATTATTTCACACCACAGACTCATCTTGGTCAGGATCGATTTGAAATCTATCATGGTTTCAGAGAAATCATACTCCATGGTTCGTTGTTCTTGTAGAATGTTGAACGACTACCCCAACTAAAATCTATCCACTCAACAAAAATTATTTCACACCACAGACTCATCTTGGTCAGGATCGATTTGAAATCTATCATGGTTTCAGAGAAATCATACTCCATTGTTCGTTGTTCTTGTAAAATGTTGAACGACTATCCCAACTAAAATCTATCCACTCAACAAAAATTATTTCAGAGAAATTATACTCCATGGTAAGTTGTTCTTGTAGAATGTTGAACGACTATCCCAACTAAAATCTATCCACTCAACAAAAATTGTTTCACACCACAGACTCATCTTGGTCAGGATCGATTTGAAATCTATCATGGTTTCAGAGAAATCATACTCCATGGTAAGTTGTTCTTGTAGAATGTTGAGCGACTACCCCTAACTAAAAACTATTGACTCAACAAAAATTATTTCAGAGAAATCATACTCCATGGTTCGTTGTTCTTGTAGAATGTTGAACGACTACCCCAACTAAAATCTATCCACTCAACAAAAATTATTTCAGAGAAATCATACTCCATGGTTCGTTGTTCTTGTAGAATGTTGAACGACTACCCCAACTAAAATCTATCCACTCAACAAAAATTATTTCACACCACAGACTCATCTTGGTCAGGATCGATTTGAAATCTATCATGGTTTCAGAGAAATCATATTCCATGGTTCGTTGTTCTTGTAAAATGTTGAACGACTATCCCAACTAAAATCTATCCACTCAACAAAAATTATTTCAGAGAAATCATACTCCATGGTAAGTTGTTCTTGTAGAATGTTGAACGACTACCCCAACTAAAATCTAGCCACTCAACAAAAATTATTTCACACCACAGACTCATCTTGGTCAGGATCGATTTGAAATCTATCATGGTTTCAGAGAAATCATACTCCATGGTTCGTTGTTCTTGTAGAATGTTGAACGACTACCCCAACTAAAATCTATCCACTCAACAAAAATTATTTCAGAGAAATCATACTCCATGGTAAGTTGTTCTTGTAGAATATCGAACGACTATCCCAACTAAAATCTATCCACTCAACAAAAATTATTTCAGAGAAATCATACTCCATGGTTCGTTGTTCTTGAAGAATGTTGAACGACTACCCCAACTAAAATCTATCCACTCAACAAAAAATTATTTCAGAGAAATCATACTCCATGGTAAGTTGTTCTTGTAGAATGTTGAACGACTACCCCTAACTAAAATCTATCCACTCAACAAAAATTATTTCACACCACAGACTCATCTTGGTCAGGATCGATTTGAAATCTATCATGGTTTCAGAGAAATCATACTCCATGGTTCGTTGTTCTTGTAGAATGTTGAACGACTATCCCAACTAAAATCTATCCACTCAACAAAAATTATTTCACACCACAGACTCATCTTGGCCAGGATCGATTTGAAATCTATCATGGTTGCAGAGAAATCATACTCCATGGTTCGTTGTTCTTGTAGAATGTTGAACGACTACCCCAACTAAAATCTATCCACTCAACAAAAATTATTTCAGAGAAATCATACTCCATGGTTCGTTGTTCTTGTAGAATGTTGAACGACTACCCCAACTAAAATCTATCCACTCAACAAAAATTATTTCAGAGAAATCATACTATATGGTTCGTTGTTCTTGTAGAATGTTGAACGACTACCCCAACTAAAATCTATGCACTCAACAAAAATTATTTCACACCACAGACTCATCTTGGTCAGGATCGATTTGAAATCTATCATGGTTTCAGAGAAATCATACTCCATGGTAAGTTGTTCTTGTAGAATGTTGAACGACTATCCCAACTAAAATCTATCCACTCAACAAAAATTATTTCACACCACAGACTCATCTTGGTCAGGATCGATTTGAAATCTATCATGGTTTCAGAGAAATCATACTCCATGGTAAGTTGTTCTTGTAGAATGTTGAACGATTACCCCAACTAAAATCTATCCACTCAACAAAAATTATTTCACACCACAGACTCATCTTGGTCAGGATCGATTTGAAATCTATCATGGTTTCAGAGAAATCATACTCCATGGTTCGTTGTTCTTGTAAAATGTTGAACGACTACCCCAACTAAAATCTATCCACTCAACAAAAATTATTTCAGAGAAATCGTACTCCATGGTTCGTTGTTCTTGTAGAATGTTGAACGACTACCCCAACTAAAATCTATCCACTCAACAAAAATTATTTCAGAGAAGTCATACTATATGGTTCGTTGTTCTTGTAGAATGTTGAACGACTACCCCAACTAAAATCTATCCACTCAACAAAAATTATTTCACACCACAGACTCATCTTGGTCAGGATCGATTTGAAATCTATCATGGTTTCAGAGAAATCATACTCCATGATTCGTTGTTCTTGTAGAATGTTGAACGACTACCCCAACTAAAATCTATCCACTCAACAAAAATTATTTCACACCACAGACTCATCTTGGTCAGGATCGATTTGAAATCTATCATGGTTTCAGAGAAATCATATTCCATGGTTCGTTGTTCTTGTAGAATGTTGAACGACTACCCCAACTAAAATCTATCCACTCAACAAAAATTATTTCACACCACAGACTCATCTTGGTCAGGATCGATTTGAAATCTATCATGGTTTCAGAGAAATCATACTCCATGGTAAGTTGTTCTTGTAGAATGTTGAACGATTACCCCAACTAAAATCTATCCACTCAACAAAAATTATTTCACACCACAGACTCATCTTGGTCAGGATCGATTTGAAATCTATCATGGTTTCAGAGAAATCATACTCCATGGTAAGTTGTTCTTGTAGAATGTTGAACGATTACCCCAACTAAAATCTATCCACTCAACAAAAATTATTTCTCACCACAGACTCATCTTGGTCAGGATCGATTTGAAATCTATCATGGTTTCAGAGAAATCATACTCCATGGTTCGTTGTTCTTGTAGAATGTTGAACGACTACCCCAACTAAAATCTATCCACTCAACAAAAATTATTTCACACCACAGACTCATCTTGGTCAGGATCGATTTGAAATCTATCATGGTTTCAGAGAAATCATACTCCATGGTTCGTTGTTCTTGTAAAATGTTGAACGACTACCCCAACTAAAATCTATCCACTCAACAAAAATTATTTCAGAGAAATCATACTCCATGGTAAGTTGTTCTTGTAGAATGTTCAACGACTATCCCAACTAAAATCTATCCACTCAACAAAAATTATTTCAGAGAAATCTTACTCCATGGTTCGTTGTTCTTGTAGAATGTTGAACGACTACCCCAACTAAAATCTATCCACTCAACAAAAATTATTTCAGAGAAATCATACTCCATGGTAAGTTGTTCTTGTAGAATGTTGAACGACTACCCCTTACTAAAATCTATCCACTCAACAAAAATTATTTCACACCACAGACTCATCTTGGTCAGGATCGATTTGAAATCTATCATGGTTTCAGAGAAATCATACTCCATGGTTCGTTGTTCTTGTAAAATGTTGAACGACTATCCCAACTAAAATCTATCCACTCAACAAAAATTATTTCAGAGAAATCATACTCCATGGTAAGTTGTTCTTGTAGAATGTTGAACGACTACCCCAACTAAAATCTATCCACTCAACAAAAATTATTTCACACCACAGACTCATCATGGTCAGGATCGATTTGAAATCTATCATGGTTTCAGAGAAATCATACTCCATGGTTCGTTGTTCTTGTAGAATGTTGAACGACTACCCCAACTAAAATCTATCCACTGAACAAAAATTATTTCACACCACAGACTCATCTTGGTCAGGATCGATTTGAAATCTATCATGGTTTCAGAGAAATCATAGTCCATGGTAAGTTGTTCTTGTAGAATGTTGAACGACTACCCCAACTAAAATCTATCCACTCAACAAAAATTATTTCACACCACAGACTCATCTTGGTCAGGATCGATTTCAAATCTATCATGGTTTCAGAGAAATCATAGTCCATGGTAAGTTGTTCTTGTAGAATGTTGAACGACTACCCCAACTAAAATCTATCCACTGAACAAAAATTATTTCACACCACAGACTCATCTTGGTCAGGATCGATTTGAAATCTATCATGGTTTCAGAGAAATCATAGTCCATGGTAAGTTGTTCTTGTAGAATGTTGAACGACTATCCCAACTAAAATCTATCCACTCAACAAAAATTATTTCAGAGAAATCATACTCCATGGTAAGTTGTTCTTGTAGAATGTTCAACGACTATCCCAACTAAAATCTATCCACTCAACAAAAATTATTTCAGAGAAATCATACTCCATGGTTCGTTGTTCTTGTAGAATGTTGAACGACTACCCCAACTAAAATCTATCCACTCAACAAAAATTATTTCAGAGAAATCATACTCCATGGTAAGTTGTTCTTGTAGAATGTTCAACGACTATCCCAACTAAAATCTATCCACTCAACAAAAATTATTTCAGAGAAATCATACTCCATGGTTCGTTGTTCTTGTAGAATGTTGAACGACTACCCCAACTAAAATCTATCCACTGAACAAAAATTATTTCACACCACAGACTCATCTTGGTCAGGATCGATTTGAAATCTATCATGGTTTCAGAGAAATCATACTCCATGGTAAGTTGTTCTTGTAGAATGTTGAACGATTACCCCAACTAAAATCTATCCACTCAACAAAAATTATTTCACACCACAGACTCATCTTGGTCAGGATCGATTTGAAATCTATCATGGTTTCAGAGAAATCATACTCCATGGTAAGTTGTTCTTGTAGAATGTTGAACGATTACCCCAACTAAAATCTATCCACTCAACAAAAATTATTTCACACCACAGACTCATCTTGGTCAGGATCGATTTGAAATCTATCATGGTTTCAGAGAAATCATACTCCATGGTTCGTTGTTCTTGTAAAATGTTGAACGACTACCCCAACTAAAATCTATCCACTCAACAAAAATTATTTCACACCACAGACTCATCTTGGTCAGGATCGATTTGAAATCTATCATGGTTTCAGAGAAATCATACTCCATGGTTCGTTGTTCTTGTAAAATATTGAACGACTACCCCAACTAAAATCTATCCACTCAACAAAAATTATTTCAGAGAAATCATACTCCATGGTAAGTTGTTCTTGTAGAATGTTGAACGACTACCCCAACTAAAATCTATCCACTCAACAAAAATTATTTCACACCACAGACTCATCATGGTCAGGATCGATTTGAAATCTATCATGGTTTCAGAGAAATCATACTCCATGGTTCGTTGTTCTTGTAGAATGTTGAACGACTACCCCAACTAAAATCTATCCACTGAACAAAAATTATTTCACACCACAGACTCATCTTGGTCAGGATCGGTTTGAAATCTATCATGGTTTCAGAGAAATCATAGTCCATGGTAAGTTGTTCTTGTAGAATGTTGAACGACTACCCCAACTAAAATCTATCCACTGAACAAAAATTATTTCACACCACAGACTCATCTTGGTCAGGATCGATTTGAAATCTATCATGGTTTCAGAGAAATCATAGTCCATGGTAAGTTGTTCTTGTAGAATGTTGAACGACTACCCCAACTAAAATCTATCCACTCAACAAAAATTATTTCACACCACAGACTCATCTTGGTCAGGATCGATTTCAAATCTATCATGGTTTCAGAGAAATCATAGTCCATGGTAAGTTGTTCTTGTAGAATGTTGAACGACTACCCCAACTAAAATCTATCCACTGAACAAAAATTATTTTACACCACAGACTCATCTTGGTCAGGATCGATTTGAAATCTATCATGGTTTCAGAGAAATCATAGTCCATGGTAAGTTGTTCTTGTAGAATGTTGAACGACTATCCCAACTAAAATCTATCCACTCAACAAAAATTATTTCAGAGAAATCATACTCCATGGTAAGTTGTTCTTGTAGAATGTTCAACGACTATCCCAACTAAAATCTATCCACTCAACAAAAATTATTTCAGAGAAATCATACTCCATGGTTCGTTGTTCTTGTAGAATGTTGAACGACTACCCCAACTAAAATCTATCCACTCAACAAAAATTATTTCAGAGAAATCATACTCCATGGTAAGTTGTTCTTGTAGAATGTTCAACGACTATCCCAACTAAAATCTATCCACTCAACAAAAATTATTTCAGAGAAATCATACTCCATGGTTCGTTGTTCTTGTAGAATGTTGAACGACTACCCCAACTAAAATCTATCCACTGAACAAAAATTATTTCACACCACAGACTCATCTTGGTCAGGATCGATTTGAAATCTATCATGGTTTCAGAGAAATCATACTCCATGGTAAGTTGTTCTTGTAGAATGTTGAACGATTACCCCAACTAAAATCTATCCACTCAACAAAAATTATTTCACACCACAGACTCATCTTGGTCAGGATCGATTTGAAATCTATCATGGTTTCAGAGAAATCATACTCCATGGTAAGTTGTTCTTGTAGAATGTTGAACGATTACCCCAACTAAAATCTATCCACTCAACAAAAATTATTTCACACCACAGACTCATCTTGGTCAGGATCGATTTGAAATCTATCATGGTTTCAGAGAAATCATACTCCATGGTTCGTTGTTCTTGTAGAATGTTGAACGACTACCCCAACTAAAATCTATCCACTCAACAAAAATTATTTCACACCACAGACTCATCTTGGTCAGGATCGATTTGAAATCTATCATGGTTTCAGAGAAATCATACTCCATGGTTCGTTGTTCTTGTAAAATATTGAACGACTACCCCAACTAAAATCTATCCACTCAACAAAAATTATTTCAGAGAAATCATACTCCATGGTAAGTTGTTCTTGTAGAATGTTCAACGACTATCCCAACTAAAATCTATCCACTCAACAAAAATTATTTCAGAGAAATCATACTCCATGGTTCGTTGTTCTTGTAGAATGTTGAACGACTACCCCAACTAAAATCTATCCACTGAACAAAAATTATTTCACACCACAGACTCATCTTGGTCAGGATCGATTTGAAATCTATCATGGTTTCAGAGAAATCATAGTCCATGGTAAGTTGTTCTTGTAGAATGTTGAACGATTACCCCAACTAAAATCTATCCACTCAACAAAAATTATTTCACACCACAGACTCATCTTGGTCAGGATCGATTTGAAATCTATCATGGTTTCAGAGAAATCATACTCCATGGTAAGTTGTTCTTGTAGAATGTTGAACGATTACCCCAACTAAAATCTATCCACTCAACAAAAATTATTTCACATCACAGACTCATCTTGGTCAGGATCGATTTGAAATCTATCATGGTTTCAGAGAAATCATACTCCATGGTTCGTTGTTCTTGTAGAATGTTGAACGACTACCCCAACTAAAATCTATCCACTCAACAAAAATTATTTCACACCACAGACTCATCTTGGTCAGGATCGATTTGAAATCTATCATGGTTTCAGAGAAATCATACTCCATGGTTCGTTGTTCTTGTAAAATGTTGAACGACTACCCCAACTAAAATCTATCCACTCAACAAAAATTATTTCAGAGAAATCATACTCCATGGTAAGTTGTTCTTGTAGAATGTTGAACGACTACCCCAACTAAAATCTATCCACTCAACAAAAATTATTTCACACCACAGACTCATCATGGTCAGGATCGATTTGAAATCTATCATGGTTTCAGAGAAATCATACTCCATGGTTCGTTGTTCTTGTAGAATGTTGAACGACTACCCCAACTAAAATCTATCCACTGAACAAAAATTATTTCACACCACAGACTCATCTTGGTCAGGATCGATTTGAAATCTATCATGGTTTCAGAGAAATCATAGTCCATGGTAAGTTGTTCTTGTAGAATGTTGAACGACTACCCCAACTAAAATCTATCCACTGAACAAAAATTATTTCACACCACAGACTCATCTTGGTCAGGATCGATTTGAAATCTATCATGGTTTCAGAGAAATCATAGTCCATGGTAAGTTGTTCTTGTAGAATGTTGAACGACTACCCCAACTAAAATCTATCCACTCAACAAAAATTATTTCACACCACAGACTCATCTTGGTCAGGATCGATTTGAAATCTATCATGGTTTCAGAGAAATCATACTCCATGGTTCGTTGTTCTTGTAAAATATTGAACGACTACCCCAACTAAAATCTATCCACTCAACAAAAATTATTTCAGAGAAATCATACTCCATGGTAAGTTGTTCTTGTAGAATGTTCAACGACTATCCCAACTAAAATCTATCCACTCAACAAAAATTATTTCAGAGAAATCATACTCCATGGTTCGTTGTTCTTGTAGAATGTTGAACGACTACCCCAACTAAAATCTATCCACTCAACAAAAATTATTTCACACCACAGACTCATCTTGGTCAGGATCGATTTGAAATCTATCATGGTTTCAGAGAAATCATACTCCATGGTTCGTTGTTCTTGTAAAATGTTGAACGACTACCCCAACTAAAATCTATCCACTCAACAAAAATTATTTCAGAGAAATCATACTCCATGGTAAGTTGTTCTTGTAGAATGTTGAACGACTACCCCAACTAAAATCTATCCACTCAACAAAAATTATTTCACACCACAGACTCATCATGGTCAGGATCGATTTGAAATCTATCATGGTTTCAGAGAAATCATACTCCATGGTTCGTTGTTCTTGTAGAATGTTGAACGACTACCCCAACTAAAATCTATCCACTGAACAAAAATTATTTCACACCACAGACTCATCTTGGTCAGGATCGATTTGAAATCTATCATGGTTTCAGAGAAATCATAGTCCATGGTAAGTTGTTCTTGTAGAATGTTGAACGACTACCCCAACTAAAATCTATCCACTGAACAAAAATTATTTCACACCACAGACTCATCTTGGTCAGGATCGATTTGAAATCTATCATGGTTTCAGAGAAATCATACTCCATGGTTCGTTGTTCTTGTAAAATATTGAACGACTACCCCAACTAAAATCTATCCACTCAACAAAAATTATTTCAGAGAAATCATACTCCATGGTAAGTTGTTCTTGTAGAATGTTCAACGACTATCCCAACTAAAATCTATCCACTCAACAAAAATTATTTCAGAGAAATCATACTCCATGGTTCGTTGTTCTTGTAGAATGTTGAACGACTACCCCAACTAAAATCTATCCACTGAACAAAAATTATTTCACACAACAGACTCATCTTGGTCAGGATCGATTTGAAATCTATCATGGTTTCAGAGAAATCATACTCCATGGTTCGTTGTTCTTGTAGAATGTTGAACGACTACCCCAACTAAAATCTATCCACTCAACAAAAATTATTTCACACCACAGACTCATCTTGGTCAGGATCGATTTGAAATCTATCATGGTTTCAGAGAAATCATATTCCATGGTTCGTTGTTCTTGTAAAATGTTGAACGACTACCCCAACTAAAATCTATCCACTCAACAAAAATTATTTCAGAGAAATCATACTCCATGGTAAGTTGTTCTTGTAGAATGTTGAACGACTACCCCAACTAAAATCTATCCACTCAACAAAAATTATTTCACACCACAGACTCATCATGGTCAGGATCGATTTGAAATCTATCATGGTTTCAGAGAAATCATACTCCATGGTTCGTTGTTCTTGTAGAATGTTGAACGACTACCCCAACTAAAATCTATCCACTGAACAAAAATTATTTCACACCACAGACTCATCTTGGTCAGGATCGATTTGAAATCTATCATGGTTTCAGAGAAATCATAGTCCATGGTAAGTTGTTCTTGTAGAATGTTGAACGACTACCCCAACTAAAATCTATCCACTGAACAAAAATTATTTCACACCACAGACTCATCTTGGTCAGGATCGATTTGAAATCTATCATGGTTTCAGAGAAATCATAGTCCATGGTAAGTTGTTCTTGTAGAATGTTGAACGACTACCCCAACTAAAATCTATCCACTCAACAAAAATTATTTCACACCACAGACTCATCTTGGTCAGGATCGATTTGAAATCTATCATGGTTTCAGAGAAATCATACTCCATGGTTCGTTGTTCTTGTAAAATATTGAACGACTACCCCAACTAAAATCTATCCACTCAACAAAAATTATTTCAGAGAAATCATACTCCATGGTAAGTTGTTCTTGTAGAATGTTCAACGACTATCCCAACTAAAATCTATCCACTCAACAAAAATTATTTCACACCACAGACTCATCATGGTCAGGATCGATTTGAAATCTATCATGGTTTCAGAGAAATCATACTCCATGGTTCGTTGTTCTTGTAGAATGTTGAACGACTACCCCAACTAAAATCTATCCACTGAACAAAAATTATTTCACACCACAGACTCATCTTGGTCAGGATCGATTTGAAATCTATCATGGTTTCAGAGAAATCATAGTCCATGGTAAGTTGTTCTTGTAGAATGTTGAACGACTACCCCAACTAAAATCTATCCACTGAACAAAAATTATTTCACACCACAGACTCATCTTGGTCAGGATCGATTTGAAATCTATCATGGTTTCAGAGAAATCATAGTCCATGGTAAGTTGTTCTTGTAGAATGTTGAACGACTACCCCAACTAAAATCTATCCACTCAACAAAAATTATTTCACACCACAGACTCATCTTGGTCAGGATCGATTTGAAATCTATCATGGTTTCAGAGAAATCATACTCCATGGTTCGTTGTTCTTGTAAAATATTGAACGACTACCCCAACTAAAATCTATCCACTCAACAAAAATTATTTCAGAGAAATCATACTCCATGGTAAGTTGTTCTTGTAGAATGTTCAACGACTATCCCAACTAAAATCTATCCACTCAACAAAAATTATTTCAGAGAAATCATACTCCATGGTTCGTTGTTCTTGTAGAATGTTGAACGACTACCCCAACTAAAATCTATCCACTGAACAAAAATTATTTCACACCACAGACTCATCTTGGTCAGGATCGATTTGAAATCTATCATGGTTTCAGAGAAATCATACTCCATGGTAAGTTGTTCTTGTAGAATGTTGAACGATTACCCCAACTAAAATCTATCCACTCAACAAAAATTATTTCACACCACAGACTCATCTTGGTCAGGATCGATTTGAAATCTATCATGGTTTCAGAGAAATCATACTCCATGGTAAGTTGTTCTTGTAGAATGTTGAACGATTACCCC
The DNA here is from genome assembly GCA_905220385.1 of Xylota sylvarum. Taxonomy (NCBI): domain Eukaryota; kingdom Metazoa; phylum Arthropoda; class Insecta; order Diptera; family Syrphidae; genus Xylota; species Xylota sylvarum. The sequence continues at coordinate 272,537 of CAJMZQ010000094.1, forward strand.
AACTAAAATCTATCCACTCAACAAAAATTATTTCACACCACAGACTCATCTTGGTCAGGATCGATTTGAAATCTATCATGGTTTCAGAGAAATCATACTCCATGGTTCGTTGTTCTTGTAGAATGTTGAACGACTACCCCAACTAAAATCTATCCACTCAACAAAAATTATTTCACACCACAGACTCATCTTGGTCAGGATCGATTTGAAATCTATCATGGTTTCAGAGAAATCATACTCCATGGTTCGTTGTTCTTGTAAAATGTTGAACGACTACCCCAACTAAAATCTATCCACTCAACAAAAATTATTTCAGAGAAATCATACTCCATGGTAAGTTGTTCTTGTAGAATGTTGAACGACTACCCCAACTAAAATCTATCCACTCAACAAAAATTATTTCACACCACAGACTCATCATGGTCAGGATCGATTTGAAATCTATCATGGTTTCAGAGAAATCATACTCCATGGTTCGTTGCTCTTGTAGAATGTTGAACGACTACCCCAACTAAAATCTATCCACTGAACAAAAATTATTTCACACCACAGACTCATCTTGGTCAGGATCGATTTGAAATCTATCATGGTTTCAGAGAAATCATAGTCCATGGTAAGTTGTTCTTGTAGAATGTTGAACGACTACCCCAACTAAAATCTATCCACTGAACAAAAATTATTTCACACCACAGACTCATCTTGGTCAGGATCGATTTGAAATCTATCATGGTTTCAGAGAAATCATAGTCCATGGTAAGTTGTTCTTGTAGAATGTTGAACGACTACCCCAACTAAAATCTATCCACTCAACAAAAATTATTTCACACCACAGACTCATCTTGGTCAGGATCGATTTCAAATCTATCATGGTTTCAGAGAAATCATAGTCCATGGTAAGTTGTTCTTGTAGAATGTTGAACGACTACCCCAACTAAAATCTATCCACTGAACAAAAATTATTTCACACCACAGACTCATCTTGATCAGGATCGATTTGAAATCTATCATGGTTTCAGAGAAATCATAGTCCATGGTAAGTTGTTCTTGTAGAATGTTGAACGACTATCCCAACTAAAATCTATCCACTCAACAAAAATTATTTCAGAGAAATCATACTCCATGGTAAGTTGTTCTTGTAGAATGTTCAACGACTATCCCAACTAAAATCTATCCACTCAACAAAAATTATTTCAGAGAAATCATACTCCATGGTTCGTTGTTCTTGTAGAATGTTGAACGACTACCCCAACTAAAATCTATCCACTCAACAAAAATTATTTCAGAGAAATCATACTCCATGGTAAGTTGTTCTTGTAGAATGTTCAACGACTATCCCAACTAAAATCTATCCACTCAACAAAAATTATTTCAGAGAAATCATACTCCATGGTTCGTTGTTCTTGTAGAATGTTGAACGACTACCCCAACTAAAATCTATTTACTGAACAAAAATTATTTCACACCACAGACTCATCTTGGTCAGGATCGATTTGAAATCTATCATGGTTTCAGAGAAATCATACTCCATGGTAAGTTGTTCTTGTAGAATGTTGAACGATTACCCCAACTAAAATCTATCCACTCAACAAAAATTATTTCACACCACAGACTCATCTTGGTCAGGATCGATTTGAAATCTATCATGGTTTCAGAGAAATCATACTCCATGGTAAGTTGTTCTTGTAGAATGTTGAACGATTACCCCAACTAAAATCTATCCACTCAACAAAAATTATTTCACACCACAGACTCATCTTGGTCAGGATCGATTTGAAATCTATCATGGTTTCAGAGAAATCATACTCCATGGTTCGTTGTTCTTGTAGAATGTTGAACGACTACCCCAACTAAAATCTATCCACTCAACAAAAATTATTTCACACCACAGACTCATCTTGATCAGGATCGATTTGAAATCTATCATGGTTTCAGAGAAATCATACTCCATTTTTCGTTGTTCTTGTAAAATGTTGAACGACTACCCCAACTAAAATCTATCCACTCAACAAAAATTATTTCAGAGAAATCATACTCCATGGTAAGTTGTTCTTGTAGAATGTTCAACGACTATCCCAACTAAAATCTATCCACTCAACAAAAATTATTTCAGAGAAATCATACTCCATGGTTCGTTGTTCTTGTAGAATGTTGAACGACTACCCCAACTAAAATCTATCCACTCAACAAAAATTATTTCAGAGAAATCATACTCCATGGTAAGTTGTTCTTGTAGAATGTTGAACGACTACCCCTTACTAAAATCTATCCACTCAACAAAAATTATTTCACACCACAGACTCATCTTGGTCAGGATCGATTTGAAATCTATCATGGTTTCAGAGAAATCATACTCCATGGTTCGTTGTTCTTGTAAAATGTTGAACGACTATCCCAACTAAAATCTATCCACTCAACAAAAATTATTTCAGAGAAATCATACTCCATGGTAAGTTGTTCTTGTAGAATGTTGAACGACTACCCCAACTAAAATCTATCCACTCAACAAAAATTATTTCACACCACAGACTCATCATGGTCAGGATCGATTTGAAATCTATCATGGTTTCAGAGAAATCATAGTCCATGGTTCGTTGTTCTTGTAAAATGTTGAACGACTATCCCAACTAAAATCTATCCACTCAACAAAAATTATTTCAGAGAAATCATACTCCATGGTTCGTTGTTCTTGTAAAATGTTGAACGACTATCCCAACTAAAATCTATCCACTCAACAAAAATTGTTTCACACCACAGACTCATCTTGGTCAGGATCGATTTGAAATCTATCACGGTTTCAGAGAAATCATAGTCCATGGTAAGTTGTTCTTGTAGAATGTTGAACGACTACCCCAACTAAAATCTATCCACTCAACAAAAATTATTTCACACCACAGACTCATCTTGGTCAGGATCGATTTCAAATCTATCATGGTTTCAGAGAAATCATAGTCCATGGTAAGTTGTTCTTGTAGAATGTTGAACGACTACCCCAACTAAAATCTATCCACTGAACAAAAATTATTTCACACCACAGACTCATCTTGGTCAGGATCGATTTGAAATCTATCATGGTTTCAGAGAAATCATACTCCATGGTAAGTTGTTCTTGTAGAATGTTGAACGATTACCCCAACTAAAATCTATCCACTCAACAAAAATTATTTCACACCACAGACTCATCTTGGTCAGGATCGATTTGAAATCTATCATGGTTTCAGAGAAATCATACTCCATGGTAAGTTGTTCTTGTAGAATGTTGAACGATTACCCCAACTAAAATCTATCCACTCAACAAAAATTATTTCAGAGAAATCATACTCCATGGTAAGTTGTTCTTGTAGAATGTTGAACGACTACCCCAACTAAAATCTATCCACTCAACAAAAATTATTTCACACCACAGACTCATCATGGTCAGGATCGATTTGAAATCTATCATGGTTTCAGAGAAATCATACTCCATGGTTCGTTGTTCTTGTAGAATGTTGAACGACTAAACCAACTAAAATCTATCCACTCAACAAAAATTATTTCACACCACAGACTCATCTTGGTCAGGATCGATTTGAAATCTATCATGGTTTCAGAGAAATCATACTCCATGGTAAGTTGTTCTTGTAGAATGTTGAACGATTACCCCAACTAAAATCTATCCACTCAACAAAAATTATTTCACACCACAGACTCATCTTGGTCAGGATCGATTTGAAATCTATCAGGGTTTCAGAGAAATCATACTCCATGGTTCGTTGTTCTTGTAGAATGTTGAACGACTACCCCAACTAAAATCTATCCACTCAACAAAAATTATTTCACACCACAGACTCATCTTGGTCAGGATCGATTTGAAATCTATCATGGTTTCAGAGAAATCATACTCCATGGTTCGTTGTTCTTGTAAAATGTTGAACGACTACCCCAACTAAAATCTATCCACTCAACAAAAATTATTTCAGAGAAATCATACTCCATGGTAAGTTGTTCTTGTTGAATGTTCAACGACTACCCCAACTAAAATCTATCCACTCAACAAAAATTATTTCAGAGAAATCATACTCCATGGTAAGTTGTTCTTGTAGAATGTTGAACGACTACCCCAACTAAAATCTATCCACTCAACAAAAATTATTTCAGAGAAATCATACTCCATGGTAAGTTGTTCTTGTAGAATGTTGAACGACTACCCCAACTAAAATCTATCCACTCAACAAAAATTATTTCAGAGAAATCATACTCCATGGTAAGTTGTTCTTGTAGAATGTTGAACGACTACCCCAACTAAAATCTATTCACTCAACAAAAATTATTTCAGAGAAATCATACTCCATGGAAAGTTGTTCTTGTAGAATGTTGAACGACTACCCCTAACTAAAATCTATCCACTCAACAAAAATTATTTCACACCACAGACTCATCTTGGTCAGGATCGATTTGAAATCTATCATGGTTTCAGAGAAATCATACTCCATGTTTCGTTGTTCTTGTAAAATGTTGAACGACTATCCCAACTAAAATCTATCCACTCAACAAAAATTATTTAAGAGAAATCATACTCCATGGTAAGTTGTTCTTGTAGAATGTTGAACGACTATCCCAACTAAAATCTATCCACTCAACAAAAATTATTTCACACCACAGACTCATCTTGGTCAGGATCGATTTGGAATCTATCATGGTTTCAGAGAAATCATACTCCATGGTTCGTTGTTCTTGTAGAATGTTGAACGACTACCCCTAACTAAAAACTATCCACTCAACAAAAATTATTTCAGAGAAATCATACTCCATGGTTCGTTGTTCTTGTAGAATGTTGAACGACTACCCCAACTAAAATCTATCCACTCAACAAAAATTATTTCAGAGAAATCATACTCCATGGTTCGTTGTTCTTGTAGAATGTTGAACGACTACCCCAACTAAAATCTATCCACTCAACAAAAATTATTTCAGAGAAATCATACTCCATGGTTCGTTGTTCTTGTAGAATGTTGAACGACTACCCCAACTAAAATCTATCCACTCAACAAAACTTATTTCACACCACAGACTCATCTTTGTCAGTATCGATTTGAAATCTATCATGGTTTCAGAGAAATCATACTCCATGGTTCGTTGTTCTTGTAAAATGTTGAACGACTACCCCAACTAAAATCTATCCACTCAAAAAAATTATTTCACACCACAGACTCATCTTGGTCAGGATCGATTTGAAATCTATCATGGTTTCAGAGAAATCATAGTCCATGATAAGTTGTTCTTGTAGAATGTTGAACGACTACCCCAGCTAAAATCTATCCACTCAACAAAAATTATTTCACACCACAGACTCATCTTGGTCAGGGTCGATTTGAAATCTATCATGATTTCAGAGAAATCATACTCCATGGTAAGTTGTTCTTGTAGAATGTTGAACGACTACCCCTAACTAAAAACTATCCACTCAACAAAAATTATTTCACACCACAGACTCATCTTGGTCAGGATCGATTTGAAATCTATCATGGTTTCAGAGAAATCATAGTCCATGGTTCGTTGTTCTTGTAGAATGTTGAACGACTATCCCAACTAAAATCTATCCACTCAACAAAAATTATTTCACACCACAGACTCATCTTGGTCAGGATCGATTTGAAATCTATCATGATTTCAGAGAAATCATACTCCATGGTAAGTTGTTCTTGTAGAATGTTGAACGACTACCCCTAACTAAAAACTATCCACTCAACAAAAATTATTTCAGAGAAATCATACTCCATGGTTCGTTGTTCTTGTAGAATGTTGAACGACTACCCCAACTAAAATCTATCCACTCAACAAAAATTATTTCAGAGAAATCATACTCCATGGTTCGTTGTTCTTGTAGAATGTTGAACGACTACCCCAACTAAAATCTATCCACTCAACAAAAATTATTTCACACCACAGACTCATCTTTGTCAGGATCGATTTGAAATCTATCATGGTTTCAGAGAAATCATACTCCATGGTTCGTTGTTCTTGTAAAATGTTGAACGACTACCCCAACTAAAATCTATCCACTCAACAAAAATTATTTCACACCACAGACTCATCTTGGTCAGGATCGATTTGAAATCTATCATGGTTTCAGAGAAATCATACTCCATGGTTCGTTGTTCTTGTAGAATGTTGAACGACTACCCCAACTAAAATCTATCCACTCAACAAAAATTATTTCACACCACAGACTCATCTTGGTCAGGATCGATTTGAAATCTATCATGGTTTCAGAGAAATCATACTCCATGGTAAGTTGTTCTTGTAGAATGTTGAACGACTACCCCAACTAAAATCTATCCACTCAACAAAAATTATTTCACACCACCGACTCATCTTGATCAGGATCGATTTGAAATCTATCATGGTTTCAGAGAAATCATAGTCCATGGTAAGTTGTTCTTGTAGAATGTTGAACGACTACCCCAACTAAAATCTATCCACTCAACAAAAATTATTTCACACCACAGACTCATCTTGGTCAGGATCGATTTGAAATCTATCATGGTTTCAGAGAAATCATAGTCCATGGTAAGTTGTTCTTGTAGAATGTTGAACGACTATCCCAACTAAAATCTATCCACTCAACAAAAATTATTTCAGAGAAATCATACTCCATGGTTCGTTGTTTTGTAGAATGTTGAACGACTACCCCAACTAAAATCTATCCACTCAACAAAAATTATTTCACACCACAGACTCATCTTGGTCAGGATCGATTTGAAATCTATCATGGTTTCAGAGAAATCATAGTCCATGGTAAGTTGTTCTTGTAGAATGTTGAACGACTACCCCAACTAAAATCTATCCACTCAACAAAAATTATTTCACACCACAGACTCATCTTGGTCAGGATCGATTTGAAATCTATCATGGTTTCAGAGAAATCATACTCCATGTTTCGTTGTTCTTGTAAAATGTTGAACGACTACCCCAACTAAAATCTATCCACTCAACAAAAATTATTTCACACCACAGACTCATCTTGGTCAGGATCGATTTGAAATCTATCATGGTTTCAGAGAAATCATAGTCCATGGTAAGTTGTTCTTGTAGAATGTTGAACGACTACCCCAACTAAAATCTATCCACTCAACAAAAATTATTTCACACCACAGACTCATCTTGGTCAGGATCGATTTGAAATCTATCATGGTTTCAGAGAAATCATAGTCCATGGTAAGTTGTTCTTGTAAAATGTTGAACGACTACCCCAACTAAAATCTATCCACTCAACAAAAATTATTTCACACCACAGACTCATCTTGGTCAGGATCGATTTGAAATCTATCATGGTTTCAGAGAAATCATAGTCCATGGTAAGTTGTTCTTGTAGAATGTTGAACGACTACCCCAACTAAAATCTATCCACTCAACAAAAATTGTTTCACACCACAGACTCATCTTGGTCAGGATCGATTTGAAATCTATCATGGTTTCAGAGAAATCATACTCCATGGTTCGTTGTTCTTGTAGAATGTTGAACGACTATCCCAACTAAAATCTATCCACTCAACAAAAATTATTTCACACCACAGACTCATCTTGGTCAGGATCGATTTGAAATCTATCATGGTTTCAGAGAAATCATAGTCCATGGTAAGTTGTTCTTGTAAAATGTTGAACGACTATCCCAACTAAAATCTATCCACTCAACAAAAATTATTTCACACCACAGACTCATCTTGGTCAGGATCGATTTGAAATCTATCATAGTTTCAGAGAAATCATACTCCATGTTTCGTTGTTCTTGTAAAATGTTGAACGACTACCCCAACTAAAATCTATCCACTCAACAAAAATTATTTCACAGCACAGACTCAACTTGGTCAGGATCGATTTGAAATCTATCATGGTTTCAGAGAAATCATAGTCCATGGTAAGTTGTTCTTGTAAAATGTTGAACGACTATCCCAACTAAAATCTATCCACTCAACAAAAATTATTTCACACCACAGACTCATCTTGGTCAGGATCGATTTGAAATCTATCATGGTTTCAGAGAAATCATACTCCATGTTTCGTTGTTCTTGTAAAATGTTGAACGACTACCCCAACTAAAATCTATCCACTCAACAAAAATTATTTCACACCACAGACTCATCTTGGTCAGGATCGATTTGAAATCTATCATGGTTTCAGAGAAATCATAGTCCATGGTAAGTTGTTCTTGTAAAATGTTGAACGACTATCCCAACTAAAATCTATCCACTCAACAAAAATTATTTCAGAGAAATCATACTCCATGGTAAGTTGTTCTTGTAGAATGTTGAACGACTACCCCAACTAAAATCTATCCACTCAACAAAAATTATTTCACACCACAGACTCATCTTGGTCAGGATCGATTTGAAATCTATCATGGTTTCAGAGAAATCATAGTCCATGGTAAGTTGTTCTTGTAGAATGTTGAACGACTATCCCAACTAAAATCTATCCACTCAACAAAAATTATTTCACACCACAGACTCATCTTGGTCAGGATCGATTTGAAATCTATCATGGTTTCAGAGAAATCATACTCCATGGTAAGTTGTTCTTGTAGAATGTTGAACGACTACCCCAACTAAAATCTATCCACTCAACAAAAATTATTTCAGAGAAATCATACTCCATGGTAAGTTGTTCTTGTAGAATGTTGAACGACTACCCCAACTAAAATCTATCCACTCAACAAAAATTATTTCAGAGAAATCATACTCCATGGTAAGTTGTTCTTGTAGAATGTTGAACGACTACCCCAACTAAAATCTATCCACTCAACAAAAATTATTTCAGAGAAATCATACTCCATGGTAAGTTGTTCTTGTAGAATGTTGAACGACTACCCCAACTAAAATCTATTCACTCAACAAAAATTATTTCAGAGAAATCATACTCCATGGTAAGTTGTTCTTGTAGAATGCTGAACGACTACCCCTAACTAAAATCTATCCACTCAACAAAAATTATTTCACACCACAGACTCATCTTGGTCAGGATCGATTTGAAATCTATCATGGTTTCAGAGAAATCATACTCCATGTTTCGTTGTTCTTGTAGAATATTGAACGACTACCCCTAACTAAAAACTATCCACTCAACAAAAATTATTTCAGAGAAATCATACTCCATTTTTCGTTGTTCTTGTAGAATGTTGAACGACTACCCCAACTAAAATCTATCCACTCAACAAAAATTATTTCACACCACAGACTCATCTTGGTCAGGATCGATTTGAAATCTATCATGGTTTCAGAGAAATCATACTCCATGGTAAGTTGTTCTTGTAGAATGTTGAACGACTATCCCAACTAAAATCTATCCACTCAACAAAAATTATTTCAGAGAAATCATACTCCATGGTTCGTTGTTCTTGTAGAATGTTGAACGACTACCCCAACTAAAATCTATCCACTCAACAAAAATTATTTCACACCACAGACTCATCTTGTTCAGGATCGATTTGAAATCTATCATGGTTTCAGAGAAATCATAGTCCATGGTAAGTTGTTCTTGTAGAATGTTGAACGACTACCCCAACTAAAATCTATCCACTCAACAAAAATTATTTCACACCACAGACTCATCTTGGTCAGGATCGATTTGAAATCTATCATGGTTTCAGAGAAATCATAGTCCATGATAAGTTGTTCTTGTAGAATGTTGAACGACTACCCCTAACTAAAAACTATCCACTCAACAAAAATTATTTCAGAGAAATCATACTCCATGGTTCGTTGTTCTTGTAGACTGTTGAACGACTACCCCAACTAAAATCTATCCACTCAACAAAAATTATTTCACACCACAGACTCATCTTGGTCAGGATCGATTTGAAATCTATCATGGTTTCAGAGAAATCATACTCCAAGGTAAGTTGTTCTTGTAGAATGTTGAACGACTACCCCTCACTAAAAACTATCCACTCAACAAAAATTATTTCAGAGAAATCATACTCCATGGTAAGTTGTTCTTGTAGAATGTTGAACGACTACCCCAACTAAAATCTATCCACTCAACAAAAATTATTTCACACCACAGACTCATCTTGGTCAGGATCGATTTGAAATCTATCATGGTTTCAGAGAAATCATACTCCATGGTAAGTTGTTCTTGAACGACTACCCCTAACTAAAAACTATCCACTCAACAAAAGTTATTTCAGAGAAATCATACTCCATGGTTCGTTGTTCTTGTAGAATGTTGAACGACTACCCCAACTAAAATCTATCCACTCAACAAAAATTATTTCAGAGAAATCATACTCCATGGTTCGTTGTTCTTGTAGAATGTTGAACGACTACCCCAACTAAAATCTATCCACTCAACAAAAATTATTTCACACCACAGACTCATCTTGGTCAGGATCGATTTGAAATCTATCATGGTTTCAGAGAAATCATACTCCATGGTTCGTTGTTCTTGTAAAATGTTGAACGACTACCCCAACTAAAATCTACCCACTCAACAAAAATTATTTCGAACCACAGACTCATCTTGGTCAGGATCGATTTGAAATCTATCATGGTTTCAGAGAAATCATACTCCATGGTTCGTTGTTCTTGTAGAATGTTGAACGACTACCCCAACTAAAATCTATCCACTCAATAAAAATTATTTCACACCACAGACTCATCTTGGTCAGGATCGATTTGAAATCTATCATGGTTTCAGAGAAATCATACTCCATGGTAAGTTGTTCTTGTAGAATGTTGAACGACTACCCCTAACTAAAATCTATCCACTCAACAAAAATTATTTCACACCACAGACTCATCTTGGTCAGGATCGATTTGAAATCTATCATGGTTTCAGAGAAATCATAGTCCATGGTAAGTTGTTCTTGTAGAATGTTGAACGACTACCCCAACTAAAATCTATCCACTCAACAAAAATTATTTCACACCACAGACTCATCTTGGTCAGGATCGATTTGAAATCTATCATGGTTTCAGAGAAATCATAGTCCATGGTAAGTTGTTCTTGTAGAATGTTGAACGACTATCCCAACTAAAATCTATCCACTCAACAAAAATTATTTCAGAGAAATCATACTCCATGGTTCGTTGTTCTTGTAGAATGTTGAACGACTACCCCAACTAAAATCTATCCACTCAACAAAAATTATTTCACACCACAGACTCATCTTGGTCAGGATCGATTTGAAATCTATCATGGTTTCAGAGAAATCATAGTCCATGGTAAGTTGTTCTTGTAGAATGTTGAACGACTACCCCAACTAAAATCTATCCACTCAACAAAAATTATTTCACACCACAGACTCATCTTGGTCAGGATCGATTTGAAATCTATCATGGTTTCAGAGAAATCATAGTCCATGGTAAGTTGTTCTTGTAGAATGTTGAACGACTACCCCAACTAAAATCTATCCACTCAACAAAAATTATTTCACACCACAGACTCATCTTGGTCAGGATCGATTTGAAATCTATCATGGTTTCAGAGAAATCATAGTCCATGGTAAGTTGTTCTTGTAGAATGTTGAACGACTATCCCAACTAAAATCTATCCACTCAACAAAAATTATTTCAGAGAAATCATACTCCATGGTTCGTTGTTCTTGTAGAATGTTGAACGACTACCCCAACTAAAATCTATCCACTCAACAAAAATTATTTCACACCACAGACTCATCTTGGTCAGGATCGATTTGAAATCTGTCATGGTTTCAGAGAAATCATAGTCCATGGTAAGTTGTTCTTGTAGAATGTTGAACGACTATCCCAACTAAAATCTATCCACTCAACAAAAATTATTCCAGAGAAATCATACTCCATGGTAAGTTGTTCTTGTAGAATGTTGAACGACTACCCCAATTAAAATCTATCCACTCAAAAATTATTTCACACCACAGACTCATCTTGGTCAGGATCGATTTGAAATCTATCATGGTTTCAGAGAAATCATACTCCATGTCTCGTTGTTCTTGTAAAATGTTGAACGACTACCCCAACTAAAATCTATCCACTCAACAAAAATTATTTCACACCACAGACTCATCTTGGTCAGGATCGATTTGAAATCTATCATGGTTTCAGAGAAATCATAGTCCATGGTAAGTTGTTCTTGTAAAATGTTGAACGACTATCCCAACTAAAATCTACCCACTCAACAAAAATTATTTCAGAGAAATCATACTCCATGGTAAGTTGTTCTTGTAGAATGTTGAACGACTACCCCAACTAAAATCTATCCACTCAACAAAAATTATTTCACACCACAGACTCATCTTGGTCAGGATCGATTTGAAATCTATCATGGTTTCAGAGAAATCATACTCCATGGTAAGTTGTTCTTGTAGAATGTTGAACGACTACCCCAACTAAAATCTATCCACTCAACAAAAATTATTTCACACCACAGACTCATCTTGGTCAGGATCGATTTGAAATCTATCATGGTTTCAGAGAAATCATAGTCCATGGTAAGTTGTTCTTGTAGAATGTTGAACGACTACCCCAACTAAAATCTATCCACTCAACAAAAATTATTTCACACCACAGACTCATCTTGGTCAGGATCGATTTGAAATCTATCATGGTTTCAGAGAAATCATAGTCCATGGTAAGTTGTTCTTGTAGAATGTTGAACGACTATCCCAACTAAAATCTATCCACTCAACAAAAATTATTTCAGAGAAATCATACTCCATGTTTCGTTGTTCTTGTAGAATGTTGAACGACTACCCCAACTAAAATCTATCCACTCAACAAAAATTATTTCACACCACAGACTCATCTTGGTCAGGATCGATTTGAAATCTATCATGGTTTCAGAGAAATCATACTCCATGTTTCGTTGTTCTTGTAAAATGTTGAACGACTACCCCAACTAAAATCTATCCACTCAACAAAAATTATTTCACACCACAGACTCATCTTGGTCAGGATCGATTTGAAATCTATCATGGTTTCAGAGAAATCATAGTCCATGGTAAGTTGTTCTTGTAAAATGTTGAACGACTATCCCAACTAAAATCTATCCACTCAACAAAAATTATTTCAGAGAAATCATAGTCCATGATAAGTTGTTCTTGTAGAATGTTGAACGACTACCCCAACTAAAATCTATCCACTCAACAAAAAATATTTCACACCACAGACTCATCTTGCTCAGGATCGATTTGAAATCTATTATGGTTTCAGAGAAATCATAGTCCATGGTAAGTTGTTCTTGTAGAATGTTGAACGACTACCCCAACTAAAATCTATCCACTCAACAAAAATTATTTCACACCACAGACTCATCTTGGTCAGGATCGATTTGAAATCTATCATGGTTTCAGAGAAATCATAGTCCATGGTAAGTTGTTCTTGTAGAATGTTGAACGACTATCCCAACTAAAATCTATCCACTCAACAAAAATTATTTCACACCACAGACTCATCTTGGTCAGGATCGATTTGAAATCTATCATGGTTTCAGAGAAATCATAGTCCATGGTAAGTTGTTCTTGTAGAATATTGAACGACTATCCCAACTAAAATCAATCCACTCAACAAAAATTATTTCACACCACAGACTCATCTTGGTCAGGATCGATTTGAAATCTATCATGGTTTCAGAGAAATCATACTCCATGTTTCGTTGTTCTTGTAAAATGTTGAACGACTACCCCAACTAAAATCTATCCACTCAACAAAAAATATTTCACACCACAGACTCATCTTGGTCAGGATCGATTTGAAATCTATCATGGTTTCAGAGAAATCATAGTCCATGGTAAGTTGTTCTTGTAGAATGTTGAACGACTACCCCAACTAAAATCTATCCACTCAACAAAAATTATTTCACACCACAGACTCATCTTGGTCAGGATCGATTTGAAATCTATCATGGTTTCAGAGAAATCATACTCCATGGTAAGTTGTTCTTGTAGAATGTTGAACGACTACCCCAATTAAAATCTATCCACTCAACAAAAATTATTTCACACCACAGACTCATCTTGGTCAGGATCGATTTGAAATCTATCATGGTTTCAGAGAAATCATACTCCATGTTTCGTTGTTCTTGTAAAATGTTGAACGACTACCCCAACTAAAATCTATCCACTCAACAAAAATTATTTCACACCACAGACTCATCTTGGTCAGGATCGATTTGAAATCTATCATGGTTTCAGAGAAATCATAGTCCATGGTAAGTTGTTCTTGTAAAATGTTGAACGACTATCCCAACTAAAATCTATCCACTCAACAAAAATTATTTCAGAGAAATCATACTCCATGGTAAGTTGTTCTTGTAGAATGTTGAACGACTACCCCAACTAAAATCTATCCACTCAACAAAAATTATTTCACACCACAGACTCATCTTGGTCAGGATCGATTTGAAATCTATCATGGTTTCAGAGAAATCATAGTCCATGGTAAGTTGTTCTTGTAGAATGTTGAATGACTACTCCAACTAAAATCTATCCACTCAACAAAAAATATTTCACACCACAGACTCATCTTGGTCAGGATCGATTTGAAATCTATCATGGTTTCAGAGAAATCATAGTCAATGGTAAGTTGTTCTTGTAGAATGTTGAACGACTACCCCAACTAAAATCTATCCACTCAACAAAAATTATTTCACACCACAGACTCATCTTGGTCAGGATCGATTTGAAATCTATCATGGTTTCAGAGAAATCATAGTCCATGGTAAGTTGTTCTTGTAGAATGTTGAACGACTATCCCAACTAAAATCTATCCACTCAACAAAAATTATTTCAGAGAAATCATACTCCATGGTTCGTTGTTCTTGTAGAATGTTGAACGACTACCCCAACTAAAATCTATCCTCTCAACAAAAATTATTTCACACCACAGACTCATCTTGGTCAGGATCGATTTGAAATCTATCATGGTTTCAGAGAAATCATAGTCCATGGTAAGTTGTTCTTGTAGAATGTTGAACGACTATCCCAACTAAAATCTATCCACTCAACAAAAATTATTTCAGAGAAATCATACTCCATGGTTCGTTGTTCTTGTAGAATGTTGAACGACTACCCCAACTAAAATCTATCCACTCAACAAAAATTATTTCACACCACAGACTCATCTTGGTCAGGATCGATTTGAAATCTATCACGGTTTCAGAGAAATCATAGTCCATGGTAAGTTGTTCTTGTAGAATGTTGAACGACTATCCCAACTAAAATCTATCCACTCAACAAAAATTATTCCAGAGAAATCATACTCAATGGTAAGTTGTTCTTGTAGAATGTTGAACGACTACCCAATTAAAATCTATCCACTCAACAAAAATTATTTCACACCACAGACTCATCTTGGTCAGGATCGATTTGAAATCTATCATGGTTTCAGAGAAATCATACTCCATGTTTCGTTGTTCTTGTAAAATGTTGAACGACTACCCCAACTAAAATCTATCCACTCAACAAAAATTATTTCACACCACAGACTCATCTTGGTCAGGATCGATTTGAAATCTATCATGGTTTCAGAGAAATCATAGTCCATGGTAAGTTGTTCTTGTAAAATGTTGAACGACTATCCCAACTAAAATCTATCCACTCAACAAAAATTATTTCAGAGAAATCATACTCCATGGTAAGTTGTTCTTGTAGAATGTTGAACGACTACCCCAACTAAAATCTATCCACTCAACAAAAATTATTTCACACCACAGACTCATCCCTGTCAGGATCGATTTGAAATCTATCATGGTTTCAGAGAAATCATACTCCATGGTAAGTTGTTCTTGTAGAATGTTGAACGACTACCCCAACTAAAATCTATCCACTCAACAAAAATTATTTCACACCACAGACTCATCTTGGTCAGGATCGATTTGAAATCTATCATGGTTTCAGAGAAATCATAGTCCATGGTAAGTTGTTCTTGTAGAATGTTGAACGACTATCCCAACTAAAATCTATCCACTCAACAAAAATTATTTCACACCACAGACTCATCTTGGTCAGGATCGATTTGAAATCTATCATGGTTTCAGAGAAATCATAGTCCATGGTAAGTTGTTCTTGTAGAATGTTGAACGACTATCCCAACTAAAATCTATCCACTCAACAAAAATTATTTCAGAGAAATCATACTCCATGGTTCGTTGTTCTTGTAGAATGTTGAACGACTACCCCAACTAAAATCTATCCACTCAACAAAAATTATTTCACACCACAGACTCATCTTGGTCAGGATCGATTTGAAATCTATCATGGTTTCAGAGAAATCATACTCCATGTTTCGTTGTTCTTGTAAAATGTTGAACGACTACCCCAACTAAAATCTATCCACTCAACAAAAATTATTTCACACCACAGACTCATCTTGGTCAGGATCGATTTGAAATCTATCATGGTTTCAGAGAAATCATAGTCCATGGTAAGTTGTTCTTGTAAAATGTTGAACGACTATCCCAACTAAAATCTATCCACTCAACAAAAAATATTTCACACCACAGACTCATCTTGGTCAGGATCGATTTGAAATCTATCATGGTTTCAGAGAAATCATAGTCCATGGTAAGTTGTTCTTGTAGAATGTTGAACGACTACCCCAACTAAAATCTATCCACACAACAAAAATTATTTCACACCACAGACTCATCTTGGTCAGGATCGATTTGAAATCCATCATGGTTTCAGAGAAATCATAGTCCATGGTAAGTTGTTCTTGTAGAATGTTGAACGACTACACCAACTAAAATCTATCCACTCAACAAAAATTATTTCACACCACAGACTCATCTTGGTCAGGATCGATTTGAAATCTATCATGGTTTCAGAGAAATCATACTCCATGTTTCGTTGTACTTGTAAAATGTTGAACGACTACCCCAACTAAAATCTATCCACTCAACAAAAATTATTTCACACCACAGACTCATCTTGGTCAGGATCGATTTGAAATCTATCATGGTTTCAGAGAAATCGTAGTCCATGGTAAGTTGTTCTTGTAGAATGTTGAACGACTACCCCAACTAAAATCTATCCACTCAACAAAAATTATTTCACACCACAGACTCATCTTGGTCAGGATCGATTTGAAATCTATCATGGTTTCAGAGAAATCATAGTCCATGGTAAGTTGTTCTTGTAAAATGTTGAACGACTATCCCAACTAAAATCTATCCACTCAACAAAAATTATTTCAGAGAAATCATACTCCATGGTAAGTTGTTCTTGTAGAATGTTGAACGACTACCCCAACTAAAATCTATCCACTCAACAAAAAATATTTCACACCACAGACTCATCTTGCTCAGGATCGATTTGAAATCTATCATGGTTTCAGAGAAATCATAGTCCATGGTAAGTTGTTCTTGTAAAATGTTGAACGACTATCCCAACTAAAATCTATCCACTCAACAAAAATTATTTCAGAGAAATCATACTCCATGGTAAGTTGTTCTTGTAGAATGTTGAACGACTACCCCAACTAAAATCTATCCACTCAACAAAAATTATTTCACACCACAGACTCATCTTGGTCAGGATCGATTTGAAATCTATCATGGTTTCAGAGAAATCATACTCCATGGTAAGTTGTTCTTGTAGAATGTTGAACGACTACCCCAACTAAAATCTATCCACTCAACAAAAATTATTTCACACCACAGACTCATCTTGGTCAGGATCGATTTGAAATCTATCATGGTTTCAGAGAAATCATAGTCCATGGTAAGTTGTTCTTGTAGAATGTTGAACGACTACCCCAACTAAAATCTATCCACTCAACAAAAATTATTTCACACCACAGACTCATCTTGGTCAGGATCGATTTGAAATCTATCATGGTTTCAGAGAAATCATAGTCCATGGTAAGTTGTTCTTGTAGAATGTTGAACGACTATCCCAACTAAAATCTATCCACTCAACAAAAATTGTTTCAGAGAAATCATACTCCATGGTTCGTTGTTCTTGTAGAATGTTGAACGACTACCTCAACTAAAATTTATCCACTCAACAAAAATTATTTCACACCACAGACTCATCTTGGTCAGGATCGATTTGAAATCTATCATGGTTTCAGAGAAATCATACTCCATGTTTCGTTGTTCTTGTAAAATGTTGAACGACTACCCCAACTAAAATCTATCCACTCAACAAAAATTATTTCACACCACAGACTCATCTTGGTCAGGATCGATTTGAAATCTATCATGGTTTCAGAGAAATCATAGTCCATGGTAAGTTGTTCTTGTAAAATGTTGAACGACTATCCCAACTAAAATCTATCCACTCAACAAAAATTATTTCAGAGAAATCATACTCCATGGTTCGTTGTTCTTGTAGAATGTTGAACGACTACCCCAACTAAAATCTATCCTCTCAACAAAAATTATTTCACACCACAGACTCATCTTGGTCAGGATCGATTTGAAATCTATCATGGTTTCAGAGAAATCATAGTCCATGGTAAGTTGTTCTTGTAGAATGTTGAACGACTATCCCAACTAAAATCTATCCACTCAACAAAAATTATTTCAGAGAAATCATACTCCATGGTTCGTTGTTCTTGTAGAATGTTGAACGACTACCCCAACTAAAATCTATCCACTCAACAAAAATTATTTCACACCACAGACTCATCTTGGTCAGGATCGATTTGAAATCTATCACGGTTTCAGAGAAATCATAGTCCATGGTAAGTTGTTCTTGTAGAATGTTGAACGACTATCTTAACTAAAATCTATCCACGCTACAAAAATTATTCCAGAGAAATCATACTCAATGGTAAGTTGTTCTTGTAGAATGTTGAACGACTACCCAATTAAAATCTATCCACTCAACAAAAATTATTTCACACCACAGACTCATCTTGGTCAGGATCGATTTGAAATCTATCATGGTTTCAGAGAAATCATACTCCATGTTTCGTTGTTCTTGTAAAATGTTGAACGACTACCCCAACTAAAATCTATCCACTCAACAAAAATTATTTCACACCACAGACTCATCTTGGTCAGGATAGATTTGAAATCTATCATGGTTTCAGAGAAATCATAGTCCATGGTAAGTTGTTCTTGTAAAATGTTGAACGACTATCCCAACTAAAATCTATCCACTCAACAAAAATTATTTCACACCACAGACTCATCTTGGTCAGGATCGATTTGAAATCTATCATGGTTTCAGAGAAATCATAGTCCATGATAAGTTGTTCTTGTAAAATGTTGAACGACTATCCCAACTAAAATCTATCCACTCAACAAAAATTATTTCAGAGAAATCATACTCCATGGTAAGTTGTTCTTGTAGAATGTTGAACGACTACCCCAACTAAAATCTATCCACTCAACAAAAATTATTTCACACCACAGACTCATCTTGGTCAGGATCGATTTGAAATCTATCATGGTTTCAGAGAAATCATACTCCATGGTAAGTTGTTCTTGTAGAATGTTGAACGACTACCCCAACTAAAATCTATCCACTCAACAAAAATTATTTCACACCACAGACTCATCTTGGTCAGGATCGATTTGAAATCTATCATGGTTTCAGAGAAATCATAGTCCATGGTAAGTTGTTCTTGTAGAATGTTGAACGACTACCCCAACTAAAATCTATCCACTCAACAAAAATTATTTCACACCACAGACTCATCTTGGTCAGGATCGATTTGAAATCTATCATGGTTTCAGAGAAATCATAGTCCATGGTAAGTTGTTCTTGTAGAATGTTGAACGACTATCCCAACTAAAATCTATCCACTCAATAAAAATTATTTCAGAGAAATCATACTCCATGGTTCGTTGTTCTTGTAGAATGTTGAACGACTACCCCAACTAAAATCTATCCACTCAACAAAAATTATTTCACACCACAGACTCATCTTGGTCAGGATCGATTTGAAATCTATCATGGTTTCAGAGAAATCATACTCCATGTTTCGTTGTTCTTGTAAAATGTTGAACGACTACCCCAACTAAAATCTATCCACTCAACAAAAATTATTTCACACCACAGACTCATCTTGGTCAGGATCGATTTGAAATCTATCATGGTTTCAGAGAAATCATAGTCCATGGTAAGTTGTTCTTGTAAAATGTTGAGCGACTATCCCAATTAAAATCTATCCACTCAACAAAAAATATTTCACACCACAGACTCATCTTGGTCCGGATCGATTTGAAATCTATCATGGTTTCAGAGAAATCATAGTCCATGGTAAGTTGTTCTTGTAGAATGTTGAACGACTACACCAACAAAAATCTATCCACTCAACAAAAATTATTTCACACCACAGACTCATCTTGGTCAGGATCGATTTGAAATCTATCATGGTTTCAGAGAAATCATAGTCCATGGTAAGTTGTTCTTGTAGAATGTTGAACGACTACCCAATTAAAATCTATCCACTCAACAAAAATTATTTCACACCACAGACTCATCTTGGTCAGGATCGATTTGAAATCTATCATGGTTTCAGAGAAATCATACTCCATGTTTCGTTGTTCTTGTAAAATGTTGAACGACTACCCCAACTAAAATCTATCCACTCAACAAAAATTATTTCACACCACAGACTCATTTTGGTCAGGATCGATTTGAAATCTATCATGGTTTCAGAGAAATCATAGTCCATGGTAAGTTGTTCTTGTAAAATGTTGAACGACTATCCCAACTAAAATCTATCCACTCAACAAAAATTATTTCAGAGAAATCATACTCCATGGTAAGTTGTTCTTGTAGAATGTTGAACGACTACCCCAACTAAAATCTATCCACTCAACAAAAATTATTTCACACCACAGACTCATCTTGGTCAGGATCGATTTGAAATCTATCATGGTTTCAGAGAAATCATACTCCATGGTAAGTTGTTCTTGTAGAATGTTGAACGACTACCCCAACTAAAATCTATCCACTCAACAAAAATTATTTCACACCACAGACTCATCTTGGTCAGGATCGATTTGAAATCTATCATGGTTTCAGAGAAATCATAGTCCATGGTAAGTTGTTCTTGTAGAATGTTGAACGACTACCCCAACTAAAATCTATCCACTCAACAAAAATTATTTCACACCACAGACTCATCTTGGTCAGGATCGATTTGAAATCTATCATGGTTTCAGAGAAATCATAGTCCATGGTAAGTTGTTCTTGTAGAGTGTTGAACGACTATCCCAACTAAAATCTATCCACTCAACAAAAATTATTTCAGAGAAATCATACTCCATGGTTCGTTGTTCTTGTAGAATGTTGAACGACTACCCCAACTAAAATCTATCCACTCAACAAAAATTATTTCACACCACAGACTCATCTTGGTCAGGATCGATTTGAAATCTATCATGGTTTCAGAGAAATCATACTCCATGTTTCGTTGTTCTTGTAAAATGTTGAACGACTACCCCAACTAAAATCTATCCACTCAACAAAAATTATTTCACACCACAGACTCATCTTGGTCAGAATCGATTTGAAATCTATCATGGTTTCAGAGAAATCATAGTCCATTTTAAGTTGTTCTTGTAAAATGTTGAACGACTATCCCAACTAAAATCTATCCACTCAACAAAAAATATTTCACACCACAGACTCATCTTGGTCCGGATCGATTTGAAATCTATCATGGTTTCAGAGAAATCATAGTCCATGGTAAGTTGTTCTTGTAGAATGTTGAACGACTACCCCAACTAAAATCTATCCACACAACAAAAATTATTTCACACCACAGACTCATCTTGGTCAGGATCGATTTGAAATCCATCATGGTTTCAGAGAAATCATAGTCCATGGTAAGTTGTTCTTGTAGAATGTTGAACGACTACACCAACTAAAATCTATCCACTCAACAAAAATTATTTCACACCACAGACTCATCTTGGTCAGGATCGATTTGAAATCTATCATGGTTTCAGAGAAATCATACTCCATGTTTCGTTGTACTTGTAAAATGTTGAACGACTACCCCAACTAAAATCTATCCACTCAACAAAAATTATTTCACACCACAGACTCATCTTGGTCAGGATCGATTTGAAATCTATCATATTTTCAGAGAAATCGTAGTCCATGGTAAGTTGTTCTTGTAGAATGTTGAACGACTACCCCAACTAAAATCTATCCACTCAACAAAAATTATTTCACACCACAGACTCATCTTGGTCAGGATCGATTTGAAATCTATCATGGTTTCAGAGAAATCATAGTCCATGGTAAGTTGTTCTTGTAAAATGTTGAACGACTATCCCAACTAAAATCTATCCACTCAACAAAAATTATTTCAGAGAAATCATACTCCATGGTAAGTTGTTCTTGTAGAATGTTGAACGACTACCCCAACTAAAATCTATCCACTCAACAAAAAATATTTCACACCACAGACTCATCTTGCTCAGGATCGATTTGAAATCTATCATGGTTTCAGAGAAATCATAGTCCATGGTAAGTTGTTCTTGTAAAATGTTGAACGACTATCCCAACTAAAATCTATCCACTCAACAAAAATTATTTCAGAGAAATCATACTCCATGGTAAGTTGTTCTTGTAGAATGTTGAACGACTACCCCAACTAAAATCTATCCACTCAACAAAAATTATTTCACACCACAGACTCATCTTGGTCAGGATCGATTTGAAATCTATCATGGTTTCAGAGAAATCATACTCCATTTTAAGTTGTTCTTGTAGAATGTTGAACGACTACCCCAACTAACATCTATCCACTCAACAAAAATTATTTCACACCACAGACTCATCTTGGTCAGGATCGATTTGAAATCTATCATGGTTTCAGAGAAATCATAGTCCATGGTAAGTTGTTCTTGTAGAATGTTGAACGACTACCCCAACTAAAATCTATCCACTCAACAAAAATTATTTCACACCACAGACTCATCTTGGTCAGGATCGATTTGAAATCTATCATGGTTTCAGAGAAATCATAGTCCATGGTAAGTTGTTCTTGTAGAATGTTGAACGACTATCCCAACTAAAATCTATCCACTCAACAAAAATTATTTCAGAGAAATCATACTCCATGGTTCGTTGTTCTTGTAGAATGTTGAACGACTACCTCAACTAAAATCTATCCACTCAACAAAAATTATTTCACACCACAGACTCATCTTGGTCAGGATCGATTTGAAATCTATCATGGTTTCAGAGAAATCATACTCCATGTTTCGTTGTTCTTGTAAAATGTTGAACGACTACCCCAACTAAAATCTATCCACTCAACAAAAATTATTTCACACCACAGACTCATCTTGGTCAGGATCGATTTGAAATCTATCATGGTTTCAGAGAAATCATAGTCCATGGTAAGTTGTTCTTGTAAAATGATGAACGACTATCCCAACTAAAATCTATCCACTCAACAAAAATTATTTCAGAGAAATCATACTCCATGGTAAGTTGTTCTTGTAGAATGTTGAACGACTACCCCAACTAAAATCTATCCACTCAACAAAAAATATTTCACACCACAGACTCATCTTGCTCAGGATCGATTTGAAATCTATCATGGTTTCAGAGAAATCATAGTCCATGGTAAGTTGTTCTTGTAGAATGTTGAACGACTACCCCAACTAAAATCTATCCACTCAACAAAAATTATTTCACATCACAGACTCATCTTGGTCAGGATCGATTTGAAATCTATCATGGTTTCAGAGAAATCATAGTCCATGGTAAGTTGTTCTTGTAGAATGTTGAACGACTATCCCAACTAAAATCTATCCACTCAACAAAAATTATTTCACACCACAGACTCATCTTGGTCAGGATCGATTTGAAATCTATCATGGTTTCAGAGAAATCATACTCCATGTTTCGTTGTTCTTGTAAAATGTTGAACGACTACCCCAACTAAAATCTATCCACTCAACAAAAATTATTTCACACCACAGACTCATCTTGGTCAGGATCGATTTGAAATCTATCATGGTTTCAGAGAAATCATAGTCCATGGTAAGTTGTTCTTGTAGAATGTTGAACGACTACCCCAACTAAAATCTATCCACTCAACAAAAATTATTTCACACCACAGACTCATCTTGGTCAGGATCGATTTGAAATCTATCATGGTTTCAAAGAAATCATACTCCATGTTTCATTGTTCTTGTAAAATGTTGAACGACTACCCCAACTAAAATCTATCTACTCAACAAAAATTATTTCACACCACAGACTCATCTTGGTCAGGATCGATTTGAAATCTATCATGGTTTCAGAGAAATCATAGTCCATGGTAAGTTGTTCTTGTAGAATGTTGAACGACTACCCCAAATAAAATCTATACACTCAACAAAAATTATTTCACAAAACAGACTCATCTTGGTCAGGATCGATTTGAAATCTACCATGGTTTCAGAGAAATCATAGTCCATGGTAAGTTGTTCTTGTAGAATGTTGAACGATTACCCCTAACTAAAATCTATCCACTCAACAAAAATTATTTCACACCACAGACTCATCTTGGTCAGGATCGATTTGAGATCTATCATGGTTTCTGAGAAATCATACTCCATCGTAAGTTGTTCTTGTAGAATGTTGAACGACTATCCCAACTAAAATCTATCCACTCAACAAAAATTATTTCAAAGAAATCATACTCCATGGTAAGTTGTTCTTGTAGAATGTTGAACGACTATCCCAACTAAAATCTATCCACTCAACAAAAATTATTTCACACCACAGACTCATCTTGGTCAGGATCGATTTGAAATCTATCATGGTTTCAGAGAAATCATACTCCATGGTTCGTTGTTCTTGTAGAATGTTGAACGACTACCCCAACTAAAATCTATCCACTCAACAAAAATTATTTCAGAGAAATCATACTCCATGGTAAGTTGTTCTTGTAGAATGTTGAACGACTATCCCAACTAAAATCTATCCACTCAACAAAAATTATTTCAGAGAAATCATACTCCATGGTAAGTTGTTCTTGTAGAATGTTGAACGACTATCCCAACTAAAATCTATCCACTCAACAAAAATTATTTCACACCACAGACTCATCTTGGTCAGGATCGATTTGAAATCTATCATGGTTTCAGAGAAATCATACTCCATGGTTCGTTGTTCTTGTAGAATGTTGAACGACTACCCCAACTAAAATCTATCCACTCAACAAAAATTATTTCAGAGAAATCATACTCCATGGTAAGTTGTTCTTGTAGAATGTTGAACGACTATCCCAACTAAAATCTATCCACTCAACAAAAATTATTTCAGAGAAATCATACTCCATGGTAAGTTGTTCTTGTAGAATGTTGAACGACTACCCCTAACTAAAATCTATCCACTCAACAAAAATTATTTCACACCACAGACTCATCTTGGTGAGGATCGATTTGAAATCTATCATGGTTTCAGAGGAATCATACTCCGTGATAAGTTGTTCTTGTAGAATGTTGAACGATTATCCCAACTAAAATCTATCCACTCAACAAAAATTATTTCAGAGAAATCATACTCCATGGTTCGTTGTTCTTGTAGAATGTTGAACGACTATCCCAACTAAAATCTATCCACTCAACAAAAATTATTTCAGAGAAATCATAGTCCATGGTAAGTTGTTCTTGTAGAATGTTGAACGACTATCCCAACTAAAATCAATCCGCTCAACAAAAATTATTTCACACCACAGACTCATCTTGGTCAGGATCGATTTGAAATCTATCATGGTTTCAGAGAAATCATACTCCATGGTAAGTTGTTCTTGTAGAATGTTGAACGACTACCCCAACTAAAATCTATCCACTCAACAAAAATTATTTCAGAGAAATCATACTCCATGGTAAGTTGTTCTTGTAGAATGTTGAACGACTACCCCTAACAAAAATCTATCCACTCAACAAAAATTATTTCAGAGAAATCATACTCCATGGTAAGTTCTTCTTGTAGAATGAACGAACGACTACCCCAACTAAAATCTATCCACTCAACAATAATTATTTCAGAGAAATCATACTCCATGGTAAGTTGTTCTTGTAGAATGTTGAACGACTACCCCTAACTAAAATCTATCCACTCAACCAAAATTATTTCACACCACAGACTCATCTTGGTCAGGATCGATTTGAAATCTATCATGGTTTCAGAGAAATCATAGTCCATGGTAAGTTGTTCTTGTAGAATGTTGAACGACTACCCCAAATAAAATCTATCCACTCAACAAAAATTATTTCACAAAACAGACTCATCTTGGTCAGGATCGATTTGAAATCTACCATGGTTTCAGAGAAATCATAGTCCATGGTAAGTTGTTCTTGTAGAATGTTGAACGATTACCCCTAACTAAAATCTATCCACTCAACAAAAATTATTTCACACCACAGACTCATCTTGGTCAGGATCGATTTGAGATCTATCATGGTTTCTGAGAAATCATACTCCATCGTAAGTTGTTCTTGTAGAATGTTGAACGACTATCCCAACTAAAATCTATCCACTCAACAAAAATTATTTCAAAGAAATCATACTCCATGGTAAGTTGTTCTTGTAGAATGTTGAACGACTATCCCAAATAAAATCTATCCACTCAACAAAAATTATTTCACACCACAGACTCATCTTGGTCAGGATCGATTTGAAATCTATCATGGTTTCAGAGAAATCATACTCCATGGTTCGTTGTTCTTGTAGAATGTTGAACGACTACCCCAACTAAAATCTATCCACTCAACAAAAATTATTTCAGAGAAATCATACTCCATGATAAGTTGTTCTTGTAGAATGTTGAACGACTATCCCAACTAAAATCTATCCACTCAACAAAAATTATTTCAGAGAAATCATACTCCATGGTAAGTTGTTCTTGTAGAATGTTGAACGACTACCCCTAACTAAAATCTATCCACTCAACAAAAATTATTTCACACCACAGACTCATCTTGGTGAGGATCGATTTGAAATCTATCATGGTTTCAGAGGAATCATACTCCGTGATAAGTTGTTCTTGTAGAATGTTGAACGATTATCCCAACTAAAATCTATCCACTCAACAAAAATTATTTCAGAGAAATCATACTCCATGGTTCGTTGTTCTTGTAGAATGTTGAACGACTATCCCAACTAAAATCTATCCACTCAACAAAAATTATTTCAGAGAAATCATAGTCCATGGTTCGTTGTTCTTGTAGAATGTTGAACGACTATCCCAACTAAAATCAATCCGCTCAACAAAAATTATTTCACACCACAGACTCATCTTGGTCAGGATCGATTTGAAATCTATCATGGTTTCAGAGAAATCATACTCCATGGTAAGTTGTTCTTGTAGAATGTTGAACGACTACCCCAACTAAAATCTATCCACTCAACAAAAATTATTTCAGAGAAATCATACTCCATGGTAAGTTGTTCTTGTAGAATGTTGAACGACAACCCCTAACAAAAATCTATCCACTCAACCAAAATTATTTCAGAGAAATCATACTCCATGGTAAGTTCTTCTTGTAGAATGAACGAACGACTACCCCAACTAAAATCTATCCACTCAACAATAATTATTTCAGAGAAATCATACTCCATGGTAAGTTGTTCTTGTAGAATGTTGAACGACTACCCCTAACTAAAATCTATCCACTCAACCAAAATTATTTCACACCACAGACTCATCTTGGTCAGGATCGATTTGAAATCTATCATGGTTTCAGAGAAATCATACTCCATGGTTCGGTGTTCTTGTAGAATGTTGAACGACTATCCCAACTAAAATCTATCCACTCAACAAAAATTATTTCAGAGAAATCATACTCCATGGTAAGTTGTTCTTGTAGAATGTTGAACGACTATCCCAACTAAAATCTATCCACTCAACAAAAATTATTTCAGAGAAATCATACTCCATGGTAAGTTGTTCTTGTAGAATGTTGAACGACTACCCCTAACTAAAATCTATCCACTCAACCAAAATTATTTCACACCACAGACTCATCTTGGTCAGGATCGATTTGAAATCTATCATGGTTTCAGAGAAATCATACTCCATGGTTCGGTGTTCTTGTAGAATGTTGAACGACTATCCCAACTAAAATCTATCCACTCAACAAAAATTATTTCAGAGAAATCATACTCCATGGTAAGTTGTTCTTGTAGAATGTTGAACGACTATCCCAACTAAAATCTATCCACTCAACAAAAATTATTTCAGAGAAATCATACTCCATGGTAAGTTCTTCTTGTAGAATGAACGAACGACTACCCCAACTAAAATCTATCCACTCAACAAAAATTATTTCACACCACAGACTCATCTTGGTCAGGATCGATTTGAAATCTATCATGGTTTCAGAGAAATCATACTCCATTTTTCGGTGTTCTTGTAGAATGTTGAACGACTATTCCAACTAAAATCTATCCACTCAACAAAAATTATTTCAGAGAAATCATACTCCATGGTAAGTTGTTCTTGTAGAATGTTGAACGGCTATCCCAACTAAAATCTATCCACTCAACAAAAATTATTTTAGAGAAATCATACTCCATGGTAAGTTGTTCTTGTAGAATGTTGAACGACTACCCCAACTAAAATCTATCCACTCAACAAAAATTATTTCACACCACAGACTCATCTTGGTCAGGATCGATTTGAAATCTATCATGGTTTCAGAGAAATCATACTCCATGGTTCGGTGTTCTTGTAGAATGTTGAACGACTATCCCAACTAAAATCTATCCACTCAACAAAAATTATTTCAGAGAAATCATACTCCATGGTAAGTTGTTCTTGTAGAATGTTGAACGACTATCCCAACTAAAATCTATCCACTCAACAAAAATTATTTCAGAGAAATCATACTCCATGGTAAGTTGTTCTTGTAGAATGTTGAACGACTACCCCTAACAAAAATCTATCCACTCAACAAAAATTATTTCAGAGAAATCATACTCCATGGTAAGTTCTTCTTGTAGAATGAACGAACGACTACCCCAACTAAAATCTATCCACTCAAC
The DNA here is from genome assembly GCA_905220385.1 of Xylota sylvarum. Lineage (NCBI taxonomy): Eukaryota > Metazoa > Arthropoda > Insecta > Diptera > Syrphidae > Xylota > Xylota sylvarum. Next base: position 301,449 of record CAJMZQ010000094.1, read on the forward strand.
AAAAATTATTTCACACCACAGACTCATCTTGGTCAGGATCGATTTGAAATCTATCATGGTTTCAGAGAAATCATACTCCATGGTTCGTTGTTCTTGTAAAATGTTGAACGACTACCCCAACTAAAATCTATCCACTCAACAAAAATTATTTCACACCACAGACTCATCTTGGTCAGGATCGATTTGAAATCTATCATGGTTTCAGAGAAATCAAAGTCCATGGTAAGCTGTTCTTGTAGAATGTTGAACGACTACCTCAACTAAAATCTATCCACTCAACAAAAATTATTTCACACCACAGACTCATCTTGGTCAGGATCGATTTGAAATCTATCATTGTTTCAGAGAAATCATACTCCGTGATAAGTTGTTCTTGTAGAATGTTGAACGACTACCCCAACTAAAATCTATCCACTCAACAAAAATTATTTCACACCACAGACTCATCTTGGTCAGGATCGATTTGAAATCTATCATGGTTTCAGAGAAATCAAAGTCCATGGTAAGCTGTTCTTGTAGAATGTTGAACGACTACCTCAACTAAAATCTATCCACTCAACAAAAATTATTTCACACCACAGACTCATCTTGGTCAGGATCGATTTGAAATCTATCATTGTTTCAGAGAAATCATACTCCGTGATAAGTTGTTCTTGTAGAATGTTGAACGACTATCCCAACTAAAATCAATCCACTCAACAAAAATTATTTCACACCACAGACTCATCTTGGTCAGGATCGATTTGAAATTACCATGGTTCGTTGCTCTTGTAGAATGTTGAACGACTATCCCAACTAAAATCTATCCACTCAACAAAAATTATTTCAGAGAAATCATACTCCATGGTAAGTTGTTCTTGTAGAATGTTGAACGACTACCCCTAACTAAAATCTATCCACTCAACAAAAATTATTTCACACCACAGACTCATCTTGGTCAGGATCGATTTGAAATCTATCATGGTTTCAGAGAAATCATAGTCCATGATAAGTTGTTCTTGTAGAATGTTGAACGACTATCCCAACTAAAATCTATCCACTCAACAAAAATTATTTCAGAGAAATCATACTCCATGGTAAGTTGTTCTTGTAGAATGTTGAACGACTCATCTTGGTCAGGATCGATTTGAAATCTATCATGGTTTCAGAGAAATCATACTTCATGATTCGGTGTTCTTGTAGAATGTTGAACGACTATCCCAACTAAAATCTATCCACTCAACAAAAATTATTTCAGAGAAATCATACTCCATGGTAAGTTGTTCTTGTAGAATGTTGAACGACTATCCCAACTAAAATCTATCCACTCAACAAAAATTATTTCAGAGAAATCATACTCCATGGTAAGTTGTTCTTGTAGAATGTTGAACGACTACCCCTAACTAAAATCTATCCACTCAACCAAAATTATTTCACACCACAGACTCATCTTGGTCAGGATCGATTTGAAATCTATCATGGTTTCAGAGAAATCATACTCCATGGTAAGTTGTTCTTGTAGAATGTTGAACGACTACCCCAACTAAAATCTATCCACTCAACAAAAATTATTTCAGAGAAATCATACTCCATGGTAAGTTGTTCTTGTAGAATGTTGAACGACTACCCCTAACAAAAATCTATCCACTCAACAAAAATTATTTCAGAGAAATCATACTCCATGGTAATTTCTTCTTGTAGAATGAACGAACGACTACCCCAACTAAAATCTATCCACTCAACAAAAATTATTTCACACCACAGACTCATCTTGGTCAGGATCGATTTGAAATCTATCATGGTTTCAGAGAAATCATACTCCATGGTTCGTTGTTCTTGTAAAATGTTGAACGACTACCCCAACTAAAATCTATCCACTCAACAAAAATTATTTCACACCACAGACTCATCTTGGTCAGGATCGATTTGAAATCTATCATGATTTCAGAGAAATCATACTCCATGGTAAGTTGTTCTTGTAGAATGTTGAACGACTACCCCAACTAAAATCTATCCACTCAACAAAAATTATTTCACACCACAGACTCATCTTGGTCAGGATCGATTTGAAATCTATCATGGTTTCAGAGAAATCAAAGTCCATGGTAAGCTGTTCTTGTAGAATGTTGAACGACTACCTCAACTAAAATCTATCCACTCAACAAAAATTATTTCACATTACAGACTCATCTTGGTCATAATCGATTTGAAATCTATCATGGTTTCAGAGAAATCATACTCCATGGTTCGTTGTTCTTGTAGTATGTTGAACGACTACCCCAACTAAAATCTATATACTCAACCAAAATTATTTCACACCACAGACTCATCTTGGTCAGGATCGATTTGAAATCTATCATGGTTTCAGAGAAATCATACTCCATGGTAAGTTGTTCTTGTAGAATGTTGAACGACTACCCCAACTAAAATCTATCTACTCAACAAAAATTATTTCACACCACAGACTCATCTTGGTCAGGATCGATTTGAAATCTATCATGGTTTCAGAGAAATCATACTCCATGGTTCGTTGTTCTTGTAGAATGTTGAACGACTATCCCAACTAAAATCTATCCACTCAACAAAAATTATTTCAGAGAAATCATACTCCATGGTTCGTTGTTCTTGTAGAATGTTGAACGACTACCCCACCTAAAATCTATCCACTCAACAAAAATCATTTCACACCACAGACTCATCTTGGTCAGGATCGATTTGAAATCTATCATGGTTTCAGAGAAATCATACTCCATGGTTCGTTGTTCTTGTAAAATGTTGAACGACTACCCCAACTAAAATCTATCCACTCAACAAAAATTATTTCACACCACAGACTCATCTTGGTCAGGATCGATTTGAAATCTATCATGGTTTCAGAGAAATCATAGTCCATGGTAAGTTGTTCTTGTAGAATGTTGAACGACTACCCCAACTAAAATCTATCCACTCAACAAAAATTATTTCACACCACAGACTCATCTTGGTCAGGATCGATTTGAAATCTATCATGGTTTCAGAGAAATCATACTCCATGGTTCGTTGTTCTTGTAGAATGTTGAACGACTATCCCAACTAAAATCTATCCACTCAACAAAAATTATTTCAGAGAAATCATACTCCATGGTAAGTTGTTCTTGTAGAATATTGAACGACTACCCCAACTAAAATCTATCCACTCAACAAAAATTATTTCACACCACAGACTCATCTTGGTCAGGATCGATTTGAAATCTATCACGGTTTCAGAGAAATCATACTCCATGGTTCGTTGTTCTTGTAGAATGTTGAACGACTATCCCAATTAAAATCTATCCACTCAACAAAAATTATTTCAGAGAAATCATACTCCATGGTAAGTTGTTCTTGTAGAATATTGAACGACTACCCCAACTAAAATCTATCCACTCAACAAAAATTATTTCACACCACAGACTCATCTTGGTCAGGATCGATTTGAAATCTATCACGGTTTCAGAGAAATCATACTCCATGGTTCGTTGTTCTTGTAGAATGTTGAACGACTATCCCAACTAAAATCTATCCACTCAACAAAAATTATTTCAGAGAAATCATACTCCATGGTAAGTTGTTCTTGTAGAATGATGAACGACTACCCCAACTAAAATCTATCCACTCAACAAAAATTATTTCACACCACAGACTCAACTTGGTCAGGATCGATTTGAAATCTATCATGGTTTCAGAGAAATCATACTCCATGGTAAGTTGTTCTTGTAGAATGTTGAACGACTACCCCAACTAAAATCTATCCACTCAACAAAAATTATTTCACACCACAGACTCATCTTGGTCAGGATCGATTTGAAATCTATCACGGTTTCAGAGAAATCATACTCCATGGTTCGTTGTTCTTGTAAAATGTTGAACGACTATCCCAACTAAAATCTATCCACTCAACAAAAATTATTTCAGAGAAATCATACTCCATGTTTCGTTGTTCTTGTAAAATGTTGAACGACTATCCCAACTAAAATCTATCCACTCAACAACAATTATTTCAGAGAAATCATAATCCATGGTAAGTTGTTCTTGTAGAATGTTGAACGACTACCCCAACTAAAATCTATCCACTCAACAAAAATTATTTCACACCACAGACTCATCTTGGTCAGGATCGATTTGAAATCTATCATGGTTTCAGAGAAATCATACTCCATGGTTCGTTGTTCTTGTAGAATGTTGAACGACTACCCCAACTAAAATCTATCCACTCAACAAAAATTATTTCAGAGAAATCATACTCCATGGTAAGTTGTTCTTGTAGAATGTTGAACGACTACCCCAACTAAATTCTATCCACTCAACAAAAATTATTTCACACCACAGACTCATCTTGGTCAGGATCGATTTGAAATCTATCATGGTTGCAGAGAAATCATACTCCATGGTTCGTTGTTCTTGTAGAATGTTGAACGACTACCCCAACTAAAATCTATCCACTCAACAAAAATTATTTCACACCACAGACTCATCTTGATCAGGATCGATTTGAAATCTATCATGGTTTCAGAGAAATCATAGTCCATGGTAAGTTGTTCTTGTAGAATGTTGAACGACTACCCCAACTAAAATCTATCCACTCAACAAAAATTATTTCACACCACAGACTCATCTTGGTCATTATCGATTTGAAATCTATCATGGTTTCAGAGAAATCATACTCCATTGTTCGTTGTTCTTGTAGAATGTTGAACGACTACCCCAACTAAAATCTATCCCCTCAACAAAAATTATTTCACACCACAGACTCATTTTGGTCAGGATCGATTTGAAATCTATCATGGTTTCAGAGAAATCATAGTCCATTGTAAGTTGTTCTTGTAGAATGTTGAACGACTACCCCTAACTAAAATCTATCCACTCAACAAAAATTATTTCACACCACAGACTCATCTTGGTCGGGATCGATTTTAAATCTATCATGGTTTCAGAGAAATCATACTCCATGGTAAGTTGTTCTTGTAGAATGTTGAACGACTACCCCAACTAAAATCTATCCACTCAACAAAAATTATTTCAGAGAAATCATACTCCATGGTTCGTTGTGCTTGTAAAATGTTGAACGACTACCCCAACTAAAATCTATCCACTCAACAAAAATTATTTCACACCACAGACTCATCTTGGTCAGGATCGATTTGAAATCTATCATGGTTTCAGAGAAATCATACTCCATAGTTCGTTGTTCTTGTAGAATGTTGAACGACTATCCCAACTAAAATCTATCCACTCAACAAAACTTATTTCACACCACAGACTCATCTTGGTCAGGATCGATTTGAAATCTCTCATGGCTTCAGAGAAATCATAGTCCATAGTAAGTTGTTCTTGTAGAATGTTGAACGACTACCCCAACTAAAATCTATCCACTCAACAAAAATTATTTCACACCACAGACTCATCTTGGTCAGGATCGATTTGAAATCTATCATGGTTTCAGAGAAATCATACTCCATGGTTCGTTGTTCTTGTAGAATGTTGAACGACTATCCCAACTAAAATCTATCCACTCAACAAAAATTATTTCAGAGAAATCATACTCCATGGTAAGTTGTTCTTGTAGAATGATGAACGACTACCCCAACTAAAATCTATCCACTCAACAAAAATTATTTCACACCACAGACTCAACTTGGTCAGGATCGATTTGAAATCTATCATGGTTTCAGAGAAATCATACTCCATGGTAAGTTGTTCTTGTAGAATGTTGAACGACTACCCCAACTAAAATCTATCCACTCAACAAAAATTATTTCACACCACAGACTCATCTTGGTCAGGATCGATTTGAAATCTATCACGGTTTCAGAGAAATCATACTCCATGGTTCGTTGTTCTTGTAAAATGTTGAACGACTATCCCAACTAAAATCTATCCACTCAACAAAAATTATTTCAGAGAAATCATACTCCATGGTTCGTTGTTCTTGTAAAATGTTGAACGACTATCCCAACTAAAATCTATCCACTCAACAACAATTATTTCAGAGAAATCATAATCCATGGTTCGTTGTTCTTGTAGAATGTTGAACGACTACCCCAACTAAAATCTATCCACTCAACAAAAATTATTTCACACCACAGACTCATCTTGGTCAGGATCGATTTGAAATCTATCATGGTTTCAGAGAAATCATACTCCATGGTTCGTTGTTCTTGTAGAATGTTGAACGACTACCCCAACTAAAATCTATCCACTCAACAAAAATTATTTCAGAGAAATCATACTCCATGTTTCGTTGTTCTTGTAGAATGTTGAACGACTACCCCAACTAAAATCTATCCACTCAACAAAAATTATTTCACACCACAGACTCATCTTGGTCAGGATCGATTTGAAATCTATCATGGTTGCAGAGAAATCATACTCCATGGTTCGTTGTTCTTGTAGAATGTTGAACGACTACCCCAACTAAAATCTATCCACTCAACAAAAATTATTTCACACCACAGACTCATCTTGGTCAGGATCGATTTGAAATCTATCATGGTTTCAGAGAAATCATAGTCCATGGTAAGTTGTTCTTGTAGAATGTTGAACGACTACCCCAACTAAAATCTATCCACTCAACAAAAATTATTTCACACCACAGACTCATCTTGGTCATTATCGATTTGAAATCTATCATGGTTTCAGAGAAATCATACTCCATGGTTCGTTGTTCTTGTAGAATGTTGAACGACTACCCCAACTAAAATCTATCCCCTCAACAAAAATTATTTCACACCACAGACTCATTTTGGTCAGGATCGATTTGAAATCTATCATGGTTTCAGAGAAATCATAGTCCATTGTAAGTTGTTCTTGTAGAATGTTGAACGACTACCCCTAACTAAAATCTATCCACTCAACAAAAATTATTTCACACCACAGACTCATCTTGGTCGGGATCGATTTTAAATCTATCATGGTTTCAGAGAAATCATACTCCATGGTAAGTTGTTCTTGTAGAATGTTGAACGACTACCCCAACTAAAATCTATCCACTCAACAAAAATTATTTCAGAGAAATCATACTCCATGGTTCGTTGTTCTTGTAGAATGTTGAACGACTATCACAACTAAAATCTATTCACTCAACAAAAACTATTTCACACCACAGACCCATCTTGGTCAGGATCAATTTGAAATCTATCATGGTTTTAGAGAAATCATACTCCATGGTTCGTTGTTCTTGTAAAATGTTGAACGACTACCCCAACTAAAGTCTATCCACTCAACAAAAATTATTTCAGAGAAATCATACTCCATGGTAACTTGTTCTTGTAGAATGTTGAACAACTACCCCAACTAAAATCTATCCACTCAACAAAAATTATTTCAGAGAAATCATACTCCATGGTTCGTTGTTCTTGTAGAATGTTGAACGACTATCCCAACTAAAATCTATCCACTCAACAAAACTTATTTCACACCACAGACTCATCTTGGTCAGGATCGATTTGAAATCTATCATGGCTTCAGAGAAATCATAGTCCATAGTAAGTTGTTCTTGTAGAATGTTGAACGACTACCCCAACTAAAATCTATCCACTCAACAAAAATTATTTCACACCACAGACTCATCTTGGTCAGGATCGATTTGAAATCTATCATGGTTTCAGAGAAATCATGCTCCATGGTTCGTTGTTCTTGTAGAATGTTGAACGACTACCCCAACTAAAATCTATCCACTCAACAAAAATTATTTCAGAGAAATCATACTCCATGGTTCGTTGTTCTTGTAAAATGTTGAACGACTACCCCAACTAAAATCTATCCACTCAACAAAAATTATTTCACACCACAGACTCATCTTGGTCAGGATCGATTTGAAATCTATCATGGTTTCAGAAAAATCATACTCCATGGTAAGTTGTTCTTGTAGAATGTTGAACGGCTACCCCAACTAAAATCTATCCACTCAACAAAAATTCTTTCACACCACAGACTCATCTTGGTCAGGATCGATTTGAAATCTATCATGGTTTCAGAGAAATCATACTCCATGGTTCGTTGTTCTTGTAGAATGTTGAACGACTACCCCAACTAAAATCTATCCACTCAACAAAAATTATTTCAGAGAAATCATACTCCATGGTAAGTTGTTCTTGTAGAATGTTGAACGACTACCCCAACTAAAATCTATCCACTCAAGAAAAATTATTTCACACCACAGACTCATCTTGGTCAGGATCGATTTGAAATCTATCATGGTTTCAGAGAAATCATAGTCCATGGTAAGTTGTTCTTGTAGAATGTTGAACGACTACCCCAACTAAAATCTATCCACTCAACAAAAATTATTTCACACCACAGACTCATCTTGGTCAGGATCGATTTGAAATCTATCATGGTTTCAGAGAAATCATACTCCATGGTTCGTTGTTCTCGTAGAATGTTGAACGACTACCCCAACTAAAATCTATCCCCTCAACAAAAATTATTTCACACCACAGACTCATCTTGGTCAGGATCGATTTGAAATCTATCATGGTTTCAGAGAAATCATAGTCCATGGTAAGTTGTTCTTGTAGAATGTTGAACGACTACCCCTAACTAAAATCTATTAACTCAACAAAAATTATTTCACACCACAGACTCATCTTGGTCGGGATCGATTTGAAATCTATCATGGTTTCAGAGAAATCATAGTCCATGGTAAGTTGTTCTTGTAGAATGTTGAACGACTACCCCAACTAAAAGCTATCCACTCAACAAAAATCATTTCAGAGAAATCATACTCCATGGTTCGTTGTTCTTGTAGAATGTTAAACGACTATCCCAACTAAAATCTATCCACTCAACAAAAACTATTTCACACCACAGACTCATCTTGGTCAGGATCGATTTGAAATCTATCGTGGTTTTAAAGAAATCATACTCCATGGTAAGTTGTTCTTGTAGAATGTTGAACGACTACCCCAACTAAAATCTATCCACTCAACAAAAATTATTTCGGAGAAATCATACTCCATGGTAAGTTGTTCTTGTAGAATGTTGAACGACTACCCCAACTAAAATCTATCCACTCAACAAAAATTATTTCACACCACAGACTCATCTTGGTCAGGATCGATTTGAAATCTATCATGGTTTCAGAGAAATCATAGCCCATGGTAAGTTGTTCTTGTAGAATGTTGAACGACTACCCCAACTAAAATCTATCCACTCAACAAAATTTATTTCACACCACAGACTCATCTTGGTCAGGATCGATTTGAAATCTATCATGGTTTCAGAAAAATCATACTCCATGGTTCGTTGTTCTTGTAGAATGTTGAACGACTACCCCAACTAAAATCTATCCACTCAACAAAAATTATTTCACACCACAGACTCATCTTGATCAGGATCGATTTGAAATCTATCATGGTTTCAGAGAAATCATAGTCCATGGTAAGTTGTTCTTGTAGAATGTTGAACGACTACCCCTAACTAAAATCTATTAACTCAACAAAAATTATTTCACACCACAGACTCATCTTGGTCGGGATCGATTTGAAATCTATCATGGTTTCAGAGAAATCATAGTCCATGGTAAGTTGTTCTTGTAGAATGTTGAACGACTACCCCAACTAAAATCTATCCACTCAACAAAAATTATTTCAGAGAAATCATACTCCATGGTTCGTTGTTCTTGTAGAATGTTGAACGACTACCCCAACTAAAATCTATCCACTCAACAAAAATTATTTCACACCACAGACTCATCTTGGTCAGGATCGATTTGAAATCTATCATGGTTTCAGAGAAATCATACTCCATGGTAAGTTGTTCTTGTAGAATGTTGAACGACTACCCCAACTAAAATCTATCCACTCAACAAAAATTATTTCACACCACAGACTCATCTTGGTCAGGATCGATTTCAAATCTATCATGGTTTCAGAGAAATCATACTCCATGGTAAGTTGTTCTTGTAAAATGTTGAACGACTACCCCAACTAAAATCTATCCACTCAACAAAAATTATTTCAGAGAAATCATACTAAAGGGTAAGTTGTTCTTGTAGAATGTTGAACGACTACCCCAACTAAAATCTATCCACTCAACAAAAATTATTTCACACCACAGACTCATCGTGGTCAGGATCGATTTGAAATCTATCATGGTTGCAGAGAAATCATACTCCATGTTTCGTTGTTCTTGTAGAATGTTGAACGACTACCCCAAATAAAATCTATCCACTCAACAAAAATTATTTCACACCACAGATTCATCTTGGTCAGGATCGATTTGAAATCTATCATGGTTTCAGAGAAATCATACTCCATGGTTCGTTGTTCTTGTAAAATGTTGAACGACTATCCCAATTAAAATCTATCCCCTCAACAAAAATTATTTCACACCACAGACTCATCTTGGTCAGGATCGATTTGAAATCTATCATGGTTTCAGAGAAATCATACCCCATGGTTCGTTGTTCTTGTAGAATGTTGAACGACTACCCCAACTAAAATCTACCCACTCAACAAAAATTATTTCACACCACAGACTCATCTTGGTCAGGATCGATTTGAAATCTATCATGGTTTCAGACAAAACATACTCCATGGTTCGTTGTTCTTGTAGAATGTTGAACGACTATCCCAACTAAAATCTATCCACTCAACAAAAATTATTTCACACCACAGACTCATCTTGGTCAGGATCGATTTGAAATCTATCATGGTTTCAGAGAAATCATACTCCATGGTAAGTTGTTCTTGTAGAATGTTGAACGACTACCCCAACTAAAATCTATCCACTCAACAAAAATTATTTCACACCACAGACTCATCTTGGTCAGGATCGATTTGAAATCTATCATGGTTTCAGAGAAATCATACTCCATGGTTCGTTGTTCTTGTAGAATGTTGAACGAATACCCCAACAAAAATCTATCCACTCAACAAAAATTATTTCAGAGAAATCATAGTCCATGGTAAGTTGTTCTTGTAGAATGTTGAACGACTACCCCAACTAAAATCTATCCACTCAACAAAAATTATTTCACACCACAGACTCATCTTGGTCAGGATCGATTTGAAATCTATCATGGTTTCAGAGAAATCATAGTCCGTGGTAAGTTGTTCTTGTAGAATGTTGAACGACTATCCCAACTAAAATCTATCCACTCAACAAAAATTATTTCAGAGAAATCGTACTCCATGGTAAGTTGTTCTTGTAGAATGTTGAACGACTATCCCAACTAAAATCTATCCACTCAACAAAAATTATTTCAGAGAAATCATACTCCATGGTAAGTTGTTCTTGTAGAATGTTGAACGACTATCCCAACTAAAATCTATCCACTCAACAAAAATTATTTCAGAGAAATCGTACTCCATAGTTCGTTGATCTTGTAAAAAGTTGAACGAAGACCCCAACTAAAATCTATCCACTCAACAAAAATTATTTCAGAGAAATCATACTCCATGGTAAGTTGTTCTTGTAGAATGTTGAACGACTACCCCAACTAAAATCTATCCACTCACCAAAAATTATTTCACACCACAGACTCATCTTGGTCAGGATCGATTTGAAATCTATCATGGTTTCAGAGAAATCATACTCCATGGTAAGTTGTTCTTGTAGAATGTTGAACGACTACCCCAACTAAAATCTATCCACTCAACAAAAATTATTTCAGAGAAATCATACTCCATGTTTCGTTGTTCTTGTAGAATGTTGAACGACTATCCCAACTAAAATCTATCCACTCAACAAAAATTATTTCAGAGAAATCATACTCCATGGTAAGTTGTTCTTGTAGAATGTTGAACGACTACCCCAACTAAAATCTATCCACTCAACAAAAATTATTTCACACCACAGACTCATCTTGGTCAGGATCGATTTGAAATCTATCATGGTTTCAGAGAAATCATACTCCATGGTAAGTTGTTCTTGTAGAATGTTGAACGACTACCCCAACTAAAATCTATCCACTCAACAAAAATTATTTCAGAGAAATCATACTCCATGGTTCGTTGTTCTTGTAGAATGTTGAACGACTATCCCAACTAAAATCTATCCACTCAACAAAAATTATTTCAGAGAAATCATACTCCATGGTAAGTTGTTCTTGTAGAATGTTGAACGACTACCCCAACTAAAATCTATCCACTCAAAAAAATTATTTCAGAGAAATCATACTCCATGGTAAGTTGTTCTTGTAGAATGTTGAACGACTATCCCAACTAAAATTTATCCACTCAACAAAAATTATTTCAGAGAAATCATACTCCATGGTAAGTTGTTCTTGTAGAATGTTGAACGACTACCCCAACTAAAATCTATCCACTCAACAAAAATTATTTCACACCACAGACTCATCTTGGTCAGGATCGATTTGAAATCTATCATGGTTTCAGAGAAATCATACTCCATGGTAAGTTGTTCTTGTAGAATGTTGAACGACTACCCCAACTAAAATCTATCCACTCAACAAAAATTATTTCACAAAACAGACTCATCTTGGTCAGGATCGATTTGAAATCTATCATGGTTTCAGAGAAATCATACTCCATGGTTCGTTGTTCTTGTAAAATGTTGAACGACTACCCCACCTAAAATCTATCCACTCAACAAAAATTATTTCAGAGAAATCATACTCCATGGTTCGTTGTTCTTGTAGAATGTTGAACGACTATCCCAACTAAAATCTATCCACTCAACAAAAATTATTTCAGAGAAATCATACTCCATGGTAAGTTGTTCTTGTAGAATGTTGAACGACTACCCCAACTAAAATCTATCCACTCAACAAAAATTATTTCACACCACAGACTTATCTTGGTCAGGATCGATTTGAAAACTATCATGGTTTCAGAGAAATCATACTCCATGGTAAGTTGTGCTTGTAGAATGTTGAACGACTATCCCAACTAAAATCTATCCACTCAACAAAAATTATTTCAGAGAAATCATACTCCATGGTAAGTTGTTCTTGTAGAATATTGAACGACCACCCCAACTAAAATCTATCCACTCAACAAAAATTATTTCACACCACAGACTCATCTTGGTCAGGATCGATTTGAAATCTATCATGGTTTCAGAGAAATCATACTCCATGGTTCGTTGTTCTTGTAGAATGTTGAACGACTATCCCAACTAAAATCTATCCACTCAACAAAAATTATTTCAGAGAAATCATACTCCATGGTAAGTTGTTCTTGTAGAATATTGAACGACTATCCCAACTAAAATCTATCCACTCAACAAAAATTATTTCACACCACAGACTCATCTTGGTCAGGATCCATTTGAAATCTATCATGGTTTCAGAGAAATCATACTCCATGGTTCGTTGTTCTTGTAGAATGTTGAACGACTATCCCAACTAAAATCTATCCACTCAACAAAAATTATTTCAGAGAAATCATACTCCGTGGTAAGTTGTTCTTGTAGAATGTTGAACGACTACCCCAACTAAAATCTATCCACTCAACAAAAATTATTTCACACCACAGACTCATCTTGGTCAGGATCGATTTGAAATCTATCATGGTTTCAGAGAAATCATACTCCATGGTTCGTTGTTCTTGTAGAATGTTGAACGACTATCGCAATTAAAATCTATCCACTCAACAAAAATTATTTCACACCACAGACTCATCTTGGTCAGGATCGATTTGAAATCTATCATGGTTTCAGAGAAATCATACTCCATGGTTCGTTGTTCTTGTAGAATGTTGAACGACTACCCCAACTAAAATCTATCCACTCAACAAAAATTATTTCAGAGAAATCATACTCCATGGTAAGTTGTTCTTGTAGAATATTGAACGACTATCCCAACTAAAATCTATCCACTCAACAAAAATTATTTCACACCACAGACTCATCTTGGTCAGGATCCATTTGAAATCTATCATGGTTTCAGAGAAATCATACTCCATGGTTCGTTGTTCTTGTAGAATGTTGAACGACTATCCCAACTAAAATCTATCCACTCAACAAAAATTATTTCAGAGAAATCATACTCCATGGTAAGTTGTTCTTGTAGAATATTGAACGACTATCCCAACTAAAATCTATCCACTCAACAAAAATTATTTCACACCACAGACTCATCTTGGTCAGGATCCATTTGAAATCTATCATGGTTTCAGAGAAATCATACTCCATGGTTCGTTGTTCTTGTAGAATGTTGAACGACTACCCCAACTAAAATCTATCCACTCAACAAAAATTATTTCAGAGAAATCATACTCCGTGGTAAGTTGTTCTTGTAGAATGTTGAACGACTACCCCAACTAAAATCTATCCACTCAACAAAAATTATTTCACACCACAGACTCATCTTGGTCAGGATCGATTTGAAATCTATCATGGTTTCAGAGAAATCATACTCCATGGTTCGTTGTTCTTGTAGAATGTTGAACGACTATCCCAACTAAAATCTATCGACTCAACAAAAATTATTTCAGAGAAATCATACTCCATGGTAAGTTGTTCTTGTAGAATGTTGAACGACTATCCCAACTAAAATCTATCCACTCAACAAAAATTATTTCAGAGAAATCATACTCCATGGTAAGTTGTTCTCGTAGAATGTTGAACGACTACCCCAACTAAAATCTATCCACTCAACAAAAATTATTTCACGCCACAGACTCAACTTGGTCAGGATCGATTTGAAATCTATCATGGTTTCAGAGAAATCATAGTCCATGGTAAGTTGTTCTTGTAGAATGTTGAACGACTATCCCAATTAAAATCTATCCACTCAACGAAAATTATTTCAGAGAAATCATACTCCATGGTAAGTTGTTCTTGTAGAATGTTGAACGACTACCCCAACTAAAATCTATCCACTCAACAAAAATTATTTCACACCACAGACTCATCTTGGTCAGGATCGATTTGAAATCTATCATGGTTTCAGAGAAATCATACTGAATGGTAAGTTGTTCTTGTAGAATGTTGAACGACTACCCCAACTAAAATCTATCCACTCAACAAAAATTATTTCACACCACAGACTCATCTTGGTCAGGATCGATTTGAAATCTATCGTGGTTTCAGAGAAATCATAGTCCATGGTAAGTTGTTCTTGTAGAATGTTGAACGACTACTCCAACTAAAATCTATCCACTCAACAAAAATTATTTCAGAGAAATCATACTCCATGGTAAGTTGTTCTTGTAGAATATTGAACGACTATCCCAACTAAAATCTATCCACTCAACAAAAATTATTTCACACCACAGACTCATCTTGGTCAGGATCGATTTGAAATCTATCATAGTTTCAGAGAAATCATACTCCATGGTTCGTTGTTCTTGTAGAATGTTGAACGACTATCCCAACTAAAATCTATCCACTCAACAAAAATTATTTCAGAGAAATCATACTCCATGGTAAGTTGTTCTTGTAGAATGTTGAACGACTACCCCAACTAAAATCTATGGACTCAACAAAAATTATTTCACACCACAGACTCATCTTGGTCAGGATCGATTTGAAATCTATCATGGCTTCAGAGAAATCATACTAAATGGTAAGTTGTTCTTGTAAAATATTGAACGACTATCCCAACTAAAATCTATCCACTCAACAAAAATTATTTCAGAGAAATCATACTCCATGGTAAGTTGTTCTTGTAGAATGTTGAACGACTACCCCAACTAAAATCTATCCACTCAACAAAAATTATTTCACACCACAGATTCATCTTGGTCAGGATCGATTTGAAATCTATCATGGTTTCAGAGAAATCATACTCCATGGTTCGTTGTTCTTGTAGAATGTTGAACGACTATCCCAACTAAAATCTATCCACTCAACAAAAATTATTTCAGAGAAATCATAGTCCATGGTAAGTTGTTCTTGTAGAATGTTGAACGACTACCCCAACTAAAATCTATCCACTCAACAAAAATTATTTCAGAGAAATCATACTCCATGGTAAGTTGTTCTTGTAGAATATTGAACGACTATCCCAACTAAAATCTATCCACTCAACAAAAATTATTTCACACCACAGACTCATCTTGGTCAGGATCCATTTGAAATCTATCATGGTTTCAGAGAAATCATACTCCATGGTTCGTTGTTCTTGTAGAATGTTGAACGACTACCCCAACTAAAATCTATCCACTCAACAAAAATTATTTCAGAGAAATCATACTCCATGGTAAGTTGTTCTTGTAGAATATTGAACGACTATCCCAACTAAAATCTATCCACTCAACAAAAATTATTTCACACCACAGACTCATCTTGGTCAGGATCGATTTGAAATCTATCATAGTTTCAGAGAAATCATACTCCATGGTTCGTTGTTCTTGTAGAATGTTGAACGACTACCCCAACTAAAATCTATCCACTCAACAAAAATTATTTCAGAGAAATCATACTCCATGGTAAGTTGTTCTTGTAGAATATTGAACGACTATCCCAACTAAAATTTATCCACTCAACAAAAATTATTTCAGAGAAATCATACTCCATGGTAAGTTGTTCTTGTAGAATGTTGAACGACTACCCCAACTAAAATCTATCCACTCAACAAAAATTATTTCACACCACAGACTCATCTTGGTCAGGATCGATTTGAAATCTATCATGGTTTCAGAGAAATCATAGTCCATGGTAAGTTGTTCTTGTAGAATGTTGAACGACTACCCCAACTAAAATCTATCCACTCAACAAAAATTATTTCACAAAACAGACTCATCTTGGTCAGGATCGATTTGAAATCTATCATGGTTTCAGAGAAATCATACTCCATGGTTCGTTGTTCTTGTAAAATGTTGAACGACTACCCCACCTAAAATCTATCCACTCAACAAAAATTATTTCAGAGAAATCATACTCCATGGTTCGTTGTTCTTGTAGAATGTTGAACGACTATCCCAACTAAAATCTATCCACTCAACAAAAATTATTTCAGAGAAATCATACTCCATGGTAAGTTGTTCTTGTAGAATGTTGAACGACTACCCCAACTAAAATCTATCCACTCAACAAAAATTATTTCACACCACAGACTTATCTTGGTCAGGATCGATTTGAAAACTATCATGGTTTCAGAGAAATCATACTCCATGGTAAGTTGTGCTTGTAGAATGTTGAACGACTATCCCAACTAAAATCTATCCACTCAACAAAAATTATTTCAGAGAAATCATACTCCATGGTAAGTTGTTCTTGTAGAATATTGAACGACCACCCCAACTAAAATCTATCCACTCAACAAAAATTATTTCACACCACAGACTCATCTTGGTCAGGATCGATTTGAAATCTATCATGGTTTCAGAGAAATCATACTCCATGGTTCGTTGTTCTTGTAGAATGTTGAACGACTACCCCAACTAAAATCTATCCACTCAACAAAAATTATTTCACACCACAGACTCATCTTGGTCAGGATCGATTTGAAATCTATCATGGTTTCAGAGAAATCATACTCCATGGTTCGTTGTTCTTGTAGAATGTTGAACGACTATCGCAACTAAAATCTATCCACTCAACAAAAATTATTTCACACCACAGACTCATCTTGGTCAGGATCGATTTGAAATCTATCATGGTTTCAGAGAAATCATACTCCATGGTTCGTTGTTCTTGTAGAATGTTGAACGACTACCCCAACTAAAATCTATCCACTCAACAAAAATTATTTCACACCACAGACTCATCTTGGTCAGGATCGATTTGAAATCTATCATGGTTTCAGAGAAATCATACTCCATGGTTCGTTGTTCTTGTAGAATGTTGAACGACTATCCCAACTAAAATCTATCGACTCAACAAAAATTATTTCAGAGAAATCATACTCCATGGTAAGTTGTTCTTGTAGAATGTTGAACGACTATCCCAACTAAAATCTATCCACTCAACAAAAATTATTTCAGAGAAATCATACTCCATGGTAAGTTGTTCTCGTAGAATGTTGAACGACTACCCCAACTAAAATCTATCCACTCAACAAAAATTATTTCACGCCACAGACTCAACTTGGTCAGGATCGATTTGAAATCTATCATGGTTTCAGAGAAATCATAGTCCATGGTAAGTTGTTCTTGTAAAATGTTGAACGACTATCCCAATTAAAATCTATCCACTCAACGAAAATTATTTCAGAGAAATCATACTCCATGGTAAGTTGTTCTTGTAGAATGTTGAACGACTACCCCAACTAAAATCTATCCACTCAACAAAAATTATTTCACACCACAGACTCATCTTGGTCAGGATCGATTTGAAATCTATCATGGTTTCAGAGAAATCATACTGAATGGTAAGTTGTTCTTGTAGAATGTTGAACGACTACCCCAACTAAAATCTATCCACTCAACAAAAATTATTTCACACCACAGACTCATCTTGGTCAGGATCGATTTGAAATCTATCGTGGTTTCAGAGAAATCATAGTCCATGGTAAGTTGTTCTTGTAGAATGTTGAACGACTACCCCAACTAAAATCTATCCACTCAACAAAAATTATTTCAGAGAAATCATACTCCATGGTAAGTTGTTCTTGTAGAATATTGAACGACTATCCCAACTAAAATCTATCCACTCAACAAAAATTATTTCACACCACAGACTCATCTTGGTCAGGATCGATTTGAAATCTATCATAGTTTCAGAGAAATCATACTCCATGGTTCGTTGTTCTTGTAGAATGTTGAACGACTATCCCAACTAAAATCTATCCACTCAACAAAAATTATTTCAGAGAAATCATACTCCATGGTAAGTTGTTCTTGTAGAATGTTGAACGACTACCCCAACTAAAATCTATGGACTCAACAAAAATTATTTCACACCACAGACTCATCTTCGTCAGGATCGATTTGAAATCTATCATGGCTTCAGAGAAATCATACTCCATGGTAAGTTGTTCTTGTAAAATATTGAACGACTATCCCAACTAAAATCTATCCACTCAACAAAAATTATTTCAGAGAAATCATACTCCATGGTAAGTTGTTCTTGTAGAATGTTGAACGACTACCCCAACTAAAATCTATCCACTCAACAAAAATTATTTCAGAGAAATCATACTCCATGGTAAGTTGTTCTTGTAGAATATTGAACGACTATCCCAACTAAAATCTATCCACTCAACAAAAATTATTTCACACCACAGACTCATCTTGGTCAGGATCGATTTGAAATCTATCATAGTTTCAGAGAAATCATACTCCATGGTTCGTTGTTCTTGTAGAATGTTGAACGACTACCCCAACTAAAATCTATCCACTCAACAAAAATTATTTCAGAGAAATCATACTCCATGGTAAGTTGTTCTTGTAGAATATTGAACGACTACCCGAACTAAAATCTATCCACTCAACAAAAATTATTTCAGAGAAATCATACTCCATGGTAAGTTGTTCTTGTAGAATATTGAACGACTATCCCAACTAAAATCTATCCACTCAACAAAAATTATTTCACACCACAGACTCATCTTGGTCAGGATCGATTTGAAATCTATCATAGTTTCAGAGAAATCATACTCCATGGTTCGTTGTTCTTGTAGAATGTTGAACGACTATCCCAACTAAAATCTATCCACTCAACAAAAATTATTTCAGAGAAATCATACTCCATGGTAAGTTGTTCTTGTAGAATGTTGAACGACTACCCCAACTAAAATCTATGGACTCAACAAAAATTATTTCACACCACAGACTCATCTTGGTCAGGATCGATTTGAAATCTATCATGGCTTCAGAGAAATCATACTCCATGGTAAGTTGTTCTTGTAAAATATTGAACGACTATCCCAACTAAAATCTATCCACTCAACAAAAATTATTTCAGAGAAATCATACTCCATGGTAAGTTGTTCTTGTAGAATGTTGAACGACTACCCCAACTAAAATCTATCCACTCAACAAAAATTATTTCACACCACAGATTCATCTTGGTCAGGATCGATTTGAAATCTATCATGGTTTCAGAGAAATCATACTCCATGGTTCGTTGTTCTTGTAGAATGTTGAACGACTACCCCAACTAAAGTCTATCCACTCAACAAAAATTATTTCAGAGAAATCATACTCCATGGTAACTTGTTCTTGCAGAATGTTGAACGACTACCCCAACTAAAATCTATCCACTCAACAAAAATTATTTCAGAGAAATCATACTCCATGGTTCGTTGTTCTTGTAGAATGTTGAACGACTATCCCAACTAAAATCTATCCACTCAACAAAACTTATTTCACACCACAGACTCATCTTGGTCAGGATCGATTTGAAATCTATCATGGCTTCAGAGAAATCATAGTCCATAGTAAGTTGTTCTTGTAGAATGTTGAACGACTACCCCAACTAAAATCTATCCACTCAACAAAAATTATTTCACACCACAGACTCATCTTGGTCAGGATCGATTTGAAATCTATCATGGTTTCAGAGAAATCATGCTCCATGTTTCGTTGTTCTTGTAGAATGTTGAACGACTACCCCAACTAAAATCTATCCACTCAACAAAAATTATTTCAGAGAAATCATACTCCATGGTTCGTTGTTCTTGTAAAATGTTGAACGACTACCCCAACTAAAATCTATCCACTCAACAAAAATTATTTCACACCACAGACTCATCTTGGTCAGGATCGATTTGAAATCTATCATGGTTTCAGAAAAATCATACTCCATGGTAAGTTGTTCTTGTAGAATGTTGAACGGCTACCCCAACTAAAATCTATCCACTCAACAAAAATTCTTTCACACCACAGACTCATCTTGGTCAGGATCGATTTGAAATCTATCATGGTTTCAGAGAAATCATACTCCATGGTTCGTTGTTCTTGTAGAATGTTGAACGACTACCCCAACTAAAATCTATCCACTCAACAAAAATTATTTCAGAGAAATCATACTCCATGGTAAGTTGTTCTTGTAGAATGTTGAACGACTACCCCAACTAAAATCTATCCACTCAACAAAAATTATTTCACACCACAGACTCATCTTGGTCAGGATCGATTTGAAATCTATCATGGTTTCAGAGAAATCATAGTCCATGGTAAGTTGTTCTTGTAGAATGTTGAACGACTACCCCAACTAAAATCTATCCACTCAACAAAAATTATTTCACACCACAGACTCATCTTGGTCAGGATCGATTTGAAATCTATCATGGTTTCAGAGAAATCATACTCCATGGTTCGTTGTTCTTGTAGAATGTTGAACGACTACCCCAACTAAAATCTATCCCCTCAACAAAAATTATTTCACACCACAGACTCATCTTGGTCAGGATCGATTTGAAATCTATCATGGTTTCAGAGAAATCATAGTCCATGGTAAGTTGTTCTTGTAGAATGTTGAACGACTACCCCTAACTAAAATCTATTAACTCAACAAAAATTATTTCACACCACAGACTCATCTTGGTCGGGATCGATTTGAAATCTATCATGGTTTCAGAGAAATCATAGTCCATGGTAAGTTGTTCTTGTAGAATGTTGAACGACTACCCCAACTAAAATCTATCCACTCAACAAAAATCATTTCAGAGAAATCATACTCCATGGTTCGTTGTTCTTGTAGAATGTTAAACGACTATCCCAACTAAAATCTATCCACTCAACAAAAACTATTTCACACCACAGACTCATCTTGGTCAGGATCGATTTGAAATCTATCATGGTTTTAAAGAAATCATACTCCATGGTAAGTTGTTCTTGTAGAATGTTGAACGACTACCCCAACTAAAATCTATCCACTCAACAAAAATTATTTCGGAGAAATCATACTCCATGGTAAGTTGTTCTTGTAGAATGTTGAACGACTACCCCAACTAAAATCTATCCACTCAACAAAAATTATTTCACACCACAGACTCATCTTGGTCAGGATCGATTTGAAATCTATCATGGTTTTAAAGAAATCATACTCCATGGTAAGTTGTTCTTGTAGAATGTTGAACGACTACCCCAACTAAAATCTATCCACTCAACAAAAATCATTTCAGAGAAATCATACTCCATGGTTCGTTGTTCTTGTAGAATGTTAAACGACTATCCCAACTAAAATCTATCCACTCAACAAAAACTATTTCACACCACAGACTCATCTTGGTCAGGATCGATTTGAAATCTATCATGGTTTTAAAGAAATCATACTCCATGGTAAGTTGTTCTTGTAGAATGTTGAACGACTACCCCAACTAAAATCTATCCACTCAACAAAAATTATTTCGGAGAAATCATACTCCATGGTAAGTTGTTCTTGTAGAATGTTGAACGACTACCCCAACTAAAATCTATCCACTCAACAAAAATTATTTCACACCACAGACTCATCTTGGTCAGGATCGATTTGAAATCTATCATGGTTTCAGAGAAATCATAGTCCATGGTAAGTTGTTCTTGTAGAATGTTGAACGACTACCCCAACTAAAATCTATCCACTCAACAAAATTTATTTCACACCACAGACTCATCTTGGTCAGGATCGATTTGAAATCTATCATGGTTTCAGAGAAATCATACTCCATGGTTCGTTGTTCTTGTAGAATGTTGAACGACTACCCCAACTAAAATCTATCCACTCAACAAAAATTATTTCACACCACAGACTCATCTTGATCAGGATCGATTTGAAATCTATCATGGTTTCAGAGAAATCATAGTCCATGGTAAGTTGTTCTTGTAGAATGTTGAACGACTACCCCTAACTAAAATCTATTAACTCAACAAAAATTATTTCACACCACAGACTCATCTTGGTCGGGATCGATTTGAAATCTATCATGGTTTCAGAGAAATCATAGTCCATGGTAAGTTGTTCTTGTAGAATGTTGAACGACTACCCCAACTAAAATCTATCCACTCAACAAAAATTATTTCAGAGAAATCATACTCCATGGTTCGTTGTTCTTGTAGAATGTTGAACGACTACCCCAACTAAAATCTATCCACTCAACAAAAATTATTTCACACCACAGAC
This sequence comes from Xylota sylvarum, assembly GCA_905220385.1. Classification (NCBI taxonomy): domain Eukaryota; kingdom Metazoa; phylum Arthropoda; class Insecta; order Diptera; family Syrphidae; genus Xylota; species Xylota sylvarum. The sequence goes on from CAJMZQ010000094.1 coordinate 324,345, forward strand.
TCATCTTGGTCAGGATCGATTTGAAATCTATCATGGTTTCAGAGAAATCATACTCCATGGTAAGTTGTTCTTGTAGAATGTTGAACGACTACCCCAACTAAAATCTATCCACTCAACAAAAATTATTTCACAATACAGACTCATCTTGGTCAGGATCGATTTCAAATCTATCATGGTTTCAGAGAAATCATACTCCATGGTAAGTTGTTCTTGTAAAATGTTGAACGACTACCCCAACTAAAATCTATCCACTCAACAAAAATTATTTCAGAGAAATCATACTAAAGGGTAAGTTGTTCTTGTAGAATGTTGAACGACTACCCCAACTAAAATCTATCCACTCAACAAAAATTATTTCACACCACAGACTCATCTTGGTCAGGATCGATTTGAAATCTATCATGGTTGCAGAGAAATCATACTCCATGTTTCGTTGTTCTTGTAGAATGTTGAACGACTACCCCAAATAAAATCTATCCACTCAACAAAAATTATTTCACACCACAGACTCATCTTGGTCAGGATCGATTTGAAATCTATCATGGTTTCAGAGAAATCATACTCCATGGTTCGTTGTTCTTGTAAAATGTTGAACGACTATCCCAATTAAAATCTATCCCCTCAACAAAAATTATTTCACACCACAGACTCATCTTGGTCAGGATCGATTTGAAATCTATCATGGTTTCAGAGAAATCATACCCCATGGTTCGTTGTTCTTGTAGAATGTTGAACGACTACCCCAACTAAAATCTACCCACTCAACAAAAATTATTTCACACCACAGACTCATCTTGGTCAGGATCGATTTGAAATCTATCATGGTTTCAGACAAATCATACTCCATGGTTCGTTGTTCTTGTAGAATGTTGAACGACTATCCCAACTAAAATCTATCCACTCAACAAAAATTATTTCACACCACAGACTCATCTTGGTCAGGATCGATTTGAAATCTATCATGGTTTCAGAGAAATCATAGTCCATGGTAAGTTGTTCTTGTAGAATGTTGAACGACTACCCCAACTAAAATCTATCCACTCAACAAAAATTATTTCACACCACAGACTCATCTTGGTCAGGATCGATTTGAAATCTATCATGGTTTCAGAGAAATCATACTCCATGGTTCGTTGTTCTTGTAGAATGTTGAACGACTACCCCAACAAAAATCTATCCACTCAACAAAAATTATTTCAGAGAAATCATAGTCCATGGTAAGTTGTTCTTGTAGAATGTTGAACGACTACCCCAACTAAAATCTATCCACTCAACAAAAATTATTTCACACCACAGACTCATCTTGGTCAGGATCGATTTGAAATCTATCATGGTTTCAGAGAAATCATAGTCCGTGGTAAGTTGTTCTTGTAGAATGTTGAACGACTATCCCAACTAAAATCTATCCACTCAACAAAAATTATTTCAGAGAAATCGTACTCCATGGTAAGTTGTTCTTGTAGAATGTTGAACGACTATCCCAACTAAAATCTATCCACTCAACAAAAATTATTTCAGAGAAATCATACTCCATGGTAAGTTGTTCTTGTAGAATGTTGAACGACTATCCCAACTAAAATCTATCCACTCAACAAAAATTATTTCAGAGAAATCGTACTCCATAGTTCGTTGATCTTGTAAAAAGTTGAACGAAGACCCCAACTAAAATCTATCCACTCAACAAAAATTATTTCAGAGAAATCATACTCCATGGTAAGTTGTTCTTGTAGAATGTTGAACGACTACCCCAACTAAAATCTATCCACTCACCAAAAATTATTTCACAAGACAGACTCATCTTGGTCAGGATCGATTTGAAATCTATCATGGTTTCAGAGAAATCATACTCCATGGTAAGTTGTTCTTGTAGAATGTTGAACGACTACCCCTAACTAAAATCTATTAACTCAACAAAAATTATTTCACACCACAGACTCATCTTGGTCGGGATCGATTTGAAATCTATCATGGTTTCAGAGAAATCATAGTCCATGGTAAGTTGTTCTTGTAGAATGTTGAACGACTACCCCAACTAAAATCTATCCACTCAACAAAAATCATTTCAGAGAAATCATACTCCATGGTTCGTTGTTCTTGTAGAATGTTAAACGACTATCCCAACTAAAATCTATCCACTCAACAAAAACTATTTCACACCACAGACTCATCTTGGTCAGGATCGATTTGAAATCTATCATGGTTTTAAAGAAATCATACTCCATGGTAAGTTGTTCTTGTAGAATGTTGAACGACTACCCCAACTAAAATCTATCCACTCAACAAAAATTATTTCGGAGAAATCATACTCCATGGTAAGTTGTTCTTGTAGAATGTTGAACGACTACCCCAACTAAAATCTATCCACTCAACAAAAATTATTTCACACCACAGACTCATCTTGGTCAGGATCGATTTGAAATCTATCATGGTTTTAAAGAAATCATACTCCATGGTAAGTTGTTCTTGTAGAATGTTGAACGACTACCCCAACTAAAATCTATCCACTCAACAAAAATCATTTCAGAGAAATCATACTCCATGGTTCGTTGTTCTTGTAGAATGTTAAACGACTATCCCAACTAAAATCTATCCACTCAACAAAAACTATTTCACACCACAGACTCATCTTGGTCAGGATCGATTTGAAATCTATCATGGTTTTAAAGAAATCATACTCCATGGTAAGTTGTTCTTGTAGAATGTTGAACGACTACCCCAACTAAAATCTATCCACTCAACAAAAATTATTTCGGAGAAATCATACTCCATGGTAAGTTGTTCTTGTAGAATGTTGAACGACTACCCCAACTAAAATCTATCCACTCAACAAAAATTATTTCACACCACAGACTCATCTTGGTCAGGATCGATTTGAAATCTATCATGGTTTCAGAGAAATCATAGTCCATGGTAAGTTGTTCTTGTAGAATGTTGAACGACTACCCCAACTAAAATCTATCCACTCAACAAAATTTATTTCACACCACAGACTCATCTTGGTCAGGATCGATTTGAAATCTATCATGGTTTCAGAGAAATCATACTCCATGGTTCGTTGTTCTTGTAGAATGTTGAACGACTACCCCAACTAAAATCTATCCACTCAACAAAAATTATTTCACACCACAGACTCATCTTGATCAGGATCGATTTGAAATCTATCATGGTTTCAGAGAAATCATAGTCCATGGTAAGTTGTTCTTGTAGAATGTTGAACGACTACCCCTAACTAAAATCTATTAACTCAACAAAAATTATTTCACACCACAGACTCATCTTGGTCGGGATCGATTTGAAATCTATCATGGTTTCAGAGAAATCATAGTCCATGGTAAGTTGTTCTTGTAGAATGTTGAACGACTACCCCAACTAAAATCTATCCACTCAACAAAAATTATTTCAGAGAAATCATACTCCATGGTTCGTTGTTCTTGTAGAATGTTGAACGACTACCCCAACTAAAATCTATCCACTCAACAAAAATTATTTCACACCACAGACTCATCTTGGTCAGGATCGATTTGAAATCTATCATGGTTTCAGAGAAATCATACTCCATGGTAAGTTGTTCTTGTAGAATGTTGAACGACTACCCCAACTAAAATCTATCCACTCAACAAAAATTATTTCACAATACAGACTCATCTTGGTCAGGATCGATTTCAAATCTATCATGGTTTCAGAGAAATCATACTCCATGGTAAGTTGTTCTTGTAAAATGTTGAACGACTACCCCAACTAAAATCTATCCACTCAACAAAAATTATTTCAGAGAAATCATACTAAAGGGTAAGTTGTTCTTGTAGAATGTTGAACGACTACCCCAACTAAAATCTATCCACTCAACAAAAATTATTTCACACCACAGACTCATCTTGGTCAGGATCGATTTGAAATCTATCATGGTTGCAGAGAAATCATACTCCATGTTTCGTTGTTCTTGTAGAATGTTGAACGACTACCCCAAATAAAATCTATCCACTCAACAAAAATTATTTCACACCACAGACTCATCTTGGTCAGGATCGATTTGAAATCTATCATGGTTTCAGAGAAATCATACTCCATGGTTCGTTGTTCTTGTAAAATGTTGAACGACTATCCCAATTAAAATCTATCCCCTCAACAAAAATTATTTCACACCACAGACTCATCTTGGTCAGGATCGATTTGAAATCTATCATGGTTTCAGAGAAATCATACCCCATGGTTCGTTGTTCTTGTAGAATGTTGAACGACTACCCCAACTAAAATCTACCCACTCAACAAAAATTATTTCACACCACAGACTCATCTTGGTCAGGATCGATTTGAAATCTATCATGGTTTCAGAGAAATCATACTCCATGGTTCGTTGTTCTTGTAGAATGTTGAACGACTATCCCAACTAAAATCTATCCACTCAACAAAAATTATTTCACACCACAGACTCATCTTGGTCAGGATCGATTTGAAATCTATCATGGTTTCAGAGAAATCATACTCCATGGTAAGTTGTTCTTGTAGAATGTTGAACGACTACCCCAACTAAAATCTATCCACTCAACAAAAATTATTTCACACCACAGACTCATCTTGGTCAGGATCGATTTGAAATCTATCATGGTTTCAGAGAAATCATACTCCATGGTTCGTTGTTCTTGTAGAATGTTGAACGACTACCCCAACAAAAATCTATCCACTCAACAAAAATTATTTCAGAGAAATCATAGTCCATGGTAAGTTGTTCTTGTAGAATGTTGAACGACTACCCCAACTAAAATCTATCCACTCAACAAAAATTATTTCACACCACAGACTCATCTTGGTCAGGATCGATTTGAAATCTATCATGGTTTCAGAGAAATCATAGTCCGTGGTAAGTTGTTCTTGTAGAATGTTGAACGACTATCCCAACTAAAATCTATCCACTCAACAAAAATTATTTCAGAGAAATCGTACTCCATGGTAAGTTGTTCTTGTAGAATGTTGAACGACTATCCCAACTAAAATCTATCCACTCAACAAAAATTATTTCAGAGAAATCATACTCCATGGTAAGTTGTTCTTGTAGAATGTTGAACGACTATCCCAACTAAAATCTATCCACTCAACAAAAATTATTTCAGAGAAATCGTACTCCATAGTTCGTTGATCTTGTAAAAAGTTGAACGAAGACCCCAACTAAAATCTATCCACTCAACAAAAATTATTTCAGAGAAATCATACTCCATGGTAAGTTGTTCTTGTAGAATGTTGAACGACTACCCCAACTAAAATCTATCCACTCACCAAAAATTATTTCACAAGACAGACTCATCTTGGTCAGGATCGATTTGAAATCTATCATGGTTTCAGAGAAATCATACTCCATGGTAAGTTGTTCTTGTAGAATGTTGAACGACTACCCCAACTAAAATCTATCCACTCAACAAAAATTATTTCAGAGAAATCATACTCCATGTTTCGTTGTTCTTGTAGAATGTTGAACGACTATCCCAACTAAAATCTATCCACTCAACAAAAATTATTTCAGAGAAATCATACTCCATGGTAAGTTGTTCTTGTAGAATGTTGAACGACTACCCCAACTAAAATCTATCCACTCAACAAAAATTATTTCACACCACAGACTCATCTTGGTCAGGATCGATTTGAAATCTATCATGGTTTCAGAGAAATCATACTCCATGGTAAGTTGTTCTTGTAGAATGTTGAACGACTACCCCAACTAAAATCTATCCACTCAACAAAAATTATTTCAGAGAAATCATACTCCATGGTTCGTTGTTCTTGTAGAATGTTGAACGACTATCCCAACTAAAATCTATCCACTCAACAAAAATTATTTCAGAGAAATCATACTCCATGGTAAGTTGTTCTTGTAGAATGTTGAACGACTACCCCAACTAAAATCTATCCACTCAAAAAAATTATTTCAGAGAAATCATACTCCATGGTAAGTTGTTCTTGTAGAATGTTGAACGACTATCCCAACTAAAATTTATCCACTCAACAAAAATTATTTCAGAGAAATCATACTCCATGGTAAGTTGTTCTTGTAGAATGTTGAACGACTACCCCAACTAAAATCTATCCACTCAACAAAAATTATTTCACACCACAGACTCATCTTGGTCAGGATCGATTTGAAATCTATCATGGTTTCAGAGAAATCATAGTCCATGGTAAGTTGTTCTTGTAGAATGTTGAACGACTACCCCAACTAAAATCTATCCACTCAACAAAAATTATTTCACAAAACAGACTCATCTTGGTCAGGATCGATTTGAAATCTATCATGGTTTCAGAGAAATCATACTCCATGGTTCGTTGTTCTTGTAAAATGTTGAACGACTACCCCACCTAAAATCTATCCACTCAACAAAAATTATTTCAGAGAAATCATACTCCATGGTTCGTTGTTCTTGTAGAATGTTGAACGACTACCCCAACTAAAATCTATCCACTCAACAAAAATTATTTCAGAGAAATCATACTCCATGGTAAGTTGTTCTTGTAGAATGTTGAACGACTACCCCAACTAAAATCTATCCACTCAACAAAAATTATTTCACACCACAGACTTATCTTGGTCAGGATCGATTTGAAAACTATCATGGTTTCAGAGAAATCATACTCCATGGTAAGTTGTGCTTGTAGAATGTTGAACGACTATCCCAACTAAAATCTATCCACTCAACAAAAATTATTTCAGAGAAATCATACTCCATGGTAAGTTGTTCTTGTAGAATATTGAACGACCACCCCAACTAAAATCTATCCACTCAACAAAAATTATTTCACACCACAGACTCATCTTGGTCAGGATCGATTTGAAATCTATCATGGTTTCAGAGAAATCATACTCCATGGTTCGTTGTTCTTGTAGAATGTTGAACGACTACCCCAACTAAAATCTATCCACTCAACAAAAATTATTTCACACCACAGACTCATCTTGGTCAGGATCGATTTGAAATCTATCATGGTTTCAGAGAAATCATACTCCATGGTTCGTTGTTCTTGTAGAATGTTGAACGACTATCGCAACTAAAATCTATACACTCAACAAAAATTATTTCACACCACAGACTCATCTTGGTCAGGATCGATTTGAAATCTATCATGGTTTCAGAGAAATCATACTCCATGGTTCGTTGTTCTTGTAGAATGTTGAACGACTACCCCAACTAAAATCTATCCACTCAACAAAAATTACTTCACACCACAGACTCATCTTGGTCAGGATCGATTTGAAATCTATCATGGTTTCAGAGAAATCATACTCCATGGTTCGTTGTTCTTGTAGAATGTTGAACGACTATCCCAACTAAAATCTATCGACTCAACAAAAATTATTTCAGAGAAATCATACTCCATGGTAAGTTGTTCTTGTAGAATGTTGAACGACTATCCCAACTAAAATCTATCCACTCAACAAAAATTATTTCAGAGAAATCATACTCCATGGTAAGTTGTTCTCGTAGAATGTTGAACGACTACCCCAACTAAAATCTATCCACTCAACAAAAATTATTTCACGCCACAGACTCAACTTGGTCAGGATCGATTTGAAATCTATCATGGTTTCAGAGAAATCATAGTCCATGGTAAGTTGTTCTTGTAGAATGTTGAACGACTATCCCAATTAAAATCTATCCACTCAACGAAAATTATTTCAGAGAAATCATACTCCATGGTAAGTTGTTCTTGTAGAATGTTGAACGACTACCCCAACTAAAATCTATCCACTCAACAAAAATTATTTCACACCACAGACTCATCTTGGTCAGGATCGATTTGAAATCTATCATGGTTTCAGAGAAATCATACTGAATGGTAAGTTGTTCTTGCAGAATGTTGAACGACTACCCCAACTAAAATCTATCCACTCAACAAAAATTATTTCACACCACAGACTCATCTTGGTCAGGATCGATTTGAAATCTATCGTGGTTTCAGAGAAATCATAGTCCATGGTAAGTTGTTCTTGTAGAATGTTGAACGACTACCCCAACTAAAATCTATCCACTCAACAAAAATTATTTCAGAGAAATCATACTCCATGGTAAGTTGTTCTTGTAGAATATTGAACGACTATCCCAACTAAAATCTATCCACTCAACAAAAATTATTTCACACCACAGACTCATCTTGGTCAGGATCGATTTGAAATCTATCATAGTTTCAGAGAAATCATACTCCATGGTTCGTTGTTCTTGTAGAATGTTGAACGACTATCCCAACTAAAATCTATCCACTCAACAAAAATTATTTCAGAGAAATCATACTCCATGGTAAGTTGTTCTTGTAGAATGTTGAACGACTACCCCAACTAAAATCTATGGACTCAACAAAAATTATTTCACACCACAGACTCATCTTGGTCAGGATCGATTTGAAATCTATCATGGCTTCAGAGAAATCATACTCCATGGTAAGTTGTTCTTGTAAAATATTGAACGACTATCCCAACTAAAATCTATCCACTCAACAAAAATTATTTCAGAGAAATCATACTCCATGGTAAGTTGTTCTTGTAGAATGTTGAACGACTACCCCAACTAAAATCTATCCACTCAACAAAAATTATTTCACACCACAGATTCATCTTGGTCAGGATCGATTTGAAATCTATCATGGTTTCAGAGAAATCATACTCCATGGTTCGTTGTTCTTGTAGAATGTTGAACGACTATCCCAACTAAAATCTATCCACTCAACAAAAATTATTTCAGAGAAATCATAGTCCATGGTAAGTTGTTCTTGTAGAATGTTGAACGACTACCCCAACTAAAATCTATCCACTCAACAAAAATTATTTCAGAGAAATCATACTCCATGGTAAGTTGTTCTTGTAGAATATTGAACGACTATCCCAACTAAAATCTATCCACTCAACAAAAATTATTTCACACCACAGACTCATCTTGGCCAGGATCCATTTGAAATCTATCATGGTTTCAGAGAAATCATACTCCATGGTTCGTTGTTCTTGTAGAATGTTGAACGACTATCCCAACTAAAATCTATCCACTCAACAAAAATTATTTCAGAGACATCATACTCCGTGGTAAGTTGTTCTTGTAGAATGTTGAACGACTACCCCAACTAAAATCTATCCACTCAACAAAAATTATTTCACACCACAGACTCATCTTGGTCAGGATCGATTTGAAATCTATCATGGTTTCAGAGAAATCATAGTCCATGGTAAGTTGTTCTTGTAGAATGTTGAACGACTACCCCAACTAAAATCTATCCACTCAACAAAAATTATTTCACACCACAAACTCATCTTGGTCAGGATCGACTTGAAATCTATCATGGTTTCAGAGAAATCATACTCCATGGTAACTTGTTCTTGTAGAATGTTGAACGACTACAGCAACTAAAATCTATCCACTCAACAAAAATTATTTCAGAGAAATCATACTCCATGGTTCGTTGTTCTTGTAGAATGTTGAACGACTACCCCAACTAAAATCTATCCACTCAAGAAAAATTATTTCACACCACAGACTCATCTTGGTCAGGATCGATTTGAAATCTATCATGGTTTCAGAGAAATCATACTCCATGGTAAGTTGTTCTTGTAGAATGTTGAACGACTACCCCAACTAAAATCTATCCACTCAACAAAAATTATTTCACACCACAGACTCATCTTGGTCAGGATCGATTTCAAATCTATCATGGTTTCAGAGAAATCATACTCCATGGTTCGTTGTTCTTGTAAAATGTTGAACGACTACCCCAACTAAAATCTATCCACTCAACAAAAATTATTTCAGAGAAATCATACTAAAGGGTAAGTTGTTCTTGTAGAATGTTGAACGACTACCCCAACTAAAATCTATCCACTCAACAAAAATTATTTCACACCACAGACTCATCTTGGTCATAATCGATTTGAAATCTATCATGGTTTCAGATAAATCATACTCCATGGTAAGTTGTTCTTGTAGAATGTTGAACGACTACCCCAACTAAAATCTATCCACTCAACAAAAATTATTTCACACCACAGACTCATCTTGGTCAGGATTGATTTGAAATCTATCATGGTTTCAGAGAAATCATAGTCCATGGTAAGTTGTTCTTGTAGAATGTTGAACGACTACCCCAACTAAAATCTATCCACTCAACAAAAATTATTTCACACCACAGACTCATCTTGGTCAGGATCGATTTGAAATCTATCATGGCTTCAGAGAAATCATAGTCCATAGTAAGTTGTTCTTGTAGAATGTTGAACGACTACCCCAACTAAAATCTATCCACTCAACAAAAATTATTTCACACCACAGACTCATCTTGGTCAGGATCGATTTGAAATCTATCATGGTTTCAGAGAAATCATACTCCATGGTAAGTTGTTCTTGTAGAATGTTGAACGACTACCCCAACTAAAATCTATCCACTCAACAAAAATTATTTCACACCACAAACTCATCTTGGTCAGGATCGACTTGAAATCTATCATGGTTTCAGAGAAATCATACTCCATGGTAACTTGTTCTTGTAGAATGTTGAACGACTACAGCAACTAAAATCTATCCACTCAACAAAAATTATTTCAGAGAAATCATACTCCATGGTTCGTTGTTCTTGTAGAATGTTGAACGACTACCCCAACTAAAATCTATCCACTCAACAAAAATTATTTCACACCACAGACTCATCTTGGTCAGGATCGATTTGAAATCTATCATGGTTTCAGATAAATCATACTCCATGGTAAGTTGTTCTTGTAGAATGATGAACGACTACCCCAACTAAAATCTATCCACTCAACAAAAATTATTTCACACCACAGACTCATCTTGGTCAGGATTGATTTGAAATCTATCATGGTTTCAGAGAAATCATAGTCCATGGTAAGTTGTTCTTGTAGAATGTTGAACGACTACCCCAACTAAAATCTATCCACTCAACAAAAATTATTTCACACCACAGACTCATCTTGGTCAGGATCGATTTGAAATCTATCATGGCTTCAGAGAAATCATAGTCCATAGTAAGTTGTTCTTGTAGAATGTTGAACGACTACCCCAACTAAAATCTATCCACTCAACAAAAATTATTTCAGAGAAATCATACTAAAGGATAAGTTGTTCTTGTAGAATGTTGAACGACTACCCCAACTAAAATCTATCCACTCAACAAAAATTATTTCACACCACAGACTCATCTTGGTCATAATCGATTTGAAATCTATCATGGTTTCAGATAAATCATACTCCATGGTAAGTTGTTCTTGTAGAATGTTGAACGACTACCCCAACTAAAATCTATCCACTCAACAAAAATTATTTCACACCACAGACTCATCTTGGTCAGGATCGATTTGAAATCTGTCATGGTTTCAGAGAAATCATAGTCCATGGTAAGTTGTTCTTGTAGAATGTTGAACGACTACCCCAACTAAAATCTATCCACTCAACAAAAATTATTTCAATCATGGTTTCAGAGAAATCATACTCCATGGTAAGTTGTTCTTGTAGAATGTTGAACGACTACCCCAACTAAAATCTATCCACTCAACAAAAATTATTTCAGAGAAATCATACTCCATGGTTCGTTGTTCTTGTAGAATGTTGAACGACTACCCCAACTAAAATCTATCCACTCAACAAAAATTATTTCAGAGAAATCATACTCCATGGTTCGTTGTTCTTGTAGAATGTTGAACGACTATCCCAACTAAAATCTATCCACTCAACAAAAATTATTTCATACCACAGACTCATCTTGGTCATAATCGATTTGAAATCTATCATGGTTTCAGATAAATCATACTCCATGGTAAGTTGTTCTTGTAGAATGTTGAACGACTACCCCAACTAAAATCTATCCACTCAACAAAAATTATTTCACACCACAGACTCATCTTGGTCAGGATTGATTTGAAATCTATCATGGTTTCAGAGAAATCATAGTCCATGGTAAGTTGTTCTTGTAGAATGTTGAACGACTACCCCAACTAAAATCTATCCACTCAACAAAAATTATTTCACACCACAGACTCATCTTGGTCAGGATCGATTTGAAATCTATCATGGCTTCAGAGAAATCATAGTCCATAGTAAGTTGTTCTTGTAGAATGTTGAACGACTACCCCAACTAAAATCTATCCACTCAACAAAAATTATTTCACACCACAGACTCATCTTGGTCAGGATCGATTTGAAATCTATCATGGTTTCAGAGAAATCATAGTCCATGGTTCGTTGTTCTTGTAGAATGTTGAACGACTACCCCAACTAAAATCTATCCACTCAACAAAAATTATTTCACACCACAGACTCATCTTGGTCAGGATCGATTTGAAATCTATCATGGTTTCAGAGAAATCATAGTCCATGGTAAGTTGTTCTTGTAGAATGTTGAACGACTACCCCAACTAAAATCTATCCACTCAACAAAAATTATTTCACACCACAGACTCATCTTTATCAGGATCGATTTGAAATCTATCATGGTTTCAGAGAAATCATACTCCATGGTAAGTTGTTCTTATAGAATGTTGAACGACTACAACAACAAAAATCTATCCACTCAACAAAAATTATTTCAGAAAAATCATACTCCATGGTTCGTTGTTCTTGTAGAATGTTGATCGACTACCCCAACTAAAATCTATCCACTCAACAAAAATTATTTCAGAGAAATCATACTCCATGGTTCGTTGTTCTTGTAAAATGTTGAACGACTATCCCAACTAAAATCTATCCACTCAACAAAAATTATTTCAGAGAAATCATACTCCATGGTAAGTTGTTCTTGTAGAATGTTGAACGACTACCCCAACTAAAATCTATCCACTCAACAAAAATTATTTCACACCACAGACTCATCTTGGTCAGGATCGATTTGAAATCTATCATGGTTTCAGAGAAATCATACTCCATGGTTCGTTGTTCTTGTAGAATGTTGAACGACTACCCCAACTAAAATCTATCCACTCAACAAAAATTATTTCACACCACAGACTCATCTTGGTCAGGATCGATTTGAAATCTATCATGGTTTCAGAGAAATCATACTCCATGGTTCGTTGTTCTTGTAGAATGTTGAACGACTACCCCAACTAAAATCTATCCACTCAACAAAAATTATTTCACACCACAGACTCATCTTGGTCAGGATCGATTTGAAATCTATCATGGTTTCAGAGAAATCATACTCCATGGTTCGTTGTTCTTGTAGAATGTTGAACGACTACCCCAACTAAAATCTATCCACTCAACACAAATTATTTCACACCACAGACTCATCTTGGTCAGGATCGATTTGAAATCTGTCATGGTTTCAGAGAAATCATAGTCCATGGTAAGTTGTTCTTGTAGAATGTTGAACGACTACCCCTAACTAAAATCTATCCACTCAACAAAAATTATTTCAATCATGGTTTCAGAGAAATCATACTCCATGGTAAGTTGTTCTTGTAGAATGTTGAACGACTACCCCAACTAAAATCTATCCACTCAACAAAAATTATTTCAGAGAAATCATACTCCATGGTTCGTTGTTCTTGTAGAATGTTGAACGACTACCCCAACTAAAATCTATCCACTCAACAAAAATTATTTCAGAGAAATCATACTCCATGGTTCGTTGTTCTTGTAAAATGTTGAACGACTATCCCAACTAAAATCTATCCACTCAACAAAAATTATTTCAGAGAAATCATACTCCATGGTAAGTTGTTCTTGTAGAATGTTGAACGACTACCCCAACTAAAATCTATCCACTCAACAAAAATTATTTCACACCACAGACTCATCTTGGTCAGGATCGATTTGAAATCTATCATGGTTTCAGAGAAATCATAGTCCGTGGTAAGTTGTTCTTGAATGTTGAACGACTATCCCAACTAAAATCTATCCACTCAGCAAAAATTATTTCAGAGAAATCATACTCCATGGTAAGTTGTTCTTGTAGAATGTTGAACGACTATCCCAACTAAAATCTATCCACTCAACAAAAATTATTTCAGAGAAATCATACTCCATGGTAAGTTGTTCTTGTAGAATGTTGAACGACTACCCCAACTAAAATCTATCCACTCAACAAAAATTATTTCACACCACAGACTCATCTTGGTCAGAATCGATTTGAAATCTATCATGGTTTCAGAGAAATCATACTCCATGGTTCGTTGTTCTTGTAAAATGTTGAACGACTACCCCAACTAAAATCTATCCACTCAACAAAAATTATTTCACACCACAGACTCATCTTGGTCAGGATCGATTTGAAATCTATCATGGTTTCAGAGAAATCATACTCCATGGTTCGTTGTTCTTGTAGAATGTTGAACGACTACCCCAACTAAAATCTATCCACTCAACAAAAATTATTTCACACCACAGACTCATATTGGTCAGGATCGATTTGAAATCTATCATGGTTTCAGAGAAATCATACTCCATGGTAAGTTATTCTTGTAGAATGTTGAACGACTACCCCAACTAAAATCTATCCACTCAACAAAAATTATTTCACACCACAGACTCATCTTGGTCAGGATCGATTTGAAATCTATCATGGTTTCAGAGAAATCATACTCCATGGTTCGTTGTTCTTGTAGAATGTTGAACGACTATCCCAACTAAAATCTATCCACTCAACAAAAATTATTTCAGAGAAATCATACTCCATGGTAAGTTGTTCTTGTAGAATGTTGAACGACTATCCCAACTAAAATCTATCCACTCAACAAAAATTATTTCAGAGAAATCATACTCCATGGTAAGTTGTTCTTGTAGAATGTTGAACGACTATCCCAACTAAAATCTATCCACTCAACAAAAATTATTTCACACCACAGACTCATCTTGGTCAGGATCGATTTGAAATCTATCATGGTTTCAGAGAAATCATACTCCATGGTAAGTTGTTCTTGTAAAATATTGAACGACTACCCCAACTAAAATCTATTAACTCAACAAAAATTATTTCACACCACAGACTCACCTTGGTCAGGATCGATTTGAAATCTATCATGGTTTCAGAGAAATCATAGTCCATGGTAAGTTGTTCTTGTAGAATGTTGAACGACTACCCCAACTAAAATCTATCCACTCAACAAAAATTATTTCACACCACAGACTCATCTTGGTCAGGATCGATTTGAAATCTATCATGGTTTCAGAGAAATCATACTCCATGGTTCGTTGTTCTTGTAAAATATTGAACGACTATCCCAACTAAAATCTATCCACTCAACAAAAATTATTTCAGAGAAATCATACTCCATATTAAATTGTTCTTGTAGAATGTTGAACGACTACCCCAACTAAAATCTATCCACTCAACAAAAATTATTTCACACCACAGACTCATCTTGGTCAGGATCGATTTGAAATCTATCATGGTTTCAGAGAAATCATACTCCATGGTAAGTTGTTCTTATAGAATGTTGAACGACTAGCACAACTAAAATTTATCCACTCAACAAAAATTATTTCACACCACAGACTCATCTTGGTCAGGATCGATTTGAAATCTATCATAGTTTCAGAGAAATCATACTACATGGTAAGTTGTTCTTGTAGAATGTTGAACGACTACCCCAACAAAAATCTATCCACTCAACAAAAATTATTTCAGAAAAATCATACTCCATGGTTCGTTGTTCTTGTAGAATGTTGAACGACTACCCCAACTAAAATCTATCCACTCAACAAAAATTATTTCAGAGAAATCATACTCCATGGTAAGTTGTTCTTTCAGAGAAATCATACTCCATGGTAAGTTGTTCTTGTAGAATGTTGAACGACTACCCCAATTAAAATCTATCCACTCAACAAAAATTAGGTAAGTTGTTCTTGTAGAATATTGAACGACTATCCCAACTAAAATCTATCCACTCAACAAAAATTATTTCACACCACAGACTCATCTTGGTCAGGATCGATTTGAAATCTATCATGGTTTCAGAGAAATCATAGTCCATGGTAAGTTGTTCTTGTAGAATGTTGAACGACTATCCCAACTAAAATCTATCCACTCAACAAAAATTATTTCAGAGAAATCATACTCCATGGTTCGTTGTTCTTGTAGAATGTTGAACGACTACCCCAATTAAAATCTATCCACTCAACAAAAATTATTTCACACCACAGACTCATCTTGGTCAGGATCGATTTGAAATCTATCATGGTTTCAGAGAAATCATAGTCCATGGTAAGTTCTTCTTGTAGAATGTTGAACGACTACCCCAACTAAAATCTATCCACTCAACAAAAATTATTTCACACCACAGACTCATCTTGGTCGGGATCGATTTGAAATCTATCATGGTTTCAGAGAAATCATACTCCATGGTTCGTTGTTCTTGTAAAATTTTGAACGACTACCCCAACTAAAATATATCCACTCAACAAAAATTATTTCAGAGAAATCATACTGCATGGTTCGTTGTTCTTGTAGAATGTTGAACGACTATCCCAACTAAAATCTATCCACTCAACAAAAATTATTTCACACCACAGACTCATCTTGGTCAGGATCGATTTGAAATCTATCATGGTTTCAGAGAAATCATACTCCATGGTTCGTTGTTCTTGTAGAATGTTGAACGACTATCCCAATTAAAATCTATCCACTCAACAAAAATTATTTCAGAGAAATCATACTCCATGGTAAGTTGTTCTTGTAGAATGTTGAACGACTACCCCAACTAAAATCTATCCACTCAACAAAAATTATTTCACACCACAGACTCATCTTGGTCAGGATCGATTTGAAATCTATCATGGTTGCAGGGAAATCATACTCCATGGTTCGTTGTTCTTGTAAAATGTTGAACGACTAAACCAACTAAAATCTATTGACTCAACAAAAATTATTTCAGAGAAATCATACTCCATGGTAAGTTGTTCTTGTAGAATGTTGAACGACTATTACAACTAAAATCTATCCACTCAACAAAAATTATTTCAGAGAAATCATACTCCATGGTTCGTTGTTCTTGTAGAATGTTGAACGACTACCCCAACTAAAATCTATCCACTCAACAAAAATTATTTCAGAGAAATCATACTCCATGGTAAGTTGTTCTTGTAGAATGTTGAACGAATACCCCAACTAAAATCGATCCACTCAACAAAAATTATTTCACACCACAGACTCATCTTGGTCAGGGTCGATTTGAAATCTATCATGGTTGCAGAGAAATCATACTCCATGGTTCGTTGTTCTTGTAGAATGTTGAACGACTATCCCAACTAAAATCTATCCACTCAACAAAAATTATTTCAGAGAAATCATACTCCATGGTAAGTTGTTCTTGTAGAATGTTGAACGACTATCCCAACTAAAATCTATCCACTCAACAAAAATTATTTCAGAGAAATCATACTCCATGGTAAGTTGTTCTTGTAGAATGTTGAACGACTACCCCAACTAAAATCTATCCACTCAACAAAAATTATTTCACACCACAGACTCATCTTGGTCAGGATCGATTTGAAATCTATCATGGTTTCAGAGAAATCATACTCCATGGTAGGTTGTTCTTGTAGAATGTTGAACGACTATCCCAACTAAAATCTGTCCACTCAACAAAAATTATTTCAGAGAAATCATACTCCATGGTAAGTTGTTCTTGTAGAATGTTGAACGACTATCCCAACTAAAATCTATCCACTCAACAAAAATTATTTCAGAGAAATCATACTCCATGGTAAGTTGTTCTTGTAGAATGTTGAACGACTACCCCAACTAAAATCTATCCACTCAACAAAAATTATTTCACACCACAGACTCATCTTGGTCAGGATCGATTTGAAATCTATCATGGTTTCAGAGAAATCATACTCAATGGTTCGTTGTTCTTGTAGAATGTTGAACGACTACCCCAACTAAAATCTATCCACTCAACAAAAATTATTTCACACCACAGACTCATCTTGGTCAGGATCGATTTGAAATCTATCATGGTTTCAGAGAAATCATACTCCATGGTTCGTTGTTCTTGTAAAATGTTGAACGACTACCCCAACTAAAATCTATCCACTCAACAAAAATTATTTCAGAGAAATCATACTCCATCGTAAGTTGTTCTTGTAGAATATTGAACGACTATCCCAACTAAAATCTACCCACTCAACAAAAATTATTTCACACCACAGACTCATCTTGGTCAGGATCGATTTGAAATCTATCATGGTTTCAGAGAAATCATACTCCATGGTTCGTTGTTCTTGTAGAATGTTGAACGACTACCCCAACTAAAATCTATCCACTCAACAAAAATTATTTCACACCACAGACTCATCTTGGCCAGGATCGATTTGAAATCTATCATGGTTTCAGAGAAATCATACTCCATGGTAAGTTGTTCTTGTAGAATGTTGAACGACTACCCCAACTAAAATCTATCCACTCAACAAAAATTATTTCACACCACAGACTCATCTTGGTCAAAATCGATTTGAAATCTATCATATTTTCAGAGAAATCATACTCCATGGTTCGTTGTTCTTGTAGAATGTTGAACGACTATCCCAACTAAAATCTATCCACTCAACAAAAATTATTTCAGAGAAATCATACTCCATGGTAAGTTGTTCTTGTAGAATATTGAACGACTATCCAAACTAAAATCTATTAACTCAACAAAAATTATTTCAGAGAAATCATACTCCATGGTAAGTTGTTCTTGCAGAATGTTGAACGACTACCCCAACTAAAATCTATCCACTCAACAAAAATTATTTCACACCACAGACTCATCTTGGTCAGGATCGATTTGAAATCTATCATGGTTTCAGAGAAATCATACTCCATGGTTCGTTGTTCTTGTAAAATGTTGAACGACTATCCCAACTAAAATCTATCCACTCAACAAAAATTATTTCAGAGAAATCATACTCCATGGTAAGTTGTTCTTGTAGAATGTTGAACGACTACCCCAACTAAAATCTATCCACTCAACAAAAATTATTTCACACCACAGACTCATCTTGGTCAGGATCGATTTGAAATCTATCATGGTTTCAGAGAAATCATACTCCATGGTAAGTTGTTCTTGTAGAATGTTGAACGACTACCCCAACTAAAATCGATCCACTCAACAAAAATTATTTCACACCACAGACTCATCTTGGTCAGGATCGATTTGAAATCTATCATGGTTTCAGAGAAATCATAGTCCATGGTAAGTTGTTCTTGTAGAATGTTGAACGACTATCCCAACTAAAATCTATCCACTCAACAAAAATTATTTCAGAGAAATCATACTCCATGGTTCGTTGTTCTTGTAGAATGTTGAACGACTACCACAGCTAAAATCTATCCACTCAACAAAAATTATTTCAGAGAAATCATACTCCATGGTAAGTTGTTCTTGTAGAATATTGAACGACTATCCCAACTAAAATCTATCCACTCAACAAAAATTATTTCACACCACAGACTCATCTTGGTCAGGATCGATTTGAAATCTATCATGGTTTCAGAGAAATCATACTCCATGGTTCGTTGTTCTTGTAGAATGTTGAACGACTATCCCAACTAAAATCTATCCACTCAACAAAAATTATTTCAGAGAAATCATACTCCATGGTAAGTTGTTCTTGTAGAATGTTGAACGACTACCCCTAACTAAAATCTATCCACTCAACAAAATTTATTTCACACCACAGACTCATCTTGGTCAGGATCGCTTTGAAATCTATCATGGTTTCAGAGAAATCATATTCCATGGTTCGTTGTTCTTTTAGAATGTTGAACGACTACCCCAACTAAAATCTATCCACTCAACAAAAATTATTTCACACCACAGACTCATCTTGGTCAGGATCGATTTGAAATCTATCATGGTTTCAGAGAAATCATACTCCATGGTTCGTTGTTCTTGTAAAATGTTGAACGACTATCCCAACTAAAATCTATCCACTCAACAAAAATTATTTCAGAGAAATCATACTACATGGTTCGTTGTTCTTGTAGAATGTTGAACGACTACCCCAACTAAAATCTATCCACTCAACAAAAATTATTTCACACCACAGACTCACCTTGGTCAGGATCGATTTGAAATCTATCATGGTTTCAGAGAAATCATACTCCATGGTAAGTTGTTCTTGTAGAATGTTGAACGACTACCCCAACTAAAATCTTTCCACTCAACAAAAATTATTTCACACCACAGACTCATCTTGGTCAGGATCGATTTGAAATCTATCATGGTTTCAGAGAAATCATACTCCATGGTAGGTTGTTCTTGTAGAATGTTGAACGACTATCCCAACTAAAATCTATCCACTCAACAAAAATTATTTCAGAGAAATCATACTCCATGGTAAGTTGTTCTTGTAGAATGTTGAACGACTATCCCAACTAAAATCTATCCACTCAACAAAAATTATTTCAGAGAAATCATACTCCATGGTAAGTTGTTCTTGTAGAATGTTGAACGACTATCCCAACTAAAATCTATCCACTCAACAAAAATTATTTCACACCACAGACTCATCTTGGTCAGGATCGATTTGAAATCTATCATGGTTTCAGAGAAATCATACTCAATGGTTCGTTGTTCTTGTAGAATGTTGAACGACTACCCCAACTAAAATCTATCCACTCAACAAAAATTATTTCACACCACAGACTCATCTTGGTCAGGATCGATTTAAAATCTATCATGGTTTCAGAGAAATCATACTCCATGGTTCGTTGTTCTTGTAAAATGTTGAACGACTACCCCAACTAAAATCTATCCACTCAACAAAAATTATTTCAGAGAAATCATACTCCATCGTAAGTTGTTCTTGTAGAATATTGAACGACTATCCCAACTAAAATCTACCCACTCAACAAAAATTATTTCACACCACAGACTCATCTTGGTCAGGATCGATTTGAAATCTATCATGGTTTCAGACAAATCATACTCCATGGTTCGTTATTCTTGTAGAATGTTGAACGACTACCCCAACTAAAATCTATCCACTCAACAAAAATTATTTCACACCACAGACTCATCTTGGCCAGGATCGATTTGAAATCTATCATGTTTTCAGAAAAATCATACTCCATGGTTCGTTGTTCTTGTAGAATGTTGAACGACTACCCCAACTAAAATCTATCCACTCAACAAAAATTATTTCACACCACAGACTCATCTTGGTCAAAATCGATTTGAAATCTATCATGGTTTCAGAGAAATCATACTCCATGGTTCGTTGTTCTTGTAGAATGTTGAACGACTATCCCAACTAAAATCTATCCACTCAACAAAAATTATTTCAGAGAAATCATACTCCATGGTAAGTTGTTCTTGTAGAATATTGAACGACTATCCCAACTAAAATCTATTAACTCAACAAAAATTATTTCAGAGAAATCATACTCCATGGTAAGTTGTTCTTGCAGAATGTTGAACGACTACCTCAACTAAAATCTATCCACTCAACAAAAATTATTTCACACCACAGACTCATCTTGGTCAGGATCGATTTGAAATCTATCATGGTTTCAGAGAAATCATACTCCATGGTAAGTTGTTCTTGTAGAATGTTGAACGACTACCCCAACTAAAATCTATCCACTCAAGAAAAATTATTTCACACCACAGACTCATCTTGGTCAGGATCGATTTGAAATCTATCATGGTTTCAGAGAAATCATACTCCATGGTAAGTTGTTCTTGTAGAATGTTGAACGACTACCCCAACTAAAATCGATCCACTCAACAAAAATTATTTCACACCACAGACTCATCTTGGTCAGGATCGATTTGAAATCTATCATGGTTTCAGAGAAATCATAGTCCATGGTAAGTTGTTCTTGTAGAATGTTGAACGACTATCCCAACTAAAATCTATCCACTCAACAAAAATTATTTCAGAGAAATCATACTCCATGGTTCGTTGTTCTTGTAGAATGTTGAACGACTACCCCAGCTAAAATCTATCCACTCAACAAAAATTATTTCAGAGAAATCATACTCCATGGTAAGTTGTTCTTGTAGAATATTGAACGACTATCCCAACTAAAATCTATCCACTCAACAAAAATTATTTCACACCACGGACTCATCTTGGTCAGGATCGATTTGAAATCTATCATGGTTTCAGAGAAATCATACTCCATGGTTCGTTGTTCTTGTAGAATGTTGAACGACTATCCCAACTAAAATCTATCCACTCAACAAAAATTATTTCAGAGAAATCATACTCCATGGTAAGTTGTTCTTGTAGAATGTTGAACGACTACCCCTAACTAAAATCTATCCACTCAACAAAAATTATTTCACACCACAGACTCATCTTGGTCAGGATCGCTTTGAAATCTATCATGGTTTCAGAGAAATCATATTCCATGGTTCGTTGTTCTTGTAGAATGTTGAACGACTACCCCAACTAAAATCTATCCACTCAACAAAAATTATTTCACACCACAGACTCATCTTGGTCAGGATCGATTTGAAATCTATCATGGTTTCAGAGAAATCATACTCCATGGTTCGTTGTTCTTGTAAAATGTTGAACGACTATCCCAACTAAAATCTATCCACTCAACAAAAATTATTTCAGAGAAATCATACTGCATGGTTCGTTGTTCTTGTAGAATGTTGAACGACTACCCCAACTAAAATCTATCCACTCAACAAAAATTATTTCACACCACAGACTCATCTTGGTCAGGATCGATTTGAAATCTATCATGGTTTCAGAGAAATCATACTCCATGGTAAGTTGTTCTTGTAGAATGTTGAACGACTACCCCAACTAAAATCTTTCCACTCAACAAAAATTATTTCACACCACAGACTCATCTTGGTCAGGATCGATTTGAAATCTATCATGGTTTCAGAGAAATCATACTCCATGGTAAGTTGTTCTTGTAGAATGTTGAACGACTACCCCAACTAAAATCTATCCACTCAACAAAAATTATTTCAAAGAAATCATACTCCATGGTAAGTTGTTCTTGTAGAATGTTGAACGACTATCCCAACTAAAATCTATCCACTCAACAAAAATTATTTCAGAGAAATCATACTCCATGGTTCGTTGTTCTTGTAGAATGTTGAACGACTACCCCAACTAAAATCTATCCACTCAACAAAAATTATTTCAGAGAAATCATACTCCATGGTAAGTTGTTCTTGTAGAATGTTGAACGACTAACCCTAACTAAAATCTATCCACTCAACAAAAACTATTTCACACCACAGACTCATCTTGGTCAGGATCGATTTGAAATCTATCATTGTTTCAGAGAAATCATACCCCATGTTTCGTTGTTCTTGTAGATGTTGAACGACTATCCCAACTAAAATCTATCCACTCAACAAAAATTATTTCACACCACAGACTCATCTTGGTCAGGATCGATTTGAAATCTATCATGGTTTCAGAGAAATCATACTCCATGGTTCGTTGTTCTTGTAAAATGTTGAACGACTATCCCAACTAAAATCTATCCACTCAACAAAAATTATTTCAGAGAAATCATACTCCATGGTAAGTTGTTCTTGTAGAATGTTGAACGACTACCCCAACTAAAATCTATCCACTCAACAAAAATTATTTCACACCACAGACTCATCTTGGTCAGGATCGATTTGAAATCTATCATGGTTTCAGAGAAATCATACTCCATGGTAAGTTGTTCTTGTAGAATGATGAACGACTACCCCAACTAAAATCTATCCACTCAACAAAAATTATTTCAGAGAAATCATACTCCATGGTAAGTTGTTCTTGTAGAATGTTGAACGACTATCCCAACTAAAATCTATCCACTCAACAAAAATTATTTCAGAGAAATCATACTCCATGATTCGTTGTTCTCGTAGAATGTTGAACGACTACCCCAACTAAAATCTATCCACTCAACAAAAATTATTTCAGAGAAATCATACTCCATGGTAAGTTGTTCTTGTAGAATGTTGAGCGACTACCCCAACTAAAATCTATCCACTCAACAAAAATTATTTCACACCACAGACTCACCTTGGTCAGGATCGATTTGAAATCTATCATGGTTGCAGAGAAATCATACTCCATGGTTCGTTGTTCTTGTAGAATGTTGAACGACTATCCCAACTAAAATCTATCCACTCAACAAAAATTATTTCAGAGAAATCATACTCCATGGTAAGTTGTTCTTGTAGAATGTTGAACGACTACTCCAACTAAAATCTATCCACTCAACAAAAATTATTTCAGAGAAATCATACTCCATGGTAAGTTGTTCTTGTAGAATGTTGAACGACTACCCCAACTAAAATCTATCCACTCAACAAAAATTATTTCACACCACAGACTCATCTTGGTCAGGATCGATTTGAAATCTATCATGGTTTCAGAGAAATCATACTCCATGGTAGGTTGTTCTTGTAGAATGTTGAACGACTATCCCAACTAAAATCTATCCACTCAACAAAAACTATTTTACACCACAGACTCATCTTGGTCAGGATCGATTTGAAATCTATCATGGTTTCAGAGAAATCATACTCCATGGTTCGTTGTTCTTGTAGAATGTTGAACGACTATCCCAACTATAATCTATCCACTCAACAAAAATTATTTCAGAGAAATCATACTAAATGGTAAGTTGTTCTTGTAGAATGTTGAACGACTATCCCAACTAAAATCTATCCACTCAACAAAAATTATTTCAGAGAAATCATACTCCATGGTAAGTTGTTCTCGTAGAATGTTGAACGACTACCCCAACTAAAATCTATCCACTCAACAAAAATTATTTCACACCACAGACTCATCTTGGTCAGGATCGATTTGAAATCTATCATGGTTTCAGAGAAATCATACTCCATGGTTCGTTGTTCTTGTAAAATGTTGAACGACTATCCCAACTAAAATCTATCCACTCAACAAAAATTATTTCAGAGAAATCATACTCCATGGTAAGTTGTTCTTGTAGAATGTTGAACGACTACGCCAACTAAAATCTATCCACTCAACAAAAATTATTTCACACCACAGACTCATCTTAGTCAGGATCGATTTGAAATCTATCATGGTTTCAGAGAAATCATACTCCATGGTAAGTTGTTCTTGTAGAATGTTGAACGACTACCCCAACTAAAAGCTATCCACTCAACTAAAATTATTTCACACCACAGACTCATCTTGGTCAGGATCGATTTGAAATCTATCATGGTTTCAGAGAAATCATAGTCCATGGTAAGTTGTTCTTGTAGAATGTTGAACGACTATCCCAACTAAAATCTATCCACTCAACAAAAATTATTTCAGAGAAATCATACTCCATGGTTCGTTGTTCTTGTAGAATGTTGAACGACTACCCCAGCTAAAATCTATCCACTCAACAAAAATTATTTCAGAGAAATCATACTCCATGGTAAGTTGTTCTTGTAGAATATTGAACGACTATCCCAACTAAAATCTATCCACTCAACAAAAATTATTTCACACCACAGACTCATCTTGGTCAGGATCGATTTGAAATCTATCATGGTTTCAGAGAAATCATACTCCATGGTTCGTTGTTCTTGTAGAATGTTGAACGACTATCCCAACTAAAATCTATCCACTCAACAAAAATTATTTCAGAGAAATCATACTCCATGGTAAGTTGTTCTTGTAGAATGTTGAACGACTACCCCAACTAAAATCTATCCACTCAACAAAAATTATTTCACACCACAGACTCATCTTGGTCAGGATCGATTTGAAATCTATCATGGTTTCAGAGAAATCATATTCCATGGTTCGTTGTTCTTGTAGAATGTTGAACGACTACCCCAACTAAAATCTATCCACTCAACAAAAATTATTTCACACCACAGACTCATCTTGGTCAGGATCGATTTGAAATCTATCATGGTTTCAGAGAAATCATACTCCATGGTTCGTTGTTCTTGTAGAATGTTGAACGACTAATCCAACTAAAATCTATCCACTCAACAAAAATTATTTCACACCACAGACTCATCTTGGTCAGGATCGATTTGAAATCTATTATGGTTTCAGAGAAATCATACTCCATGGTTCGTTGTTCTTGTAAAATTTTGAACGACTACCCCAACTAAAATCTATCCACTCAACAAAAATTATTTCAGAGAAATCATACTCCATGGTTCGTTGTTCTTGTAGAATGTTGAACGACTACCCCAACTAAAATCTATCCACTCAACAAAAATTATTTCAGAGAAATCATACTCCATGGTAAGTTGTTCTTGTAGAATGTTGAACGACTACCCCAACTAAAATCTATCCACTCAAAAAAAATTATTTCAGAGAAATCATACTCCATGTTTCGTTGTTCTCGTAGAATGTTGAACGACTACCCCAACTAAAATCTATCCACTCAACAAAAATTATTTCACACCACAGACTCATCTTGGTCAGGATCGATTTGAAATCTATCATGGTTTCAGAGAAATCATATTCCATGGTTCGTTGTTCTTGTAGAATGTTGAACGACTACCCCAACTAAAATCTATCCACTCAACAAAAATTATTTCACACCAAAGACTCATCTTGGTCAGGATCGATTTGAAATCTATCATGGTTTCAGAGAAATCATACTCCATGGTTCGTTGTTCTTGTAAACTATTGAACGACTATCGAAACTAAAATCTATCCACTCAACAAAAATTATTTCAGAGAAATCATACTACATGGTTCGTTGTTCTTGTAGAATGTTGAACGACTATCCCAACTAAAATCTATCCACTCAACAAAAATTATTTCAGAGAAATCATACTCCATGGTAAGTTGTTCTTGTAGAATGTTGAACGACTACCCCAACTAAAATCCATCCACTTAACAAAAATTATTTCACACCACAGACTCATCTTGGTCAGGATCGATTTGAAATCTATTATGGTTTCAGAGAAATCATACTCCATGGTTCGTTGTTCTTGTAAAATTTTGAACGACTACCCCAACTAAAATCTATCCACTCAACAAAAATTATTTCAGAGAAATCATACTCCATGGTAAGTTGTTCTTGTAGAATGTTGAACGACTACCCCAACTAAAATCTATCCACTCAACAAAAATTATTTCAGAGAAATCATACTCCATGTTTCGTTGTTCTTGTAGAATGTTGAACGACTACCCCAACTAAAATCTATCCACTCAACAAAAATTATTTCAGAGAAATCATACTCCATGGTTCGTTGTTCTTGTAGAATGTTGAACGACTACCCCAACTAAAATCTATCCACTCAACAAAAATTATTTCACACCACAGACTCATCTTGGTCAGGATCGATTTGAAATCTATCATGGTTTCAGAGAAATCATATTCCATGGTTCGTTGTTCTTGTAGAATGTTGAACGACTACCCCAACTAAAATCTATCCACTCAACAAAAATTATTTCACACCAAAGACTCATCTTGGTCAGGATCGATTTGAAATCTATCATGGTTTCAGAGAAATCATACTCCATGGTTCGTTGTTCTTGTAAACTATTGAACGACTATCGAAACTAAAATCTATCCACTCAACAAAAATTATTTCAGAGAAATCATACTACATGGTTCGTTGTTCTTGTAGAATGTTGAACGACTATCCCAACTAAAATCTATCCACTCAACAAAAATTATTTCACACCACAGACTCAGCTTGGTCAGGATCGATTTGAAATCTATCATGGTTTCAGAGAAATCATACTCCATGGTAAGTTGTTCTTGTAGAATGTTGAACGACTACCCCAACTAAAATCTATCCACTCAACAAAAATTATTTCACACCACAGACTCATCTTGGTCAGGATCGATTTGAAATCTATCATGGTTTCAGAGAAATCATACTCCATGGTAAGTTGTTCTTGTAGAATGTTGAACGACTACCCCAACTAAAATCTATCCACTCAACAAAAATTATTTCAGAGAATACATACTCCATGGTAAGTTGTTCTTGTAGAATGTTGAACGACTATCCCAACTAAAATCTATCCACTCAACAAAAATTATTTCAGAGAAATCATAATCCATGGTAAGTTGTTCTTGTAGAATGTTGAACGACTACCCCAACTAAAATCTATCCACTCAACAAAAATTATTTCAGAGAAATCATACTCCATGGTAAGTTGTTCTTGTAGAATGTTGAACGACTACCCCTAACTAAAATCTATCCACTCAACAAAAACTATTTCACACCACAGACTCATCTTGGTCAGGATCGATTTGAAATCTATCATGGTTTCAGAGAAATCATACCCCATGTTTCGTTGTTCTTGTAGAATGTTGAACGACTATCCCAACTAAAATCTATCCACTCAACAAAAATTATTTCACACCACAGACTCATCTTGGTCAGGATCGATTTGAAATCTATCATGGTTTCAGAGAAATCATACTCCATGGTTCGTTGTTCTTGTAAAATGTTGAACGACTATCCCAACTAAAATCTATCCACTCAACAAAAATTATTTCAGAGAAATCATACTCCATGGTAAGTTGTTCTTGTAGAATGTTGAACGACTACCCCAACTAAAATCTATCCACTCAACAAAAATTATTTCACACCACAGACTCATCTTGGTCAGGATCGATTTGAAATCTATCATGGTTTCAGAGAAATCATAGTCCATGGTAAGTTGTTCTTGTAGAATGTTGAACGACTACCCCAACTAAAATCTATCCACTCAACAAAAATTATTTCACACCACAGACTCATCTTGGTCACGATCGATTTGAAATCTATCATGGTTTCAGAGAAATCATAGTCCATTGTAAGTTGTTCTTGTAGAATGTTGAACGACTACCAAAACTAAAATCTATCCACTCAACAAAAATTATTTCACACCACAGACTAATCTTGGTCAGGATCGATTTGAAATCTATCATGGTTTCAGAGAAATCATAGTCCATGGTAAGTTGTTCTTGTAGAATGTTGAACGACTATCCCAACTAAAATCTATCCACTCAACAAAAATTATTTCAGAGAAATCATACTCCATGGTAAGTTGTTCTTGTAGAATGTTGAACGACTATCCCAACTAAAATCTATCCACTCAACAAAAATTATTTCAGAGAAATCATACTCCATGGTAAGTTGTTCATGTAGAATGTTGAACGACTACCCCAACTAAAATCTATCCACTCAACAAAAATTATTTCAGAGAAATCATACTCCATGGTAAGTTGTTCTTGTAGAATGTTGAACGACTATCCCAACTAAAATCTATCCACTCAACAAAAATTATTTCAGAGAAATCATACTCCATGGTTCGTTGTTCTTGTAGAATGTTGAACGACTACCCCAACTAAAATCTATCCACTCAACAAAAATTATTTCAGAGAAATCATACTCCATGGTAAGTTGTTCTTGTAGAATGTTGAACGACTACCCCTAACTAAAATCTATCCACTCAACAAAAATTATTTCACACCACAGACTCATCTTGGTCATGATCGATTTGAAATCTATCATGGTTTCAGAGAAATCATACACCATGTTTCGTTGTTCTTGTAGAATGTTGAACGACTATCCCAACTAAAATCTATCCACTCAACAAAAATTATTTCACACCACAGACTCATCTTGGTCAGGATCGATTTGAAATCTATCATGGTTTCAGAGAAATCATACTCCATGGTTCGTTGTTCTTGTAAAATGTTGAACGACTATCCCAACTAAAATCTATCCACTCAACACAAATTATTTCAGAGAAATCATACTCCATGGTAAGTTGTTCTTGTAGAATGTTGAACGACTACCCCAACTAAAATCTATCCACTCAACAAAAATTATTTCACACCACAGACTCATCTTGGTCAGGATCGATTTGAAATCTATCATGGTTTCAGAGAAATCATAGTCCATGGTAAGTTGTTCTTGTAGAATGTTGAACGACTACCCCAACTAAAATCTATCCACTCAACAAAAATTATTTCACACCACAGACTCATCTTGGTCACGATCGATTTGAAATCTATCATGGTTTCAGAGAAATCATAGTCCATGGTAAGTTGTTCTTGTAGAATGTTGAACGACTACCCCAACTAAAATCTATCCACTCAACAAAAATTATTTCACACCACAGACTCATCTTGGTCAGGATCGATTTGAAATCTATCATGGTTTCAGAGAAATCATAGTCCATGGTAAGTTGTTCTTGTAGAATGTTGAACGACTACCCCAACTAAAATCTATCCACTCAACAAAAATTATTTCACACCACAGACTCATCTTGGTCAGGATCGATTTGAAATCTATCATGGTTTCAGAGAAATCATAGTCCATGGTAAGTTGTTCTTGTAGAATGTTGAACGACTACCCCAACTAAAATCTATCCACTCAACAAAAATTATTTCACACCACAGACTCATCTTGGTCACGATCGATTTGAAATCTATCATGGTTTCAGAGAAATCATAGTCCATGGTAAGTTGTTCTTGTAGAATGTTGAACGACTACCCCAACTAAAATCTATCCACTCAACAAAAATTATTTCACACCACAGACTAATCTTGGTCAGGATCGATTTGAAATCTATCATGGTTTCAGAGAAATCATAGTCCATGGTAAGTTGTTCTTGTAGAATGTTGAACGACTACCCCAACTAAAATCTATCCACTCAACAAAAATTATTTCACACCACAGACTCATCTTGGTCACGATCGATTTGAAATCTATCATGGTTTCAGAGAAATCATAGTCCATGGTAAGTTGTTCTTGTAGAATGTTGAACGACTACCCCAACTAAAATCTATCCACTCAACAAAAATTATTTCACACCACAGACTAATCTTGGTCAGGATCGATTTGAAATCTATCATGGTTTCAGAGAAATCATAGTCCATGGTAAGTTGTTCTTGTAGAATGTTGAACGACTACCCCAACTAAAATCTATCCACTCAACAAAAATTATTTCACACCACAGACTAATCTTGGTCAGGATCGATTTGAAATCTATCATGGTTTCAGAGAAATCATACTCCATGGTAAGTTGTTCTTGTAGAATGTTGAACGACTACCCCAACTAAAATCTATCCACTTAACAAAAATTATTTCACACCACAGACTCATCTTGGTCAGGATCGATTTGAAATCTATCGTGGTTTCAGAGAAATCATAGTCCATGGTAAGTTGTTCATGTAGAATGTTGAACGACTACCCCAACTAAAATCTATCCACTCAACAAAAATTATTTCAGAGAAATCATACTCCATGGTAAGTTGTTCATGTAGAATGTTGAACGACTATCCCAACTAAAATCTATCCACTCAACAAAAATTATTTCAGAGAAATCATACTCCATGTTTCGTTGTTCTTGTAGAATGTTGAACGACTACCCCAACTAAAATCTATCCACTCAACAAAAATTATTTCAGAGAAATCATACTCCATGGTAAGTTGTTCTTGTAGAATGTTGAACGACTACCCCAACTAAAATCTATCCACTCAACAAAAATTATTTCAGAGAAATCATACTCCATGTTTCGTTGTTCTTGTAGAATGTTGAACGACTACCCCAACTAAAATCTCTCCACTCAACAAAAATTATTTCAGAGAAATCATACTCCATGGTTCGTTGTTCTTGTAGAATGTTGAACGACTACCCCAACTAAAATCTATCCACTCAACAAAAATTATTTCACACCACAGACTCATCTTGGTCAGGATCGATTTGAAATCTATCATGGTTTCAGAGAAATCATATTCCATGGTTCGTTGTTCTTGTAGAATGTTGAACGACTACCCCAACTAAAATCTATCCACTCAACAAAAATTATTTCACACCAAAGACTCATCTTGGTCAGGATCGATTTGAAATCTATCATGGTTTCAGAGAAATCATACTCCATGGTTCGTTGTTCTTGTAAAATATTGAACGACTATCGAAACTAAAATCTATCCACTCAACAAAAATTATTTCAGAGAAATCATACTCCATGGTTCGTTGTTCTTGTAGAATGTTGAACGACTATCCCAACTAAAATCTATCCACTCAACAAAAATTATTTTACACCACAGACTCATCTTGGTCAGGATCGATTTGAAATCTATCATGGTTTCAGAGAAATCATACTCCATGGTAAGTTGTTCTTGTAGAATGTTGAACGACTACCCCAACTAAAATCTATCCACTCAACAAAAATTATTTCACAAAACAGACTCATCTTGGTCAGGATCGATTTGAAATCTATCATGGTTTCAGAGAAATCATACTCCATGGTAAGTTGTTCTTGTAGAATGTTGAACGACTACCCCAACTAAAATCTATCCACTCAACAAAAATTATTTCAGAGAAATCATACTCCATGGTAAGTTGTTCTTGTAGAATGTTGAACGACTATCCCAACTAAAATCTATCCACTCAACAAAAATTATTTCAGAGAAATCATACTCCATGGTTCGTTGTTCTTGTAGAATGTTGAACGACTACCCCAACTAAAATCTATCCACTCAACAAAAATTATTTCAGAGAAATCATACTCCATGGTAAGTTGTTCTTGTAGAATGTTGAACGACTACCCCTAACTAAAATCTATCCACTCAACAAAAACTATTTCACACCACAGACTCATCTTGGTCAGGATCGATTTGAAATCTATCATGGTTTCAGAGAAATCATACCCCATGTTTCGTTGTTCTTGTAGAATGTTGAACGACTATCCCAACTAAAATCTATCCACTCAACAAAAATTATTTCACACCACAGAATCATCTTGGTCAGGATCGATTTGAAATCTATCATGGTTTCAGAGAAATCATACTCCATGGTTCGTTGTTCTTGTAAAATGTTGAACGACTATCCCAACTAAAATCTATCCACTCAACAAAAATTATTTCAGAGAAATCATACTCCATGGTAAGTTGTTCTTGTAGAATGTTGAACGACTACCCCAACTAAAATCTATCCACTCAACAAAAATTATTTCACACCACAGACTCATCTTGGTCAGGATCGATTTGAAATCTATCATGGTTTCAGAGAAATCATAGTCCATGGTAAGTTGTTCTTGTAGAATGTTGAACGACTACCCCAACTAAAATCTATCCACTCAACAAATATTATTTCACACCACAGACTCATCTTGGTCACGATCGATTTGAAATCTATCATGGTTTCAGAGAAATCATAGTCCATGGTAAGTTGTTCTTGTAGAATGTTGAACGACTACCCCAACTAAAATCTATCCACTCAACAAAAATTATTTCACACCACAGACTCATCTTGGTCAGGATCGATTTGAAATCTATCATGGTTTCAGAGAAATCATAGTCCATGGTAAGTTGTTCTTGTAGAATGTTGAAATACTATCCCAACTAAAATCTATCCACTCAACAAAAATTATTTCAGAGAAATCATACTCCATGGTTCGTTGTTCTTGTAGAATGTTGAACGACTACCCCAAATAAAATCTATCCACTCAACAAAAATTATTTCACACCACAGACTCATCTTGGTCAGGATCGATTTGAAATCTATCATGGTTTCAGAGAAATCATAGTCCATGGTAAGTTGTTCTTGTAGAATGTTGAACGACTACCCCAACTCAAATCTATCCACTCAACAAAAATTATTTCACACCACAGACTCATCTTGGTCAGGATCGATTTGAAATCTATCGTGGTTTCAGAGAAATCATAGTCCATGGTAAGTTATTCTTGTAGAATGTTGAACGACTATCCCAACTAAAATCTATCCACTCAACAAAAATTATTTCAGAGAAATCATACTCCATGGTTCGTTGTTCTTGTAGAATGTTGAACGACTACCCCAACTAAAATCTATCCACTCAACAAAAATTATTTCACACCACAGACTCATCTTGGTCAGGATCGATTTGAAATCTATCATGGTTTCAGAGAAATCATAGTCCATGGTAAGTTGTTCTTGTAGAATGTTGAACGACTACCCCAACTAAAATCTATCCACTCAACACAAATTATTTCACACCACAGACTCATCTTGGTCAGGATCGATTTGAAATCTATCATGGTTTCAGAGAAATTATACTCCATGGTTCGTTGTTCTTGTAAAATGTTGAACGACTACCCCAACTAAAATCTATCCACTCAACAAAAATTATTTCAGAGAAATCATACTCCATGGTTCGTTGTTCTTGTAGAATGTTGAACGACTACCCCAACTAAAATCTATCCACTCAACAAAAATTATTTCAGAGAAATCATATTCCATGGTAAGTTGTTCTTGTAGAATGTTGAACGACTACCCCAACTAAAATCTATCCACTCAACAAAAATTATTTCAGAGAAATCATACTCCATGTTTTGTTGTTCTTGTAGAATGTTGAACGACTACCCCAACTAAAATCTATCCACTCAACAAAAATTATTTCAGAGAAATCATACTCCATTTTAAGTTGTTCTTGTAGAATGTTGAACGACTACCAAAACTAAAATCTATCCACTCAACAAAAATTATTTCAGATAAATCATGCTCCATTATAAGTTGTTCTTGTAGAATATTGAACGACTACCCCAACTAAAATCTATCCACTCAACAAAAATTATTTCACACCACAGACTCATCTTGGTCAGGATCGATTTGAAATCTATCATGGTTTCAGAGAAATCATACTCCATGGTTCGTTGTTCTTGTAAAATGTTGAACGACTATCCCAACTAAAATCTATCCACTCAACAAAAATTATTTCCGAGAAATCATACTCCATGGTAAGTTGTTCTTGTAGAATGTTGAACGACTATCCCAACTAAAATCTATCCACTCAACAAAACTTATTTCACACCACAGACTCATCTTGGTCAGGATCGATTTGAAATCTATCATAGTTTCAGAGAAATCATACTCCATGGTAAGTTGTTCATGTAGAATGTTGAACGACTATCCCAACTAAAATCTATCCACTCAACAAAAATTATTTCGGAGAAATCATACTCCATGGTTCGTTGTTCTTGTAGAATGTTGAACGACTACCCCAACTAAAATCTATCCACTCAACAAAAATTATTTCACACCACAGACTCATCTTGGTCAGGATCGATTTGAAATTTATCATGGTTTCAGAGAAATCATAGTCCATGGTAAGTTGTTCTTGTAGAATGTTGAACGACTACCCCAACTAAAATCTATCCACTCAACAAAAATTAATTCACACCACAGCCTCATCTTGGTCAGGATCGATTTGAAATCTATCATAGTTTCAGAGAAATCATACTCCAGGTAAGTTGTTCATGTAGAATGTTGAACGACTACCATAACTAAAATCTATCCACTCAACAAAAATTATTTCGGAGAAATCATACTCCATGGTTCGTTGTTCTTGTAGAATGTTGAACGACTACCCCAACTAAAATCTATCCACTCAACAAAAATTATTTCACACCACAGACTCATATTGGTCAGGATCGATTTGAAATTTATCATGGTTTCAGAGAAATCATAGTCCATGGTAAGTTGTTCTTGTAGAATGTTGAACGACTATCCCAACTAAAATCTATCCACTCAACAAAAATTATTTCAAAGAAATCATACTCCATGGTTCGTTGTTCTTGTAGAATGTTGAACGACTACCCCAACTAAAATCTATCCACTCAACAAAAATTATTTCACACCACAGACTCATCTTGGTCAGGATCGATTTGAAATCTATCATGGTTTCAGAGAAATCATACTCCATGGTTCGTTGTTCTTGTAAAATGTTGAACGACTACCCCAACTAAAATCTATCCACTCAACAAAAATTATTTCAGAGAAATCATACTCCATGGTTCGTTGTTCTTGTAGAATGTTGAACGACTATCCCAACTAAAATCTATCCACTCAACAAAAATTATTTCAGAGAAATCATACTCCATGGTTCGTTGTTCTTGTAGAATGTTGAACGACTACCCCAACTAAAATCTATCCACTCAACAAAAATTATTTCAGAGAAATCATACTCCATGGTAAGTTGTTCTTGTAGAATGTTGAACGACTACCCCAACTAAAATCTATCCACTCAACAAAAATTATTTCAGAGAAATCATACTCCATGGTTCGTTGTTCTTGTAGAATGTTGAACGACTACCCCAACTAAAATCTATCCACTCAACAAAAATTATTTCAGAGAAATCATACTCCATGGTAAGTTGTTCTTGTAGATTGTTGAACGACTACCCCAACTAAAATCTATCCACTCAACAAAAATTATTTCACAGCACAGACTCATCTTGGTCAGGATCGATTTGAAATCTATCATGGTTTCAGAGAAATCATACTCCATGGTTCGTTGTTCTTGTAAAATGTTGAACGACTATCCCAACTAAAATCTATCCACTCAACAAAAATTATTTCAGAGAAATCATACTCCATGGTAAGTTGTTCTTGTAGAATGTTGAACGACTATCCCAACTAAAATCTATCCACCCAACAAAAATTATTTCACACCACAGACTCATCTTGGTCAGGATCGATTTGAAATCTATCGTGGTTTCAGAGAAATCATAGTCCATGGTAAGTTGTTCTTGTAGAATGTTGAACGACTATCCCAACCAAAATCTATCCACTCAACAAAAATTATTTCAGAGAAATCATAGTCCATGGTAAGTTGTTCTTGTAGAATGTTGAACGACTATCCCAACTAAAATCTATCCACTCAACAAAAATTATTTCAGAGAAATCATACTCCATGGTTCGTTGTTCTTGTAGAATGTTGAACGACTACCCCAACTAAAATCTATCCACTCAACAAAAATTATTTCAGAGAAATCATACTCCATGGTAAGTTGTTCTTGTAGAATGTTGAACGACTACCCCAACTAAAATCTATCCACTCAACAAAAATTATTTCAGAGAAATCATACTCCATGGTTCGTTGTTCTTGTAGAATGTTGAACGACTACCCCAACTAAAATCTATCCACTCAACAAAAATTATTTCAGAGAAATCATACTCCATGGTAAGTTGTTCTTGTAGATTGTTGAACGACTACCCCAACTAAAATCTATCCACTCAACAAAAATTATTTCACAGCACAGACTCATCTTGGTCAGGATCGATTTGAAATCTATCATGGTTTCAGAGAAATCATACTCCATGGTTCGTTGTTCTTGTAAAATGTTGAACGACTATCCCAACTAAAATCTATCCACTCAACAAAAATTATTTCAGAGAAATCATACTCCATGGTAAGTTGTTCTTGTAGAATGTTGAACGACTATCCCAACTAAAATCTATCCACCCAACAAAAATTATTTCACACCACAGACTCATCTTGGTCAGGATCGATTTGAAATCTATCGTGGTTTCAGAGAAATCATAGTCCATGGTAAGTTGTTCTTGTAGAATGTTGAACGACTATCCCAACCAAAATCTATCCACTCAACAAAAATTATTTCAGAGAAATCATAGTCCATGGTAAGTTGTTCTTGTAGAATGTTGAACGACTATCCCAACTAAAATCTATCCACTCAACAAAAATTATTTCAAAGAAATCATACTCCATGGTTCGTTGTTCTTGTAGAATGTTGAACGACTACCCCAACTAAAATCTATCCACTCAACAAAAATTATTTCACACCACAGACTCATCTTGGTCAGGATCGATTTGAAATCTATCATGGTTTCAGAGAAATCATACTCCATGGTTCGTTGTTCTTGTAAAATGTTGAACGACTACCCCAACTAAAATCTATCCACTCAACAAAAATTATTTCAGAGAAATCATACTCCATGGTTCGTTGTTCTTGTAGAATGTTGAACGACTATCCCAACTAAAATCTATCCACTCAACAAAAATTATTTCAGAGAAATCATACTCCATGGTTCGTTGTTCTTGTAGAATGTTGAACGACTACCCCAACTAAAATCTATCCACTCAACAAAAATTATTTCAGAGAAATCATACTCCATGGTAAGTTGTTCTTGTAGAATGTTGAACGACTACCCCAACTAAAATCTATCCACTCAACAAAAATTATTTCAGAGAAATCATACTCCATGGTTCGTTGTTCTTGTAGAATGTTGAACGACTACCCCAACTAAAATCTATCCACTCAACAAAAATTATTTCAGAGAAATCATACTCCATGGTAAGTTGTTCTTGTAGATTGTTGAACGACTACCCCAACTAAAATCTATCCACTCAACAAAAATTATTTCACAGCACAGACTCATCTTGGTCAGGATCGATTTGAAATCTATCATGGTTTCAGAGAAATCATACTCCATGGTTCGTTGTTCTTGTAAAATGTTGAACGACTATCCCAACTAAAATCTATCCACTCAACAAAAATTATTTCAGAGAAATCATACTCCATGGTAAGTTGTTCTTGTAGAATGTTGAACGACTATCCCAACTAAAATCTATCCACCCAACAAAAATTATTTCACACCACAGACTCATCTGGGTCAGGATCGATTTGAAATCTATCATGGTTTCAGAGAAATCATACTCCATGGTAAGTTGTTCTTGTAGAATGTTGAACGACTACCCCAACTAAAATCTATCCACTCAACAAAAATTATTTCACACCACAGACTCATCTTGGTCAGGATCGATTTGAAATCTATCGTGGTTTCAGAGAAATCATAGTCCATGGTAAGTTGTTCTTGTAGAATGTTGAACGACTATCCCAACTAAAATCTATCCACTCAACAAAAATTATTTCAGAGAAATCATACTCCATGGTAAGTTGTTCTTGTAGAATGTTGAACGACTATCCCAACTAAAATCTATCCACTCAACAAAAATTATTTCACACCACAGACTCATCTTGGTCAGGATCGATTTGAAATCTATCATGGTTTCAGAGAAATCATAGTCCATGGTAAGTTGTTCTTGTAGAATGTTGAACGACTATCCCAACTAAAATCTATCCACTCAACAAAAATTATTTCAGAGAAATCATACTCCATGGTTCGTTGTTCTTGTAGAATGTTGAACGACTACCCCAACTAAAATCTATCCACTCAACAAAAATTATTTCACACCACAGACTCATCTTGGTCAGGATCGATTTGAAATCTATCATGATTTTAGAGAAATCATAGTCCATGGTAAGTTGTTCTTGTAGAATGTTGAACGACTACCCCAACTAAAATCTATCCACTCAACAAAAATTATTTCACACCACAGACTCATCTTGGTCAGGATCGATTTGAAATCTATCATGGTTTCAGAGAAATCATAGTCCATGGTAAGTTGTTCTTGTAGAATGTTGAACGACTATCCCAACTAAAATCTATCCACTCAACAAAAATTATTTCAGAGAAATCATACTCCATCGTAAGTTGTTCTTGTAGAATGTTGAACGACTATCCCAACTAAAATCTATCCACTCAACAAAAATTATTTCACACCACAGACTCATCTTGGTTAGGATCGATTTGAAATCTATCATGGTTTCAGAGAAATCATTGTCCATGGTAAGTTGTTCTTGTAAAATGTTGAACGACTACCCCAACTAAAATCTATCCACTCAACAAAAATTATTTCACAGCACAGACTCATCTTGGTCAGGATCGATTTGAAATCTATCGTGGTTTCAGAGAAATCATACTCCATGGTAAGTTGTTCTTGTAGAATGTTGAACGATTATCCCAACTAAAATCTATCCACTCAACAAAAATTATTTCAGAGAAATCATACTCCATGGTTCGTTGTTCTTATAGAATGTTGAACGACTACCCCAACTAAAATCTATCCACTCAACAAAAATTATTTCACACCACAGACTCATCTTGGTCAGGATCGATTTGAAATCTATCATGGTTTCAGAGAAATCATAGTCCATGGTAAGTTGTTCTTGTAAAATGTTGAACGACTACCCCAACTAAAATCTATCCACTCAACAAAAATTATTTCAGAGAAATCATACTCCATGGTTCGTTGTTCTTGTAGAATGTTGAACGACTATCCCAACTAAAATCTATCCACTCAACAAAAATTATTTCAGAGAAATCATACTCCATGGTTCGTTGTTCTTGTAGAATGTTGAACGACTACCCCAAATAAAAACTATCCACTCAACAAAAATTATTTCAGAGAAATCATACTCCATGGTAAGTTGTTCTTGTAGAATGTTGAACGACTACCCCAACTAAAATCTATCCACTCAACAAAACTTATTTCAGAGAAATCATACTCCATGGTAAGTTGTTCTTGTAGAATGTTGAACGACTGCCCCAACTAAAATCTATCCACTCAACAAAAATTATTTCACACCACAGACTCATCTTGGTCAGGATCGATTTGAAATCTATCATGGTTTCAGAGAAATCATACTCCATGGTTCGTTGTTCTTGTAAAATGTTGAACGACTATCCCAACTAAAAACTATCCACTCAACAAAAATTATTTCAGAGAAATCATACTCCATGGTTCGTTGTTCTTGTAGAATGTTGAACGACTACCCCAAATAAAATCTATCCACTCAACAAAAATTATTTCAGAGAAATCATACTCCATGGTTCGTTGTTCTTGTAGAATGTTGAACGACTACCCCAACTAAAATCTATCCACTCAACAAAAATTATTTCAGAGAAATCATACTCCATGTTTCGTTGTTCTTGTAGAATGTTGAACGACTACCCCAACTAAAATCTATCCACTCAACAAAAATTATTTCAGAGAAATCATACTCCATGGTAAGTTGTTCTTGTAGAATGTTGAACGACTACCCCAACTAAAATCTATCCACTCAACAAAAATTATTTCAGAGAAATCATACTCCATGTTTCGTTGTTCTTGTAGAATGTTGAACGACTATCCCAACTGAAATCTATCCACTCAACAAAAATTATTTCAGAGAAATCATACTCCATGTTTCGTTGTTCTTGTAGAATGTTGAACGACTACCCCAAATAAAATCTATCCACTCAACAAAAATTATTTCAGAGAAATCATACTCCATGGTTCGTTGTTCTTGTAGAATGTTGAACGACTATCCCAACTAAAATCTATAAACTCAACAAAAATTGTTTCACACCACAGACTCATCTTGGTCAGTGTTCGATAGCAAAATGAAAATTGATGAATTGAATTGAATTGAGTAAATAGATCGAATTTGACTTAATAAAATAGAAAGACAAGCGTTTCGTTCGGTGGTTGCCGTAAAAGTGCACGAGTATGATTTAGGAGAGTAGGTGGGAGAATTTATTGGAAAGGGAGAAAGGAGATTGGAAAGGGAAATTCATTATGGGAAATGGCATTACCACTAATGTATTTTAAATGGTATAAAATATAAAACAGAATCTTGAACATAACCGCCCGGCAAGAACGACTGTTCTTAATTAAAGTTACAATTTTTTATGTTAATTTTGAATGTGTTATATGAGCATTTCCTCCCATATACTAAATCCTTCATTGTTGGGACCAGGTTTTTTAGCGCCTGATACTCGCTTGAACGTAGATAATAAGAAAAAGGAACGAAATATGTTGACTTGGTTTAGGCTGGATGATTGCTGGCTGAAGACCCGGAAACAGGAACAGGATTGTTGACCGGAAGTAAACGTATTTTGGTAATCGGTCGTTTGAATATTTTTCCGTTGGAATAAAGGGATACCACTCTACAAATATCGTCGACTCCGGGATGTATTTCGACCACTCTAGCTAGAGGCCACTTCGCAGGGGGATACCTTTCGTCAGTTATAATGACGATGTCGTTGATTTTAAAATTTCGTTGAGTTCTTGTCCACTTCGGACGTTGCTGCAGACGTGAAAGAAATTCCTTCCTCCATCTATCCCAAAAGTGTTGGGTCATTTGTTGGATCTGTTGCCATCTTTTAAGACGATTCGTGTTGATATCCAATAGTGATGGCTCTGGAACGATGTTGGCTGGCTCTCCTATTAGGAAGTGCGCAGGAGTCAACGCACTTAGGTCCGAGAGGTCATCAGTGAGGGGGCATAAAGGTCTAGAATTAAGTAAAGATTCAATTTGAACAAGCAGCGTATATAATTCTTCAAATGAAAGAATTCTATTCATAAGAATTCTTTTAAGGTGGTACTTAACTGATTTAACCCCTGCCTCCCATAAACCACCAAAGTGTGGCGAAGCAGGGGGTATAAAGTGCCAGGTGGTCCCTTCATTCTCCAATTGAGCTCTGACATCGGTTGCTATTTGGTCCAAGAACTGATGTTTCAATCTAATGAGATCCTTATAGGCTCCGATGAAATTTGTCCCATTATCGCTGTATAAGTGGGTGCATATTCCCCTTCGTCCAGGGAATCTCCGAAATGCGGACAGAAAACCTTCTGACGTCATGTCTGAGACGAGCTCGATATGGATAGCTTTTGTTACCAAACAGATAAAGATGCAGATAAACCCTTTGTAAGTTTTGGGTGATCTGCCTTTAGAGAGCTTTAGATCGAAAGGACCAGCGTAGTCTACACCACTATGTCGAAATGCTCTACTCTCTGTTACTCTAACCTTTGGAAGTGAGCCCATAAGCTGCGATGTGTGTCGGCTATTGAATCGAGTACAAAGAACACAAGAATGAAATTGATTTTTGGCTAAGTTCCTAAGGTTGATAATCCAGTATTTAGAGCGTATGAATGACATGATTAACTGAGTTCCGCCATGGATAGTTTTGAAATGAGCATCAGCAACCAACAGTTTTGCTAAGTGGCAGCAATTCGAAAGAATTAAAGGATGTCTGGCTTCTTCGTCAATGTCTGCAAAACGTAGACGTCCTCCAACACGTAGTTGATTTTGCTTATCTAGAAACGGGTGAAGCTTTAGGATCTTGCTTTTGGAAGAGATCTCCTTATTATTCATAAGCGATTTGATTTCTGCTGGGTACCAGATAGACTGGGAGAGAGAAACTAGTTTTGAAAGTGCAAGTTGAAGCTCTTCGCTTTTTAGGATGCCAGAAAAATGATTTTTAGTATTCGAATACCCAAATCGTAGAATGTAAGCGGTGACTCGAAGCAATCGATTAAGGTTACTGAATCTTTCAAGATACTTCGAACCAGATTCAACTGAAGCTATATTACTAATTACAGTTTTTGAATTTTCCTCCAACTCGGTGTAGAAAGGGTCAGTTCTCTGGAGAGGCCATTCGGATTTCGAACGGCTAAGCCATCGAGGACCATTCCACCAAAGATGGTGTTTCTCTAAATCCTGTGGTAGGACTCCTCTGGAAGCACAATCAGCAGGGTTGTGCTCCGACGAAACGTGATACCATTGCCTGTTGTTAGTGATTTCCTGAATTTCGCTAACTCGATTAGCAACGAATGTTTTCCAACGTATGGGCAATGAGTGAATCCAAGCAAGAACTATCGTCGAATCAGTCCAAAAGTATGCTTTTAAATTAGTTTTTTCAACTTGTGTTGCAATTATGAATTTTTTGAATAATTTAGCTAACAGCACGGCACCGCATAGCTCAAGGCGAGGCAATGTTACTTGCTTGATGGGTGCAACTTTAGTTTCAGCTGTTATGATATTGACAGAAATACTTCCATCTAAACTGCATGTCCTACAATATATAACTGCAGAATACGCTCTGTTAGATGCATCACAGAACCCATGTATCTCTCCAAAGCAACTGCTAGTTGTGCCAAGCCATCTGTTGATGCGAATAGATTGTAACGAAGGAAGATTGGAACGATAACTTTCCCATTCGAGCTTTAGCTTAGGAGGAAGTGGATCATCCCATCCAATCCCTTCGATCCATAGTTGTTGGAAGTATATTTTAGCAAGTATGATAGTTGGTGCTAACCAACCAAGGGGATCAAAGAGTTTTGAAGCATCCGAAAGTAAATGTCTTTTTGTGTATGAACTACACGGCGGCAGAGAAATTTTAAAGAAGAAGTAGTCAAGTCGTGGTCTCCAATATAAGCCAAGAGCTTTTACTGAAGAATTAGCGTCATCGACGCTGTTGAATGAAAACTCACAATCTTCCGATTGTAAATCGGAGAGTAAGTCTGGACAATTCGAAGCCCACTTTCGTAGATTAAAACCTCCGGAATATAGAAGCTCTTTAAGCTCCTTCTGTATACGTTCAATATCATCGGCACCAGAAATAATATCATCAACGTAAGTATCTCTTTCGAGTACTCGAGATCCAAGTGGAAAGTTAAATGATTCATCTCTTGCTAACTGTTGAAGAACTCTTATGGAAAGCCATGGAGCACATGTTGTACCATAAGTAACGGTCAGAAGCTCGTAGACTAGTACAGGACTTGATGAATCGGATCTCCATAGAACTAGTTGAAACTTTGTTTCATCTGGATGAATTATGATTTGACGGAACATTTTTTCCATGTCTGAAGTATAAACGATTTTATACATACGCCAACGTAACATCACCGATGATAAGTCATTTTGCAAGGTTGGGCCAGGGAGTAGCTCTTGATTTAAAGAATTCGAACTTAGAGGTTTCGATGAACCATCAAACACAGCTCTAAATTTGGTTGTGGAGCTACTCTCCTTCCAAACACCATGATGCGGCAAAATAAAAACATTTTCAGATGATGGTAAATCGTTGAAATTACATTTGAATTTCATGTGACCTAAATGAATATATTCATCTATGAATTTTAGATAATCTACCTTACGAGTTGGACTCGTTGGAAATATCTTTGCTTCCATGTGAAAGAATCATTTTAGT
Organism: Xylota sylvarum; assembly: GCA_905220385.1. NCBI lineage: Eukaryota > Metazoa > Arthropoda > Insecta > Diptera > Syrphidae > Xylota > Xylota sylvarum. The sequence continues at coordinate 368,825 of CAJMZQ010000094.1, forward strand.
GCATTTTGTGCGGAATTTTGGAATATTGGGTAGTCTTTGCCAAGGACCTTGGATTTAAATGGAAGTCTTACAACGTATCTTCCAGTGGAAGTACGAGAATGGGTGTTCTGATATGCTTCGCAGGCTATATCGTTAGGAGATAGAGCGCGAGTAAATGAAACTTCTTCAAGTTCCCAGAACTTTCGAAGACAGTTGTCGATGTTCACTTGTGTGTGTAACGAGATTGAGTTTTCAATGTTATGTACATTGGTAGAATTGATTGGTCCAGATAAGATCCAACCTAACTGGGTACATTGTGCCAGCGGACCGTTATTGGATTTAATTATACCGTCAAGAATGATCTCATGGTAAATATCCGCACCTAATAAGACATCAATATTTGATGGCTTAGTATATGATGGATTTGCCAGGGTTATATGCTCAAACTCCTGAGAAAAACATAGAGAAGATTGATATTTTAGGGCATAATTACTTATGGATGACAGTACGAATGCCTTCACAAGTGTTTTGAAGCTCGAATACACACAACTTTGTAGTTGAAACTCTACAAAACCCTTACAAATGCTTGTAGTAGTTGAACCTATTCCACTAACGATACATTGAGCCGAATACTTCTTTAATCTAAGACGTTGGATACAACTCTCTGTAATAAAGGAGGCTTGCGAACCTTGATCAATAAGAGCTGTCACAATGTGCTCACCAGTGGAACTTAAAATCTTGACCCTTGCTGTAGCAAGAAGAACTTGTGAAACTGAAGCACCAGAGGAATCGGTGCAAATGTGAGAATTTGTATGAATCGAATTAAGAAGAGGGTTAATAGAGTTGGATACTGGAGTATGAGAGCTCGATGGATTTGTATTCTCAATATGCATAAGAGTGTGATGACGCTTGTTGCATATTCTACAATTTGACTTACTTTTACATTGTGGAACAGTATGTCCTGGAGTAAGGCAATTCAAACAGAGATTTTTATGCCGTGCAAGATCAATTTTACCATTAGCTGTTAATGTTTTGAATTGTGTGCATAAATATAAATAATGTGCTTCTTTACAACAGGGACATGACGGGAATTTTACGCTTTGGTTAGCGGTGTGAAAGGAACGAGTACGTATTGGAAGTCTCGGTTGTGTTTTGTTTTTTTCCTTTGGAAACAAAGTTACTCTATTGTCTAAAGACTCTAAGGAACGAAATGAATCCTCAAGAAAGGAATAAAAATCTACGAGTTTAGGCAACTGCTTGTTTCTCGATTCAGAATCAGAATTTTTTGAAGAGAGATATCCTTCCCATCTTTTTCTAGAAGAATTATCTAATTTTTGGGATATGAGGAAAATCACAAAAACATCCCACGAATTAGTGCTTACGCCAAGGTTTTGAATTGAAATTAAACATTCCCTTGTTGTATCCAAGAGTTTTCTAATACAATTGGCAGATTCTTTTACCATTTCTGGCTGTTCCCATAAAACCTTAAGATAAGATTCAACGATGAAGCGTTTGTTGTCATATCTATCACAAAGACTCTTCCAAGCGGTTTCATAGTTTACGTTGGTGCACAGTATAGAACGGATAAGCCTTTCAGCATCACCAGTTAAACACTTTTTTAAATAGTATAGTTTGCGGGCGTTGGATAATCCAACTTTAGTATGAATCATACCAATATAAAGGTCATGAAAGGTTAACCAGTTCTTGTAGTTTCCATCAAATTCTGGTAATTTAATTACTGGAAGGTTGATGTCATGATCCTCACGTAATGAATGGTCAAAAAAGGTTTGGTTAGCTGTATTTGGGCTCTGATTATTACGGCTTGGATTATAACCGTTCGAATCAAGAATATTGATTTTATCTAAAATATCACCCTTTACCTCTACATAAATCTCTTCGAACTTGTCATGCTCTTCATTGGTGAAGTAACCAAAATCTTCTTCCGATTTAGTATTAACTTTGAGAAGATTAAAAATCTTGAAATGATTACTTTTAAAAGCACTCATATAATCTTCACAAAGCTCTAACCGACTACGCAAATAACCTAACTTAGAAAGTCGTTCTGGGCTACTATTATCAAAATTAGATTTAAACCTTTTTAAGTCTATCTTTGATAGAACTTGCTGTTCAATTAATTCTTGAATTTGATTCATTTCCAAAATCAAAAGTTATATGACAACTTGCAATAATACGAAAGGATTTCTAAAAGTAGTGTCAATCAGAAAAGTACTAAATTACACACACGGCAAGACTATTGGATGCACATTAACTGACGCTCCAAAATCTCTTGGAAGTATACTGCAACAAAATGAGTTGGTTTTATACACTTAGAAAAAAGGTTATTGAATTTTCACAAATTAAAAAGGAATGGATTTATAAACTTGAAAAGAATGATGAACCGTAAGGACCAAGTGCCAGTTAGGTTCTTGTAAATGCCGTTAATAACTGTATTGGAACTAGGCGTCTACAGTTACGTAGGTATCAGAACTAAAGTACCGGAACTGCGTGGATTAAGATTGAAAGAAAGATCGATTAATCACTGGTTTATTGTACTGAATTTTATATGTATAAAAACTGGTATCATTTCCACAACAAAATTAACCTCAAATTATATTTTCTGATTTTACACCTCACTATGAATATATATATAAGCATACGTATATATGTACGAAGAAATTAAAAAAAAAATATATCACTTTTTTTTTGGATTTATTTGGTGTGTGTGTATGAATGTAGAGGAAAGTGTAATGTGTGCCTAAAATTCAATAAAAGCACCTAATAAAGGTTAACGTTATCAGTAAAAACAGTTTGTATTAGCGGAATGAAAAAAATACATATGTATATATAGGAAATTGCTAAAAACTATTAGATTTGTTAGTAACAAATTAAATTTTGTTAGTTTTTATACTTATCAGTTTTCCCAAAATAAAAATAAGTAGATGAACCCGTACGCGATTATTTTATCCGTGTACCAGAGCACACTTGAGCTATGGTATGTACCGCAAGCGTGTGAGAAAGAAAAAAATAAAAATTAAAGATAATGCAAAGAAACGAAAAACTTGTACTGTTTCGTTTATCAATTAATCAATTAAATGAATTAATAGAATTTAAATCTGGCTTAGAAGGACCAAAATGTTCGATAGCAAAATGAAAATTGATGAATTGAATTGAATTGAGTAAATAGATCGAATTTGACTTAATAAAATAGAAAGACAAGCGTTTCGTTCGGTGGTTGCCGTAAAAGTGCCGGAGTATGATTTAGGAGAGTAGGTGGGAGAATTTATTGGAAAGGGAGAAAGGAGATTGGAAAGGGAAATTCATTATGGGAAATGGCATTACCACTAATGTATTTTAAATGGTATAAAATATAAAACAGAATCTTGAACAGTCAGGATCGATTTGAAATCTATCATGGTTTCAGAGAAATCATACTCCATGGTAAGTTGTTCTTGCAGAATGTTGAACGACTACCCCTAACTAAAAACTATCCACTCAACAAAAATTATTTCAGAGAAATCATACTCCATGGTTCGTTGTTCTTGTAGAATGTTGAACGACTACCCCAACTAAAATCTATCCACTCAACAAAAATTATTTCAGAGAAATCATACTCCATGGTTCGTTGTTCTTGTAGAATGTTGAACGACTACCCCAACTAAAATCTATCCACTCAACAAAAATTATTTCACACCACAGACTCATCTTGGTCAGGATCGATTTGAAATCTATCATGGTTTCAGAGAAATCATACTCCATGGTTCGTTGTTCTTGTAAAATGTTGAACGACTATCCCAACTAAAATCTATCCACTCAACAAAAATTATTTCAGAGAAATCATACTCCATGGTAAGTTGTTCTTGTAGAATGTTGAACGACTATCCCAACTAAAATCTATCCACTCAACAAAAATTATTTCAGAGAAATCATACTCCATGGTTCGTTGTTCTTGTAGAATGTTGAACGACTACCCCAACTAAAATCTATCCACTCAACAAAAATTATTTCACACCACAGACTCATCTTGGTCAGGATCGATTTGAAATCTATCATGGTTTCAGAGAAATCATACTCCATGGTTCGTTGTTCTTGTAAAATGTTGAACGACTACCCCAACTAAAATCTATCCACTCAACAAAAATTATTTCAGAGAAATCATACTCCATGGTTCGTTGTTCTTGTAGAATGTTGAACGACTACCCCAACTAAAATCTATCCACTCAACAAAAATTATTTCAGAGAAACCATACTCCATGTTTCGTTGTTCTTGTAGAATGTTGAACGACTACCCCAACTAAAATGTATCCACTCAACAAAAATTATTTCAGAGAAATCATACTCCATGGTAAGTTGTTCTTGTAGAATGTTGAACGACTACCCCAACTAAAATCTATCCACTCAACAAAAATTATTTCAGAGAAATCATACTCCATGGTTCGTTGTTCTTGTAGAATGTTGAACGACTACCCCAACTAAAATCTATCCACTCAACAAAAATTATTTCAGAGAAATCATACTCCATGGTTCGTTGTTCTTGTAAAATGTTGAACGACTACCCCTAACTAAAATCTATCCACTCAACAAAAATTATTTCACACCACAGACTCATCTTGGTCAGGATCGATTTGAAATCTATCATGGTTTCAGAGAAATCATACTCCATGGTTCGTTGTTCTTGTAGAATGTTGAACGACTACCCCAACTAAAATCTATCCACTCAACAAAAATTATTTCACACCACAGACTCATCTTGGTCAGGATCGATTTGAAATCTATCATGGTTTCAGAGAAATCATACTCCATGGTTCGTTGTTCTTGTAAAATGTTGAACGACTATCCCAACTAAAATCTATCCACTCAACAAAAATTATTTCAGAGAAATCATACTCCATGGTAAGTTGTTCTTGTAGAATGTTGAACGACTATCCCAACTAAAATCTATCCACTCAACAAAAATTGTTTCACACCACAGACTCATCTTGGTCAGGATCGATTTGAAATCTATCATGGTTTCAGAGAAATCATACTCCATGGTAAGTTGTTCTTGTAGAATGTTGAGCGACTACCCCTAACTAAAAACTATTGACTCAACAAAAATTATTTCAGAGAAATCATACTACATGGTTCGTTGTTCTTGTAGAATGTTGAACGACTATCCCGACTGAAATCTATCCACTCAACAAAAATTATTTCAGAGAAATCATACTCCATGGTTCGTTGTTCTTGTAGAATGTTGAACGACTACCCCAACTAAAATCTATCCACTCAACAAAAATTATTTCACACCACAGACTCATCTTGGTCAGGATCGATTTGAAATCTATCATGGTTTCAGAGAAATCATACTCCATGGTTCGTTGTTCTTGTAAAATGTTGAACGACTATCCCAACTAAAATCTATCCACTCAACAAAAATTATTTCAGAGAAATCATACTCCATGGTAAGTTGTTCTTGTAGAATGTTGAACGACTACCCCAACTAAAATCTAGCCACTCAACAAAAATTATTTCACACCACAGACTCATCTTGGTCAGGATCGATTTGAAATCTATCATGGTTTCAGAGAAATCATACTCCATGGTTCGTTGTTCTTGTAAAATGTTGAACGACTATCCCAACTAAAATCTATCCACTCAACAAAAATTATTTCAGAGAAATCATACTCCATGGTAAGTTGTTCTTGTAGAATGTTGAACGACTACCCCAACTAAAATCTATCCACTCAACGAAAATTATTTCAGAGAAATCATACTCCATGGTAAGTTGTTCTTGTAGAATGTTGAACGACTACCCCAACTAAAATCTATCCACTCAACAAAAATTATTTCAGAGAAATCATACTCCATGGTAAGTTGTTCTTGTAGAATGTTGAACGACTATCCCAACTAAAATCTATCCACTCAACAAAAATTATTTCACACCACAGACTCATCTTGGTCAGCATCGATTTGAAATCTATCATGGTTTCAGAGAAATCATACTCCATGGTAAGTTGTTCTTGTAGAATGTTGAACGATTACCCCAACTAAAATCTATCCACTCAACAAAAATTATTTCACACCACAGACTCATCTTGGTCAGGATCGATTTGAAATCCATCATGGTTTCAGAGAAATCATACTCCATGGTTCGTTGTTCTTATAAAATGTTGAACGACTACCCCAACTAAAATCTATCCACTCAACGAAAATTATTTCAGAGAAATCATACTCCATGGTTCGTTGTTCTTGTAGAATGTTGAACGACTACCCCAACTAAAATCTATCCACTCAACAAAAATTATTTCAGAGAAGTCATACTATATGGTTCGTTGTTCTTGTAGAATGTTGAACGACTACCCCAACTAAAATCTATCCAGTCAACAAAAATTATTTCACACCACAGACTCATCTTGGTCAGGATCGATTTGAAATCTATCATGGTTTCAGAGAAATCATACTCCATGGTTCGTTGTTCTTGTAGAATGTTGAACGACTACCCCAACTAAAATCTATCCACTCAACAAAAATTATTTCAGAGAAATCATACTCCATGGTAAGTTGTTCTTGTAGAATATCGAACGACTATCCCAACTAAAATCTATCCACTCAACAAAAATTATTTCAGAGAAATCATACTCCATGGTTCGTTGTTCTTGAAGAATGTTGAACGACTACCCCAACTAAAATCTATCCACTCAACAAAAATTATTTCAGAGAAATCATACTCCATGGTAAGTTGTTCTTGTAGAATGTTGAACGACTACCCCTAACTAAAATCTATCCACTCAACAAAAATTATTTCACACCACAGACTCATCTTGGTCAGGATCGATTTGAAATCTATCATGGTTTCAGAGAAATCATATTCCATGGTTCGTTGTTCTTGTAGAATGTTGAACGACTATCCCAACTAAAATCTATCCACTCAACAAAAATTATTTCACACCACAGACTCATCTTGGTCAGGATCGATTTGAAATCTATCATGGTTGCAGAGAAATCATACTCCATGGTTCGTTGTTCTTGTAGAATGTTGAACGACTACCCCAACTAAAATCTATCCACTCAACAAAAATTATTCAGAGAAATCATACTCCATGGTTCGTTGTTCTTGTAGAATGTTGAACGACTACCCCAACTAAAATCTATCCACTCAACAAAAATTATTTCAGAGAAATCATACTATATGGTTCGTTGTTCTTGTAGAATGTTGAACGACTACCCCAACTAAAATCTATCCACTCAACAAAAATTATTTCACACCACAGACTCATCTTGGTCAGGATCGATTTGAAATCTATCATGGTTTCAGAGAAATCATACTCCATGGTAAGTTGTTCTTGTAGAATGTTGAACGACTATCCCAACTAAAATCTATCCACTCAACAAAAATTATTTCACAATACAGACTCATCTTGGTCAGGATCGATTTGAAATCTATCATGGTTTCAGAGAAATCATACTCCATGGTAAGTTGTTCTTGTAGAATGTTGAACGATTACCCCAACTAAAATCTATCCACTCAACAAAAATTATTTCACACCACAGACTCATCTTGGTCAGGATCGATTTGAAATCTATCATGGTTTCAGAGAAATCATACTCCATGGTTCGTTGTTCTTGTAAAATGTTGAACGACTACCCCAACTAAAATCTATCCACTCAACGAAAATTATTTCAGAGAAATCATACTCCATGGTTCGTTGTTCTTGTAGAATGTTGAACGACTACCCCAACTAAAATCTATCCACTCAACAAAAATTATTTCAGAGAAGTCATACTATATGGTTCGTTGTTCTTGTAGAATGTTGAACGACTACCCCAACTAAAATCTATCCAGTCAACAAAAATTATTTCACACCACAGACTCATCTTGGTCAGGATCGATTTGAAATCTATCATGGTTTCAGAGAAATCATACTCCATGGTTCGTTGTTCTTGTAGAATGTTGAACGACTACCCCAACTAAAATCTATCCACTCAACAAAAATTATTTCACACCACAGACTCATCTTGGTCAGGATCGATTTGAAAACTATCATGGTTTCAGAGAAATCATATTCCATGGTTCGTTGTTCTTGTAGAATGTTGAACGACTACCCCAACTAAAATCTATCCACTCAACAAAAATTATTTCACACCACAGACTCATCTTGGTCAGGATCGATTTGAAATCTATCATGGTTTCAGAGAAATCATACTCCATGGTAAGTTGTTCTTGTAGAATGTTGAACGATTACCCCAACTAAAATCTATCCACTCAACAAAAATTATTTCACACCACAGACTCATCTTGGTCAGGATCGATTTGAAATCTATCATGGTTTCAGAGAAATCATACTCCATGGTAAGTTGTTCTTGTAGAATGTTGAACGATTACCCCAACTAAAATCTATCCACTCAACAAAAATTATTTCACACCACAGACTCATCTTGGTCAGGATCGATTTGAAATCTATCATGGTTTCAGAGAAATCATACTCCATGGTTCGTTGTTCTTGTAGAATGTTGAACGACTACCCCAACTAAAATCTATCCACTCAACAAAAATTATTTCACACCACAGACTCATCTTGGTCAGGATCGATTTGAAATCTATCATGGTTTCAGAGAAATCATACTCCATGGTTCGTTGTTCTTGTAAAATGTTGAACGACTACCCCAACTAAAATCTATCCACTCAACAAAAATTATTTCAGAGAAATCATACTCCATGGTAAGTTGTTCTTGTAGAATGTTCAACGACTATCCCAACTAAAATCTATCCACTCAACAAAAATTATTTCAGAGAAATCATACTCCATGGTTCGTTGTTCTTGTAGAATGTTGAACGACTACCCCAACTAAAATCTATCCACTCAACAAAAATTATTTCAGAGAAATCATACTCCATGGTAAGTTGTTCTTGTAGAATGTTGAACGACTACCCCTTACTAAAATCTATCCACTCAACAAAAATTATTTCACACCACAGACTCATCTTGGTCAGGATCGATTTGAAATCTATCATGGTTTCAGAGAAATCATACTCCATGGTTCGTTGTTCTTGTAAAATGTTGAACGACTATCCCAACTAAAATCTATCCACTCAACAAAAATTATTTCAGAGAAATCATACTCCATGGTAAGTTGTTCTTGTAGAATGTTGAACGACTACCCCAACTAAAATCTATCCACTCAACAAAAATTATTTCACACCACAGACTCATCATGGTCAGGATCGATTTGAAATCTATCATGGTTTCAGAGAAATCATAGTCCATGGTAAGTTGTTCTTGTAGAATGTTGAACGACTACCCCAACTAAAATCTATCCACTCAACAAAAATTATTTCACACCACAGACTCATCTTGGTCAGGATCGATTTGAAATCTATCATGGTTTCAGAGAAATCATAGTCCATGGTAAGTTGTTCTTGTAGAATGTTGAACGACTACCCCAACTAAAATCTATCCACTCAACAAAAATTATTTCACACCACAGACTCATCTTGGTCAGGATCGATTTCAAATCTATCATGGTTTCAGGGAAATCATACTCCATGGTAAGTTGTTCTTGTAGAATGTTGAACGACTACCCCAACTAAAATCTATCCACTGAACAAAAATTATTTCACACCACAGACTCATCTTGGTCAGGATCGATTTGAAATCTATCATGGTTTCAGAGAAATCATAGTCCATGGTAAGTTGTTCTTGTAGAACGTTGAACGACTATCCCAACTAAAATCTATCCACTCAACAAAAATTATTTCAGAGAAATCATACTCCATGGTTCGTTGTTCTTGTAGAATGTTGAACGACTACCCCAACTAAAATCTATCCACTCAACAAAAACTATTTCACACCACAGACTCATCTTGGTCAGGATCGATTTGAAATCTATCGTGGTTTCAGAGAAATCATAGTCCATGGTAAGTTGTTCATGTAGAATGTTGAACGACTATCCTAACTAAAATCTATCCACTCAAAAAAAATTATTTCAGAGAAATCATACTCCATGGTTCGTTGTTCTTGTAGAATGTTGAACGACTACCCCAACTAAAATCTATCCACTCAACAAAAATTATTTCACACCACAGACTCATTTTGGTCAGGATCGATTTGAAATCTATCATGGTTTCAGAGAAATCATACTCCATGGTTCGTTGTTCTTGTAGAATGTTGAACGACTACCCCAACTAAAATCTATCCACTCAAGAAAAATTATTTCAGAGAAATCATACTCCATGGTAAGTTGTTCTTGTAGAATGTTGAACGACTACCCCAACTAAAATCGATCCACTCAACAAAAATTATTTCAGAGAAATCATACTCCATGGTAAGTTGTTCTTGTAGAATGTTGAACGACTACCCCAACTAAAATCTATCCACTCAACAAAAATTATTTCAGAGAAATCATACTCCATGGTAAGTTGTTCTTGTAGAATGTTGAACGACTACCCCAACTAAAATCTATCCACTCAACAAAAATTATTTCAGAGAAATCATACTCCATGGTAAGTTGTTCTTGTAGAATGTTGAACGACTACCCCAACTAAAATCTATTCACTCAACAAAAATTATTTCAGAGAAATCATACTCCATGGAAAGTTGTTCTTGTAGAATGTTGAACGACTACCCCTAACTAAAATCTATCCACTCAACAAAAATTATTTCACACCACAGACTCATCTTGGTCAGGATCGATTTGAAATCTATCATGGTTTCAGAGAAATCATACTCCATGTTTCGTTGTTCTTGTAAAATGTTGAACGACTATCCCAACTAAAATCTATCCACTCAACAAAAATTATTTCAGAGAAATCATACTCCATGGTAAGTTGTTCTTGTAGAATGTTGAACGACTATCCCAACTAAAATCTATCCACTCAACAAAAATTATTTCACACCACAGACTCATCTTGGTCAGGATCGATTTGAAATCTATCATGGTTTCAGAGAAATCATACTCCATGGTTCGTTGTTCTTGTAGAATGTTGAACGACTACCCCTAACTAAAAACTATCCACTCAACAAAAATTATTTCAGAGAAATCATACTCCATGGTTCGTTGTTCTTGTAGAATGTTGAACGACTACCCCAACTAAAATCTATCCACTCAACAAAAATTATTTCAGAGAGATCATACTCCATGGTTCGTTGTTCTTGTAGAATGTTGAACGACTACCCCAACTAAAATCTATCCACTCAACAAAAATTATTTCACACCACAGACTCATCTTTGTCAGGATCGATTTGAAATCTATCATGGTTTCAGAGAAATCATACTCCATGGTTCGTTGTTCTTGTAAAATGTTGAACGACTACCCCAACTAAAATCTATCCACTCAACAAAAATTATTTCACACCACAGACTCATCTTGGTCAGGATCGATTTGAAATCTATCATGGTTTCAGAGAAATCATAGTCCATGATAAGTTGTTCTTGTAGAATGTTGAACGACTACCCCAGCTAAAATCTATCCACTCAACAAAAATTATTTCACACCACAGACTCATCTTGGTCAGGATCGATTTGAAATCTATCATGATTTCAGAGAAATCATACTCCATGGTAAGTTGTTCTTGTAGAATGTTGAACGACTACCCCTAACTAAAAACTATCCACTCAACAAAAATTATTTCACACCACAGACTCATCTTGGTCAGGATCGATTTGAAATCTATCATGGTTTCAGAGAAATCATAGTCCATGGTTCGTTGTTCTTGTAGAATGTTGAACGACTATCCCAACTAAAATCTATCCACTCAACAAAAATTATTTCACACCACAGACTCATCTTGGTCAGGATCGATTTGAAATCTATCATGATTTCAGAGAAATCATACTCCATGGTAAGTTGTTCTTGTAGAATGTTGAACGACTACCCCTAACTAAAAACTATCCACTCAACAAAAATTATTTCAGAGAAATCATACTCCATTGTTCGTTGTTCTTGTAGAATGTTGAACGACTTCCCCAACTAAAATCTATCCACTCAACAAAAATTATTTCAGAGAAATCATACTCCATGGTTCGTTGTTCTTGTAGAATGTTGAACGACTACCCCAACTAAAATCTATCCACTCAACAAAAATTATTTCACACCACAGACTCATCTTTGTCAGGATCGATTTGAAATCTATCATGGTTTCAGAGAAATCATACTCCATGGTTCGCTGTTCTTGTAAAATGTTGAACGACTACCCCAACTAAAATCTATCCACTCAACAAAAATTATTTCACACCACAGACTCATCTTGGTCAGGATCGATTTGAAATCTATCATGGTTTCAGAGAAATCATACTCCATGGTAAGTTGTTCTTGTAGAATGTTGAACGACTACCCCAACTAAAATCTATCCACTCAACAAAAAATTATTTCACACCACAGACTCATCTTGGTCAGGATCGATTTGAAATCTATCATGGTTTCAGAGAAATCATACTCCATGGTAAGTTGTTCTTGTAGAATGTTGAACGACTACCCCAACTAAAATCTATCCACTCAACAAAAATTATTTCACACCACCGACTCATCTTGGTCAGGATCGATTTGAAATCTATCATGGTTTCAGAGAAATCATAGTCCATGGTAAGTTGTTCTTGTAGAATGTTGAACGACTACCCCAACTAAAATCTATCCACTCAACAAAAATTATTTCACACCACAGACTCATCTTGGTCAGGATCGATTTGAAATCTATCATGGTTTCAGAGAAATCATAGTCCATGGTAAGTTGTTCTTGTAGAATGTTGAACGACTATCCCAACTAAAATCTATCCACTCAACAAAAATTATTTCAGAGAAATCATACTCCATGGTTCGTTGTTTTGTAGAATGTTGAACGACTACCCCAACTAAAATCTATCCACTCAACAAAAATTATTTCACACCACAGACTCATCTTGGTCAGGATCGATTTGAAATCTATCATGGTTTCAGAGAAATCATAGTCCATGGTAAGTTGTTCTTGTAAAATGTTGAACGACTACCCCAACTAAAATCTATCCACTCAACAAAAATTATTTCACACCACAGACTCATCTTGGTCAGGATCGATTTGAAATCTATCATGGTTTCAGAGAAATCATAGTCCATGGTAAGTTGTTCTTGTAGAATGTTGAACGACTACCCCAACTAAAATCTATCCACTCAACAAAAATTATTTCACACCACAGACTCATCTTGGTCAGGATCGATTTGAAATCTATCATGGTTTCAGAGAAATCATACTCCATGGTTCGTTGTTCTTGTAGAATGTTGAACGACTATCCCAACTAAAATCTATCCACTCAACAAAAATTATTTCACACCACAGACTCATCTTGGTCAGGATCGATTTGAAATCTATCATGGTTTCAGAGAAATCATAGTCCATGGTAAGTTGTTCTTGTAAAATGTTGAACGACTATCCCAACTAAAATCTATCCACTCAACAAAAATTATTTCACACCACAGACTCATCTTGGTCAGGATCGATTTGAAATCTATCATAGTTTCAGAGAAATCATACTCCATGTTTCGTTGTTCTTGTAAAATGTTGAACGACTACCCCAACTAAAATCTATCCACTCAACAAAAATTATTTCACAGCACAGACTCATCTTGGTCAGGATCGATTTGAAATCTATCATGGTTTCAGAGAAATCATAGTCCATGGTAAGTTGTTCTTGTAAAATGTTGAACGACTATCCCAACTAAAATCTATCCACTCAACAAAAATTATTTCACACCACAGACTCATCTTGGTCAGGATCGATTTGAAATCTATCATGGTTTTAGAGAAATAATACTCCATGGTTCGTTGTTCTTGTAGAATGTTGAACGACTATCCCAACTAAAATCTATCCACTCAACAAAAATTATTTCACACCACAGACTCATCTTGGTCAGGATCGATTTGAAATCTATCATGGTTTCAGAGAAATCATAGTCCATGGTAAGTTGTTCTTGTAGAATGTTGAACGACTACCCCAATTAAAATCTATCCACTCAACAAAAATTATTTCACACCACAGACTCATCTTGGTCAGGATCGATTTGAAATCTATCATGGTTTCAGAGAAATCATACTCCATGTTTCGTTGTTCTTGTAAAATGTTGAACGACTACCCCAACTAAAATCTATCCACTCAACAAAAATTATTTCACACCACAGACTCATCTTGGTCAGGATCGATTTGAAATCTATCATGGTTTCAGAGAAATCATAGTCCATGGTAAGTTGTTCTTGTAAAATGTTGAACGACTATCCCAACTGAAATCTATCCACTCAACAAAAATTATTTCAGAGAAATCATACTCCATGGTAAGTTGTTCTTGTAGAATGTTGAACGACTACCCCAACTAAAATCTATCCACTCAACAAAAATTATTTCACACCACAGACTCATCTTGGTCAGGATCGATTTGAAATCTATCATGGTTTCAGAGAAATCATAGTCCATGGTAAGTTGTTCTTGTAGAATGTTGAACGACTATCCCAACTAAAATCTATCCACTCAACAAAAATTATTTCACACCACAGACTCATCTTGGTCAGGATCGATTTGAAATCTATCATGGTTTCAGAGAAATCATACTCCATGGTAAGTTGTTCTTGTAGAATGTTGAACGACTACCCCAACTAAAATCTATCCACTCAACAAAAATTATTTCAGAGAAATCATACTCCATGGTAAGTTGTTCTTGTAGAATGTTGAACGACTACCCCAACTAAAATCTATCCACTCAACAAAAATTATTTCAGAGAAATCATACTCCATGGTAAGTTGTTCTTGTAGAATGTTGAGCGACTACCCCAACAAAAATCTATCCGCTCAACAAAAATTATTTCAGAGAAATCATACTCCATGGTAAGTTGTTCTTGTAGAATGTTGAACGACTACCCCAACTAAAATCTATTCACTCAACAAAAATTATTTCAGAGAAATCATACTCCATATTAAGTTGTTCTTGTAGAATGTTGAACGACTACCCCTAACTAAAATCTATCCACTCAACAAAAATTATTTCACACCACAGACTCATCTTGGTCAGGATCGATTTGAAATCTATCATGGTTTCAGAGAAATCATACTCCATGTTTCGTTGTTCTTGTAGAATATTGAACGACTACCCCTAACTAAAAACTATCCACTCAACAAAAATTATTTCAGAGAAATCATACTCCATGGTTCGTTGTTCTTGTAGAATGTTGAACGACTACCCCAACTAAAATCTATCCACTCAACAAAAATTATTTCACACCACAGACTCATCTTGGTCAGGATCGATTTGAAATCTATCATGGTTTCAGAGAAATCATAGTCTATGGTAAGTTGTTCTTGTAGAATGTTGAACGACTATCCCAACTAAAATCTATCCACTCAACAAAAATTATTTCAGAGAAATCATACTCCATGGTTCGTTGTTCTTGTAGAATGTTGAACGACTACCCCAACTAAAATCTATCCACTCAACAAAAATTATTTCACACCACAGACTCATCTTGGTCAGGATCGATTTGAAATCTATCATGGTTTCAGAGAAATCATAGTCCATGGTAAGTTGTTCTTGTAGAATGTTGAACGACTACCCCAACTAAAATCTATCCACTCAACAAAAATTATTTCACACCACAGACTCATCTTGGTCAGGATCGATTTGAAATCTATCATGGTTTCAGAGAAATCATAGTCCATGATAAGTTGTTCTTGTAGAATGTTGAACGACTACCCCTAACTAAAAACTATCCACTCAACAAAAATTATTTCAGAGAAATCATACTCCATGGTTCGTTGTTCTTGTAGACTGTTGAACGACTACCCCAACTAAAATCTATCCACTCAACAAAAATTATTTCACACCACAGACTCATCTTGGTCAGGATCGATTTGAAATCTATCATGGTTTCAGAGAAATCATACTCCATGGTAAGTTGTTCTTGAACGACTACCCCTAACTAAAAACTATCCACTCAACAAAAATTATTTCAGAGAAATCATACTCCATGGTTCGTTGTTCTTGTAGAATGTTGAACGACTACCCCAACTAAAATCTATCCACTCAACAAAAATTATTTCAGAGAAATCATACTCCATGGTTCGTTGTTCTTGTAGAATGTTGAACGACTACCCCAACTAAAATCTATCCACTCAACAAAAATTATTTCACACCACAGACTCATCTTGGTCAGGATCGATTTGAAATCTATCATGGTTTCAGAGAAATCATAGTCCATGATAAGTTGTTCTTGTAGAATGTTGAACGACTACCCCTAACTAAAAACTATCCACTCAACAAAAATTATTTCAGAGAAATCATACTCCATGGTTCGTTGTTCTTGTAGACTGTTGAACGACTACTCCAACTAAAATCTATCCACTCAACAAAAATTATTTCACACCACAGACTCATCTTGGTCAGGATCGATTTGAAATCTATCATGGTTTCAGAGAAATCATACTCCATGGTAAGTTGTTCTTGTAGAATGTTGAACGACTACCCCTAACTAAAAACTATCCACTCAACAAAAATTATTTCAGAGAAATCATACTCCATGGTAAGTTGTTCTTGTAGAATGTTGAACGACTACCCCAACTAAAATCTATCCACTCAACAAAAATTATTTCACACCACAGACTCATCTTGGTCAGGATCGATTTGAAATCTATCATGGTTTCAGAGAAATCATACTCCATGGTAAGTTGTTCTTGAACGACTACCCCTAACTAAAAACTATCCACTCAACAAAAATTATTTCAGAGAAATCATACTCCATGGTTCGTTGTTCTTGTAGAATGTTGAACGACTACCCCAACTAAAATCTATCCACTCAACAAAAATTATTTCAGAGAAATCATACTCCATGGTTCGTTGTTCTTGTAGAATGTTGAACGACTACCCCAACTAAAATCTATCCACTCAACAAAAATTATTTCACACCACAGACTCATCTTGGTCAGGATCGATTTGAAATCTATCATGGTTTCAGAGAAATCATACTCCATGGTTCGTTGTTCTTGTAAAATGTTGAACGACTACCCCAACTAAAATCTACCCACTCAACAAAAATTATTTCGAACCACAGACTCATCTTGGTCAGGATCGAGTTGAAATCTATCATGGTTTCAGAGAAATCATACTCCATGGTTCGTTGTTCTTGTAGAATGTTGAACGACTATCCCAACTAAAATCTATAAACTCAATAAAAATTATTTCACACCACAGACTCATCTTGGTCAGGATCGATTTGAAATCTATCATGGTTTCAGAGAAATCATACTCCATGGTAAGTTGTTCTTGTAGAATGTTGAACGACTACCCCTAACTAAAATCTATCCACTCAACAAAAATTATTTCACACCACAGACTCATCTTGGTCAGGATCGATTTGAAATCTATCATGGTTTCAGAGAAATCATAGTCCATGGTAAGTTGTTCTTGTAGAATGTTGAACGACTACCCCAACTAAAATCTATCCACTCAACAAAAATTATTTCACACCACAGACTCATCTTGGTCAGGATCGATTTGAAATCTATCATGGTTTCAGAGAAATCATAGTCCATGGTAAGTTGTTCTTGTAGAATGTTGAACGACTATCCCAACTAAAATCTATCCACTCAACAAAAATTATTTCAGAGAAATCATACTCCATGGTTCGTTGTTCTTGTAGAATGTTGAACGACTACCCCAACTAAAATCTATCCACTCAACAAAAATTATTTCACACCACAGACTCATCTTGGTCAGGATCGATTTGAAATCTATCATGGTTTCAGAGAAATCATAGTCCATGGTAAGTTGTTCTTGTAGAATGTTGAACGACTACCCCAACTAAAATCTATCCACTCAACAAAAATTATTTCACACCACAGACTCATCTTGGTCAGGATCGATTTGAAATCTATCATGGTTTCAGAGAAATCATAGTCCATGGTAAGTTGTTCTTGTAGAATGTTGAACGACTATCCCAACTAAAATCTATCCACTCAACAAAAATTATTTCACACCACAGACTCATCTTGGTCAGGATCGATTTGAAATCTATCATGGTTTCAGAGAAATCATAGTCCATGGTAAGTTGTTCTTGTAGAATGTTGAACGACTACCCCAACTAAAATCTATCCACTCAACAAAAATTATTTCACACCACAGACTCATCTTGGTCAGGATCGATTTGAAATCTATCATGGTTTCAGAGAAATCATAGTCCATGGTAAGTTGTTCTTGTAGAATGTTGAACGACTATCTCAACTAAAATCTATCCACTCAACAAAAATTATTTCAGAGAAATCATACTCCATGGTTCGTTGTTCTTGTAGAATGTTGAACGACTACCCCAACTAAAATCTATCGACTCAACAAAAATTATTTCACACCACAGACTCATCTTGGTCAGGATCGATTTGAAATCTGTCATGGTTTCAGAGAAATCATAGTCCATGGTAAGTTGTTCTTGTAGAATGTTGAACGACTATCCCAACTAAAATCTATCCACTCAACAAAAATTATTCCAGAGAAATCATACTCCATGGTAAGTTGTTCTTGTAGAATGTTGAACGACTACCCCAATTAAAATCTATCCACTCAACAAAAATTATTTCACACCACAGACTCATCTTGGTCAGGATCGATTTGAAATCTATCATGGTTTCAGAGAAATCATACTCCATGTTTCGTTGTTCTTGTAAAATGTTGAACGACTACCCCAACTAAAATCTATCCACTCAACAAAAATTATTTCACACCACAGACTCATCTTGGTCAGGATCGATTTGAAATCTATCATGGTTTCAGAGAAATCATAGTCCATGGTAAGTTGTTCTTGTAAAATGTTGAACGACTATCCCAACTAAAATCTATCCACTCAACAAAAATTATTTCAGAGAAATCATACTCCATGGTAAGTTGTTCTTGTAGAATGTTGAACGACTACCCCAACTAAAATCTATCCACTCAACAAAAATTATTTCACACCACAGACTCATCTTGGTCAGGATCGATTTGAAATCTATCATGGTTTCAGAGAAATCATACTCCATGGTAAGTTGTTCTTGTAGAATGTTGAACGACTACCCCAACTAAAATCTATCCACTCAACAAAAATTATTTCACACCACAGACTCATCTTGGTCAGGATCGATTTGAAATCTATCATGGTTTCAGAGAAATCATAGTCCATGGTAAGTTGTTCTTGTAGAATGTTGAACGACTACCCCAACTAAAATCTATCCACTCAACAAAAATTATTTCACACCACAGACTCATCTTGGTCAGGATCGATTTGAAATCTATCATGGTTTCAGAGAAATCATAGTCCATGGTAAGTTGTTCTTGTAGAATGTTGAACGACTATCCCAACTAAAATCTATCCACTCAACAAAAATTATTTCAGAGAAATCATACTCCATGTTTCGTTGTTCTTGTAGAATGTTGAACGACTACCCCAACTAAAATCTATCCACTCAACAAAAATTATTTCACACCACAGACTCATCTTGGTCAGGATCGATTTGAAATCTATCATGGTTTCAGAGAAATCATACTCCATGTTTCGTTGTTCTTGTAAAATGTTGAACGACTACCCCAACTAAAATCTATCCACTCAACAAAAATTATTTCACACCACAGACTCATCTTGGTCAGGATCGATTTGAAATCTATCATGGTTTCAGAGAAATCATAGTCCATGGTAAGTTGTTCTTGTAAAATGTTGAACGACTATCCCAACTAAAATCTATCCACTCAACAAAAATTATTTCAGAGAAATCATACTCCATGGTAAGTTGTTCTTGTAGAATGTTTAACGACTACCCCAACTAAAATCTATCCACTCAACAAAAAATATTTCACACCACAGACTCATCTTGCTCAGGATCGATTTGAAATCTATCATGGTTTCAGAGAAATCATAGTCCATGGTAAGTTGTTCTTGTAGAATGTTGAACGACTACCCCAACTAAAATCTATCCACTCAACAAAAATTATTTCACACCACAGACTCATCTTGGTCAGGATCGATTTGAAATCTATCATGGTTTCAGAGAAATCATAGTCCATGGTAAGTTGTTCTTGTAGAATGTTGAACGACTATCCCAACTAAAATCTATCCACTCAACAAAATTATTTCACACCACAGACTCATCTTGGTCAGGATCGATTTGAAATCTATCATGGTTTCAGAGAAATCATACTCCATGTTTCGTTGTTCTTGTAAAATGTTGAACGACTACCCCAACTAAAATCTATCCACTCAACAAAAATTATTTCACACCACAGACTCATCTTGGTCAGGATCGATTTGAAATCTATCATGGTTTCAGAGAAATCATAGTCCATGGTAAGTTGTTCTTGTAGAATGTTGAACGACTACCCCAACTAAAATCTATCCACTCAACAAAAATTATTTCACACCACAGACTCATCTTGGTCAGGATCGATTTGAAATCTATCATGGTTTCAGAGAAATCATACTCCATGGTAAGTTGTTCTTGTAGAATGTTGAACGACTACCCCAATTAAAATCTATCCACTCAACAAAAATTATTTCACACCACAGACTCATCTTGGTCAGGATCGATTTGAAATCTATCATGGTTTCAGAGAAATCATACTCCATGTTTCGTTGTTCTTGTAAAATGTTGAACGACTACCCCAACTAAAATCTATCCACTGAACAAAAATTATTTCACACCACAGACTCATCTTGGTCAGGATCGATTTGAAATCTATCATGGTTTCAGAGAAATCATAGTCCATGGTAAGTTGTTCTTGTAAAATGTTGAACGACTATCCCAACTAAAATCTATCCACTCAACAAAAATTATTTCAGAGAAATCATACTCCGTGGTAAGTTGTTCTTGTAGAATGTTGAACGACTACCCCAACTAAAATCTATTAACTCAACAAAAATTATTTCACACCACAGACTCATCTTGGTCAGGATCGATTTGAAATCTCTCATGGTTTCAGAGAAATCATACTCCATGGTAAGTTGTTCTTGTAGAATGTTGAACGACTACCCCAACTAAAATCTATCCACTCAACAAAAATTATTTCACACCACAGACTCATCTTGGTCAGGATCGATTTGAAATCTATCATGGTTTCAGAGAAATCATAGTCCATGGTAAGTTGTTCTTGTAGAATGTTGAATGACTACCCCAACTAAAATCTATCCACTCAACAAAAAATATTTCACACCACAGACTCATCTTGGTCAGGATCGATTTGAAATCTATCATGGTTTCAGAGAAATCATAGTCCGTGGTAAGTTGTTCTTGTAGAATGTTGAACGACTACCCCAACTAAAATCTATCCACTCAACAAAAATTATTTCACACCACAGACTCATCTTGGTCAGGATCGATTTGAAATCTATCATGGTTTCAGAGAAATCATAGTCCATGGTAAGTTGTTCTTGTAGAATGTTGAACGACTATCCCAACTAAAATCTATCCACTCAACAAAAATTATTTCAGAGAAATCATACTCCATGGTTCGTTGTTCTTGTAGAATGTTGAACGACTACCCCAACTAAAATCTATCCTCTCAACAAAAATTATTTCACACCACAGACTCATCTTGGTCAGGATCGATTTGAAATCTATCATGGTTTCAGAGAAATCATAGTCCATGGTAAGTTGTTCTTGTAGAATGTTGAACGACTACCCCAACTAAAATCTATCCACTCAACGAAAATTATTTCACACCACAGACTCATCTTGGTCAGGATCGATTTGAAATCTATCATGGTTTCAGAGAAATCATAGTCCATGGTAAGTTGTTCTTGTAGAATGTTGAATGACTACCCCAACTAAAATCTATCCACTCAACAAAAAATATTTCACACCACAGACTCATCTTGGTCAGGATCGATTTGAAATCTATCATGGTTTCAGAGAAATCATAGTCCGTGGTAAGTTGTTCTTGTAGAATGTTGAACGACTACCCCAACTAAAATCTATCCACTCAACAAAAATTATTTCACACCACAGACTCATCTTGGTCAGGATCGATTTGAAATCTATCATGGTTTCAGAGAAATCATAGTCCATGGTAAGTTGTTCTTGTAGAATGTTGAACGACTATCCCAACTAAAATCTATCCACTCAACAAAAATTATTTCAGAGAAATCATACTCCATGGTTCGTTGTTCTTGTAGAATGTTGAACGACTACCCCAACTAAAATCTATCCTCTCAACAAAAATTATTTCACACCACAGACTCATCTTGGTCAGGATCGATTTGAAATCTATCATGGTTTCAGAGAAATCATAGTCCATGGTAAGTTGTTCTTGTAGAATGTTGAACGACTATCCCAACTAAAATCTATCCACTCAACAAAAATTATTTCAGAGAAATCATACTCCATGGTTCGTTGTTCTTGTAGAATGTTGAACGACTACCCCAACTAAAATCTATCCACTCAACAAAAATTATTTCACACCACAGACTCATCTTGGTCAGGATCGATTTGAAATCTATCACGGTTTCAGAGAAATCATAGTCCATGGTAAGTTGTTCTTGTAGAATGTTGAACGACTATCCCAACTAAAATCTATCCACTCAACAAAAATTATTCCAGAGAAATCATACTCAATGGTAATTTGTTCTTGTAGAATGTTGAACGACTACCCAATTAAAATCTATCCACTCAACAAAAATTATTTCACACCACAGACTCATCTTGGTCAGGATCGATTTGAAATCTATCATGGTTTCAGAGAAATTATACTCCATGTTTCGTTGTTCTTGTAAAATGTTGAACGACTACCCCAACTAAAATCTATCCACTCAACAAAAATTATTTCACACCACAGACTCATCTTGGTCAGGATCGATTTGAAATCTATCATGGTTTCAGAGAAATAATAGTCCATGGTAAGTTGTTCTTGTAAAATGTTGAACGACTATCCCAACTAAAATCTATCCACTCAACAAAAATTATTTCAGAGAAATCATACTCCATGGTAAGTTGTTCTTGTAGAATGTTGAACGACTACCCCAACTAAAATCTATCCACTCAACAAAAATTATTTCACACCACAGACTCATCTTGGTCAGGATCGATTTGAAATCTATCATGGTTTCAGAGAAATCATACTCCATGGTAAGTTGTTCTTGTAGAATGTTGAACGACTACCCCAACTAAAATCTATCCACTCAACAAAAATTATTTCACACCACAGACTCATCTTGGTCAGGATCGATTTGAAATCTATCATGGTTTCAGAGAAATCATAGTCCATGGTAAGTTGTTCTTGTAGAATGTTGAACGACTACCCCAACTAAAATCTATCCACTCAACAAAAATTATTTCACACCACAGACTCATCTTGGTCAGGATCGATTTGAAATCTATCATGGTTTCAGAGAAATCATAGTCCATGGTAAGTTGTTCTTGTAGAATGTTGAACGACTATCCCAACTAAAATCTATCCACTCAACAAAAATTATTTCAGAGAAATCATACTCCATGGTTCGTTGTTCTTGTAGAATGTTGAACGACTACCCCAACTAAAATCTATCCACTCAACAAAAATTATTTCACACCACAGACTCATCTTGGTCAGGATCGATTTGAAATCTATCATGGTTTCAGAGAAATCATACTCCATGTTTCGTTGTTCTTGTAAAATGTTGAACGACTACCCCAACTAAAATCTATCCACTCAACAAAAATTATTTCACACCACAGACTCATCTTGGTCAGGATCGATTTGAAATCTATCATGGTTTCAGAGAAATCATAGTCCATGGTAAGTTGTTCTTGTAAAATGTTGAACGACTATCCCAACTAAAATCTATCCACTCAACAAAAAATATTTCACACCACAGACTCATCTTGGTCCGGATCGATTTGAAATCTATCATGGTTTCAGAGAAATCATAGTCCATGGTAAGTTGTTCTTGTAGAATGTTGAACGACTACCCCAACTAAAATCTATCCACACAACAAAAATTATTTCACACCACAGACTCATCTTGGTCAGGATCGATTTGAAATCCATCATGGTTTCAGAGAAATCATAGTCCATGGTAAGTTGTTCTTGTAGAATGTTGAACGACTACACCAACTAAAATCTATCCACTCAACAAAAATTATTTCACACCACAGACTCATCTTGGTCAGGATCGATTTGAAATCTATCATGGTTTCAGAGAAATCATACTCCATGTTTCGTTGTACTTGTAAAATGTTGAACGACTACCCCAACTAAAATCTATCCACTCAACAAAAATTATTTCACACCACAGACTCATCTTGGTCAGGATCGATTTGAAATCTATCATGGTTTCAGAGAAATCGTAGTCCATGGTAAGTTGTTCTTGTAGAATGTTGAACGACTACCCCAACTAAAATCTATCCACTCAACAAAAATTATTTCACACCACAGACTCATCTTGGTCAGGATCGATTTGAAATCTATCATGGTTTCAGAGAAATCATAGTCCATGGTAAGTTGTTCTTGTAAAATGTTGAACGACTATCCCAACTAAAATCTATCCACTCAACAAAAATTATTTCAGAGAAATCATACTCCATGGTAAGTTGTTCTTGTAGAATGTTGAACGACTACCCCAACTAAAATCTATCCACTCAACAAAAAATATTTCACACCACAGACTCATCTTGCTCAGGATCGATTTGAAATCTATCATGGTTTCAGAGAAATCATAGTCCATGGTAAGTTGTTCTTGTAAAATGTTGAACGACTATCCCAACTAAAATCTATCCACTCAACAAAAATTATTTCAGAGAAATCATACTCCATGGTAAGTTGTTCTTGTAGAATGTTGAACGACTACCCCAACTAAAAACTATCCACTCAACAAAAATTATTTCACACCACAGACTCATCTTGGTCAGGATCGATTTGAAATCTATCATGGTTTCAGAGAAATCATACTCCATGGTAAGTTGTTCTTGTAGAATGTTGAACGACTACCCGAACTAAAATCTATCCACTCAACAAAAATTATTTCACACCACAGACTCATCTTGGTCAGGATCGATTTGAAATCTATCATGGTTTCAGAGAAATCATAGTCCATGGTAAGTTGTTCTTGTAGAATGTTGAACGACTACCCCAACTAAAATCTATCCACTCAACAAAAATTATTTCACACCACAGACTCATCTTGGTCAGGATCGATTTGAAATCTATCATGGTTTCAGAGAAATCATAGTCCATGGTAAGTTGTTCTTGTAGAATGTTGAACGACTATCCCAACTAAAATCTATCCACTCAACAAAAATTATTTCAGAGAAATCATACTCCATGGTTCGTTGTTCTTGTAGAATGTTGAACGACTACCCCAACTAAAATCTATCCACTCAACAAAAATTATTTCACACCACAGACTCATCTTGGTCAGGATCGATTTGAAATCTATCATGGTTTCAGAGAAATCATACTCCATGTTTCGTTGTTCTTGTAAAATGTTGAACGACTACCCCAACTAAAATCTATCCACTCAACAAAAATTATTTCACACCACAGACTCATCTTGGTCAGGATCGATTTGAAATCTATCATGGTTTCAGAGAAATCATAGTCCATGGTAAGTTGTTCTTGTAAAATGTTGAACGACTATCCCAACTAAAATCTATCCACTCAACAAAAATTATTTCAGAGAAATCATACTCCATGGTAATTTGTTCTTGTAGAATGTTGAACGACTACCCCAACTAAAATCTATCCACTCAACAAAAAATATTTCACACCACAGACTCATCTTGCTCAGGATCGATTTGAAATCTATCATGGTTTCAGAGAAATCATAGTCCATGGTAAGTTGTTCTTGTAGAATGTTGAACGACTACCCCAACTAAAATCTATCCACTCAACAAAAATTATTTCACATCACAGACTCATCTTGGTCAGGATCGATTTGAAATCTATCATGGTTTCAGAGAAATCATATTCCATGGTAAGTTGTTCTTGTAGAATGTTGAACGACTATCCCAACTAAAATCTATCCACTCAACAAAAATTATTTCACACCACAGACTCATCTTGGTCAGGATCGATTTGAAATCTATCATGGTTTCAGAGAAATCATACTCCATGTTTCGTTGTTCTTGTAAAATGTTGAACGACTACCCCAACTAAAATCTATCCACTCAACAAAAATTATTTCACACCACAGACTCATCTTGGTCAGGATCGATTTGAAATCTATCATGGTTTCAGAGAAATCATAGTCCATGGTAAGTTGTTCTTGTAGAATGTTGAACGACTACCCCAACTAAAATCTATCCACTCAACAAAAATTATTTCACACCACAGACTCATCTTGGTCAGGATCGATTTGAAATCTATCATGGTTTCAAAGAAATCATACTCCATGGTAAGTTGTTCTCGTACAATGTTGAACGACTACCCCAATTAAAATCTATCCACTCAACAAAAATTATTTCACACCACAGACTCATCTTGGTCAGGATCGATTTGAAATCTATCATGGTTTCAGAGAAATCATACTCCATGTTTCGTTGTTCTTGTAAAATGTTGAACGACTACCCAAACTAAAATCTATCCACTCAACAAAAATTATTTCACACCACAGACTCATCTTGGTCAGGATCGATTTGAAATCTATCATGGTTTCAGAGAAATCATAGTCCATGGTAAGTTGTTCTTGTAAAATGTTGAACGACTATCCCAACTAAAATCTATCCACTCAACAAAAATTATTTCAGAGAAATCATACTCCATGGTAAGTTGTTCTTGTAGAATGTTGAACGACTACCCCAACTAAAATCTATTAACTCAACAAAAATTATTTCACACCACAGACTCATCTTGGTCAGGATCGATTTGAAATCTCTCATGGTTTCAGAGAAATCATACTCCATGGTAAGTTGTTCTTGTAGAATGTTGAACGACTACCCCAACTAAAATCTATCCACTCAACAAAAATTATTTCACACCACAGACTCATCTTGGTCAGGATCGATTTGAAATCTATCATGGTTTCAGAGAAATCATAGTCCATGGTAAGTTGTTCTTGTAGAATGTTGAACGACTACCCCAACTAAAATCTATCCACTCAACAAAAATTATTTCACATCACAGACTCATCTTGGTCAGGATCGATTTGAAATCTATCATGGTTTCAGAGAAATCATATTCCATGGTAAGTTGTTCTTGTAGAATGTTGAACGACTATCCCAACTAAAATCTATCCACTCAACAAAAATTATTTCACACCACAGACTCATCTTGGTCAGGATCGATTTGAAATCTATCATGGTTTCAGAGAAATCATACTCCATGTTTCGTTGTTCTTGTAAAATGTTGAACGACTACCCCAACTAAAATCTATCCACTCAACAAAAATTATTTCACACCACAGACTCATCTTGGTCAGGATCGATTTGAAATCTATCATGGTTTCAGAGAAATCATAGTCCATGGTAAGTTGTTCTTGTAAAATGTTGAACGACTATCCCAACTAAAATCTATCCACTCAACAAAAATTATTTCAGAGAAATCATACTCCATGGTAATTTGTTCTTGTAGAATGTTGAACGACTACCCCAACTAAAATCTATCCACTCAACAAAAAATATTTCACACCACAGACTCATCTTGCTCAGGATCGATTTGAAATCTATCATGGTTTCAGAGAAATCATAGTCCATGGTAAGTTGTTCTTGTAGAATGTTGAACGACTACCCCAACTAAAATCTATCCACTCAACAAAAATTATTTCACATCACAGACTCATCTTGGTCAGGATCGATTTGAAATCTATCATGGTTTCAGAGAAATCATATTCCATGGTAAGTTGTTCTTGTAGAATGTTGAACGACTATCCCAACTAAAATCTATCCACTCAACAAAAATTATTTCACACCACAGACTCATCTTGGTCAGGATCGATTTGAAATCTATCATGGTTTCAGAGAAATCATACTCCATGTTTCGTTGTTCTTGTAAAATGTTGAACGACTACCCCAACTAAAATCTATCCACTCAACAAAAATTATTTCACACCACAGACTCATCTTGGTCAGGATCGATTTGAAATCTATCATGGTTTCAGAGAAATCATAGTCCATGGTAAGTTGTTCTTGTAGAATGTTGAACGACTACCCCAACTAAAATCTATCCACTCAACAAAAATTATTTCACACCACAGACTCATCTTGGTCAGGATCGATTTGAAATCTATCATGGTTTCAAAGAAATCATACTCCATGGTAAGTTGTTCTCGTACAATGTTGAACGACTACCCCAATTAAAATCTATCCACTCAACAAAAATTATTTCACACCACAGACTCATCTTGGTCAGGATCGATTTGAAATCTATCATGGTTTCAGAGAAATCATACTCCATGTTTCGTTGTTCTTGTAAAATGTTGAACGACTACCCAAACTAAAATCTATCCACTCAACAAAAATTATTTCACACCACAGACTCATCTTGGTCAGGATCGATTTGAAATCTATCATGGTTTCAGAGAAATCATAGTCCATGGTAAGTTGTTCTTGTAAAATGTTGAACGACTATCCCAACTAAAATCTATCCACTCAACAAAAATTATTTCAGAGAAATCATACTCCATGGTAAGTTGTTCTTGTAGAATGTTGAACGACTACCCCAACTAAAATCTATTAACTCAACAAAAATTATTTCACACCACAGACTCATCTTGGTCAGGATCGATTTGAAATCTCTCATGGTTTCAGAGAAATCATACTCCATGGTAAGTTGTTCTTGTAGAATGTTGAACGACTACCCCAACTAAAATCTATCCACTCAACAAAAATTATTTCACACCACAGACTCATCTTGGTCAGGATCGATTTGAAATCTATCATGGTTTCAGAGAAATCATAGTCCATGGTAAGTTGTTCTTGTAGAATGTTGAACGACTACCCCAACTAAAATCTATCCACTCAACAAAAATTATTTCACATCACAGACTCATCTTGGTCAGGATCGATTTGAAATCTATCATGGTTTCAGAGAAATCATATTCCATGGTAAGTTGTTCTTGTAGAATGTTGAACGACTATCCCAACTAAAATCTATCCACTCAACAAAAATTATTTCACACCACAGACTCATCTTGGTCAGGATCGATTTGAAATCTATCATGGTTTCAGAGAAATCATACTCCATGGTTCGTTGTTCTTGTAAAATGTTGAACGACTACCCCAACTAAAATCTATCCACTCAACAAAAATTATTTCACACCACAGACTCATCTTGGTCAGGATCGATTTGAAATCTATCATGGTTTCAGAGAAATCATAGTCCATGGTAAGTTGTTCTTGTAGAATGTTGAACGACTACCCCAACTAAAATCTATCCACTCAACAAAAATTATTTCACACCACAGACTCATCTTGGTCAGGATCGATTTGAAATCTATCATGGTTTCAAAGAAATCATACTCCATGGTAAGTTGTTCTCGTACAATGTTGAACGACTACCCCAATTAAAATCTATCCACTCAACAAAAATTATTTCACACCACAGACTCATCTTGGTCAGGATCGATTTGAAATCTATCATGGTTTCAGAGAAATCATACTCCATGTTTCGTTGTTCTTGTAAAATGTTGAACGACTACCCAAACTAAAATCTATCCACTCAACAAAAATTATTTCACACCACAGACTCATCTTGGTCAGGATCGATTTGAAATCTATCATGGTTTCAGAGAAATCATAGTCCATGGTAAGTTGTTCTTGTAAAATGTTGAACGACTATCCCAACTAAAATCTATCCACTCAACAAAAATTATTTCAGAGAAATCATACTCCATGGTAAGTTGTTCTTGTAGAATGTTGAACGACTACCCCAACTAAAATCTATTAACTCAACAAAAATTATTTCACACCACAGACTCATCTTGGTCAGGATCGATTTGAAATCTCTCATGGTTTCAGAGAAATCATACTCCATGGTAAGTTGTTCTTGTAGAATGTTGAACGACTACCCCAACTAAAATCTATCCACTCAACAAAAATTATTTCACACCACAGACTCATCTTGGTCAGGATCGATTTGAAATCTATCATGGTTTCAGAGAAATCATAGTCCATGGTAAGTTGTTCTTGTAGAATGTTGAACGACTACCCCAACTAAAATCTATCCACTCAACAAAAAATATTTCACACCACAGACTCATCTTGGTCAGGAACGATTTGAAATCTATCATGGTTTCAGAGAAATCATAGTCCATGGTAAGTTGTTCTTGTAGAATGTTGAACGACTACCCCAACTAAAATCTATCCACTCAACAAAAATTATTTCACACCACAGACTCATCTTGGTCAGGATCGATTTGAAATCTATCATGGTTTCAGAGAAATCATAGTCCATGGTAAGATGTTCTTGTAGAATGTTGAACGACTATCCCAACTAAAATCTATCCACTCAACAAAAATTATTTCAGAGAAATCATACTCCATGGTTCGTTGTTCTTGTAGAATGTTGAACGACTACCCCAACTAAAATCTATCCTCTCAACAAAAATTATTTCACACCACAGACTCATCTTGGTCAGGATCGATTTGAAATCTATCATGGTTTCAGAGAAATCATAGTCCATGGTAAGTTGTTCTTGTAGAATGTTGAACGACTACCCCAACTAAAATCTATCCACTCAACAAAAATTATTCCAGAGAAATCATACTCAATGGTAAGTTGTTCTTGTAGAATGTTGAACGACTACCCAATTAAAATCTATCCACTCAACAAAAATTATTTCACACCACAGACTCATCTTGGTCAGGATCGATTTGAAATCTATCATGGTTTCAGAGAAATCATACTCCATGTTTCGTTGTTCTTGTAAAATGTTGAACGACTACCCCAACTAAAATCTATCCACTCAACAAAAATTATTTCACACCACAGACTCATCTTGGTCAGGATCGATTTGAAATCTATCATGGTTTCAGAGAAATCATAGTCCATGGTAAGTTGTTCTTGTAAAATGTTGAACGACTATCCCAACTAAAATCTATCCACTCAACAAAAATTATTTCAGAGAAATCATACTCCATGGTAAGTTGTTCTTGTAGAATGTTGAACGACTACCCCAACTAAAATCTATCCACTCAACAAAAATTATTTCACACCACAGACTCATCTTGGTCAGGATCGATTTGAAATCTATCATGGTTTCAGAGAAATCATAGTCCATGGTAAGTTGTTCTTGTAGAATGTTGAACGACTACCCCAACTAAAATCTATCCACTCAACAAAATTATTTCACACCACAGACTCATCTTGGTCAGGATCGATTTGAAATCTATCATGGTTTCAGAGAAATCATACTCCATGTTTCGTTGTTCTTGTAAAATGTTGAACGACTACCCCAACTAAAATCTATCCACTCAACAAAAATTATTTCAGAGAAATCATACTCCATGGTAAGTTGTTCTTGTAGAATGTTGAACGACTACCCCAACTAAAATCTATCCACTCAACAAAAATTATTTCACACCACAGACTCATCTTGGTCAGGATCGATTTGAAATCTATCATGGTTTCAGAGAAATCATAGTCCATGGTAAGTTGTTCTTGTAAAATGTTGAACGACTATCCCAACTAAAATCTATCCACTCAACAAAAATTATTTCAGAGAAATCATACTCCATGGTAAGTTGTTCTTGTAGAATGTTGAACGATTACCCCAACTAAAATCTATCCACTCAACAAAAATTATTTCACACCACAGACTCATCTTGGTCAGGATCGATTTGAAATCTATCATGGTTTCAGAGAAATCATAGTCCATGGTAAGTTGTTCTTGTAAAATGTTGAACGACTATCCCAACTAAAATCTATCCACTCAACAAAAATTATTTCAGAGAAATCATACTCCATGTTTCGTTGTTCTTGTAAAATGTTGAACGACTACCCCAACTAAAATCTATCCACTCAACAAAAATTATTTCACACCACAGACTCATCTTGGTCAGGATCGATTTGAAATCTATCATGGTTTCAGAGAAATCATACTCCATGTTTCGTTGTTCTTGTAAAATGTTGAACGACTACCCCAACTAAAATCTATCCACTCAACAAAAATTATTTCACACCACAGACTCATCTTGGTCAGGATCGATTTGAAATCTATCATGGTTTCAGAGAAATCATACTCATTGGTAAGTTGTTCTTGTAGAATGTTGAACGACTACCCAATTAAAATCTATCCACTCAACAAAAATTATTTCACACCACAGACTCATCTTGGTCAGGATCGATTTGAAATCTATCATGGTTTCAGAGAAATCATACTCCATGTTTCGTTGTTCTTGTAAAATGTTGAACGACTACCCCAACTAAAATCTATCCACTCAACAAAAATTATTTCACACCACAGACTCATCTTGGTCAGGATCGATTTGAAATCTATCATGGTTTCAGAGAAATCATACTCCATGGTAAGTTGTTCTTGTAGAATGTTGAACGATTACCCCAACTAAAATCTATCCACTCAACAAAAATTATTTCACACCACAGACTCATCTTGGTCAGGATCGATTTGAAATCTATCATGGTTTCAGAGAAATCATAGTCCATGGTAAGTTGTTCTTGTAGAATGTTGAACGACTACCCCAACTAAAATCTATCCACTCAACAAAATTATTTCACACCACAGACTCATCTTGGTCAGGATCGATTTGAAATCTATCATGGTTTCAGAGAAATCATAGTCCATGGTAAGTTGTTCTTGTAGAATGTTGAACGACTATCCCAACTAAAATCTATCCACTCAACAAAAATTATTTCAGAGAAATCATACTCCATGGTTCGTTGTTCTTGTAGAATGTTGAACGACTATCCCAACTAAAATCTATCCACTCAACAAAAATTATTTCAGAGAAATCATACTCCATGGTAAGTTGTTCTTGTAGAATGTTGAACGACTACCCCAACTAAAATCTATCCACTCAACAAAAATTATTTCACACCACAGACTCATCTTGGTCAGGATCGATTTGAAATCTATCATGGTTTCAGAGAAATCATACTCCATGGTAAGTTGTTCTTGTAGAATGTTGAACGATTACCCCAACTAAAATCTATCCACTCAACAAAAATTATTTCACACCACAGACTCATCTTGGTCAGGATCGATTTGAAATCTATCATGGTTTCAGAGAAATCATAGTCCATGGTAAGTTGTTCTTGTAGAATGTTGAACGACTACCCCAACTAAAATCTATCCACTCAACAAAATTATTTCACACCACAGACTCATCTTGGTCAGGATCGATTTGAAATCTATCATGGTTTCAGAGAAATCATAGTCCATGGTAAGTTGTTCTTGTAGAATGTTGAACGACTATCCCAACTAAAATCTATCCACTCAACAAAAATTATTTCAGAGAAATCATACTCCATGGTTCGTTGTTCTTGTAGAATGTTGAACGACTACCCCAACTAAAATCTATCCACTCAACAAAAATTATTTCACACCACAGACTCATCTTGGTCAGGATCGATTTGAAATCTATCATGGTTTCAGAGAAATCATACTCCATCTTTCGTTGTTCTTGTAGAATGTTGAACGACTACCCCAACTAAAATTTATCCACTCAACAAAAATTATTTCACACCACAGACTCATCTTGGTCAGGATCGATTTGACATCTATCGTGGTTTCAGAGAAATCATAGTCCATGGTAAGTTGTTCTTGTAAAATGTTGAACGACTATCCCAACTAAAATCTATCCACTCAACAAAAATTATTTCACACCACATACTCATCTTGGTCAGGATCGATTTGAAATCTATCATGGTTTCAGAGAAATCATAGTCCATGGTAAGTTGTTCTTGTAGAATGTTGAACGACTACCCCAACTAAAATCTATCCACACAACAAAAATTATTTCACACCACAGACTCATCTTGGTCAGGATCGATTTGAAATCTATCATGGTTTCAGAGAAATCATAGTCCATGGTAAGTTGTTCTTGTAGAATGTTGAACGACTACCCCAACTAAAATCTATCCACTCAACAAAAATTATTTCACACCACAGACTCATCTTGGTCAGGATCGATTTGAAATCTATCATGGTTTCAGAGAAATCATACTCCATGTTTCGTTGTACTTGTAAAATGTTGAACGACTACCCCAACTAAAATCTATCCACTCAACAAAAATTATTTCACACCACAGACTCATCTTGGTCAGGATCGATTTGAAATCTATCATGGTTTCAGAGAAATCGTAGTCCATGGTAAGTTGTTCTTGTAGAATGTTGAACGACTACCCCAACTAAAATCTATCCACTCAACAAAAATTATTTCACACCACAGACTCATCTTGGTCAGGATCGATTTGAAATCTATCATGGTTTCAGAGAAATCATACTCCATGGTAAGTTGTTCTTGTAGAATGTTGAACGACTACCCCAATTAAAATCTATCCACTCAACAAAAATTATTTCACACCACAGACTCATCTTGGTCAGGATCGATTTGAAATCTATCATGGTTTCAGAGAAATCATACTCCATGTTTCGTTGTTCTTGTAAAATGTTGAACGACTACACCAACTAAAATCTATCCACTCAACAAAAATTATTTCACACCACAGACTCATCTTGGTCAGGATCGATTTGAAATCTATCATGGTTTCAGAGAAATCATAGTCCATGGTAAGTTGTTCTTGTAAAATGTTGAACGACTATCCCAACTAAAATCTATCCACTCAACAAAAATTATTTCAGAGAAATCATACTCCATGGTAAGTTGTTCTTGTAGAATGTTGAACGACTACCCCAACTAAAATCTATCCACTCAACAAAAATTATTTCACACCACAGACTCATCTTGGTCAGGATCGATTTGAAATCTATCATGGTTTCAGAGAAATCATACTCCATGGTAAGTTGTTCTTGTAGAATGTTGAACGACTACCCCAACTAAAATCTATCCACTCAACAAAAATTATTTCACACCACAGACTCATCTTGGTCAGGATCGATTTGAAATCTATCATGGTTTCAGAGAAATCATAGTCCATGGTAAGTTGTTCTTGTAGAATGTTGAACGACTACCCCAACTAAAATCTATCCACTCAACAAAAAATATTTCACACCACAGACTCATCTTGGTCAGGATCGATTTGAAATCTATCATGGTTTCAGAGAAATCATAGTCCATGGTAAGTTGTTCTTGTAGAATGTTGAACGACTACCCCAACTAAAATCTATCCACTCAACAAAAATTATTTCACACCACAGACTCATCTTGGTCAGGATCGATTTGAAATCTATCATGGTTTCAGAGAAATCATAGTCCATGGTAAGTTGTTCTTGTAGAATGTTGAACGACTATCCCAACTAAAATCTATCCACTCAACAAAAATTATTTCAGAGAAATCATACTCCATGGTTCGTTGTTCTTGTAGAATGTTGAACGACTACCCCAACTAAAATCTATCCACTCAACAAAAATTATTTCACACCACAGACTCATCTTGGTCAGGATCGATTTGAAATCTATCATGGTTTCAGAGAAATCATAGTCCATGGTAAGTTGTTCTTGTAGAATGTTGAACGACTACCCCAACTAAAATCTATCCACTCAACAAAAATTATTTCACACCACAGACTCATCTTGGTCAGGATCGATTTGAAATCTATCATGGTTTCAGAGAAATCATACTCCATGTTTCGTTGTACTTGTAAAATGTTGAACGACTACTCCAACTAAAATCTATCCACTCAACAAAAATTATTTCACACCACAGACTCATCTTGGTCAGGATCGATTTGAAATCTATCATGGTTTCAGAGAAATCGTAGTCCATGGTAAGTTGTTCTTGTAGAATGTTGAACGACTACCCCAACTAAAATCTATCCACTCAACAAAAATTATTTCACACCACAGACTCATCTTGGTCAGGATCGATTTGAAATCTATCATGGTTTCAGAGAAATCATACTCCATGGTAAGTTGTTCTTGTAGAATGTTGAACGACTACCCCAATTAAAATCTATCCACTCAACAAAAATTATTTCACACCACAGACTCATCTTGGTCAGGATCGATTTGAAATCTATCATGGTTTCAGAGAAATCATACTCCATGTTTCGTTGTTCTTGTAAAATGTTGAACGACTACCCCAACTAAAATCTATCCACTCAACAAAAATTATTTCACACCACAGACTCATCTTGGTCAGGATCGATTTGAAATCTATCATGGTTTCAGAGAAATCATAGTCCATGGTAAGTTGTTCTTGTAAAATGTTGAACGACTATCCCAACTAAAATCTATCCACTCAACAAAAATTATTTCAGAGAAATCATACTCCATGGTAAGTTGTTCTTGTAGAATGTTGTACGACTACCCCAACTAAAATCTATCCACTCAACAAAAATTATTTCACACCACAGACTCATCTTGGTCAGAATCGATTTGAAATCTATCATCGTTTCAGAGAAATCATACTCCATGGTAAGTTGTTCTTGTAGAATGTTGAACGACTACCCCAACTAAAATCTATCCACTCAACAAAAATATTATTTCACACCACAGACTCATCTTGGTCAGGATCGATTTGAAATCTATCATGGTTTCAGAGAAATCATAGTCCATGGTAAGTTGTTCTTGTAGAATGTTGAACGACTACCCCAACTAAAATCTATCCACTCAACAAAAATTATTTCACACCACAGACTCATCTTGGTCAGGATCGATTTGAAATCTATCATGGTTTCAGAGAAATCATAGTCCATGGTAAGTTGTTCTTGTAGAATGTTGAACGACTATCCCAACTAAAATCTATCCACTCAACAAAAATTATTTCAGAGAAATCATACTCCATGGTTCGTTGTTCTTGTAGAATGTTGAACGACTACCCCAACTAAAATCTATCCACTCAACAAAAATTATTTCACACCACAGACTCATCTTGGTCAGGATCGATTTGAAATCTATCATGGTTTCAGAGAAATCATACTCCATGGTTCGTTGTTCTTGTAAAATGTTGAACGACTACCCCAACTAAAATCTATCCACTCAACAAAAATTATTTCAGGGAAATCATATTCCATGGTTCGTTGTTCTTGTAGAATGTTGAACGACTATCACAACTAAAATCTATCCACTCAACAAAAATTATTTCGGAGAAATCATACTCCATGGTTCGTTGTTCTTGTAGAATGTTGAACGACTACCCCAACTAAAATCTATCCACTCAACAAAAATTATTTCAGAGAAATCATACTCCATGGTAAGTTGTTCTTGTAGAATGTTGAACGGCTACCCCAACTAAAATCTATCCACTCAACAAAAATTATTTCAGAGAAATCATACTAAATGGTTCGTTGTTCTTGTAGAATATTGAACGACTACCCCAACTAAAATCTATCCACTCAACAAAAATTATTTCAGAGAAATCATACTCCATGGTAAGTTGTTCTTGTAGAATGTTGAACGACTACCCCAACTAAAATCTATCCACTCAACAAAAATTATTTCAGAGAAATCATACTCCATGATAAGTTGTTCTTGTAGAATGTTGAACGACTACCCCAACTAAAATCTATCCACTCAACAAAAATTATTTCACACCACAGACTCATCTTGGTCAGGATCGATTTGAAATCTATCATGGTTTCAGAGAAATCATAGTCCATGGTAAGTTGTTCTTGTAGAATGTTGAACGACTACCCCTAACTAAAATCTATCCACTCAACAAAAATTATTTCAGAGAAATCATACTCCATGGTTCGTTGTTCTTGTAGAATGTTGAACGACTATCCCAACTAAAATCTATCCACTCAACAAAAATTATTTCAGAGAAATTATACTCCATGGTAAGTTGTTCTTGTAGAATGTTGAACGACTACCCCAACTAAAATCTATCCACTCAACAAAAATTATATCAGAGAAATCATACTCCATGGTAAGTTGTTCTTGTAGAATGTTGAACGACTATCCCAACTAAAATCTATCCACTCAACAAAAATTATTTCACACCACAGACTCATCTTGGTCAGAATCGATTTGAAATCTATCATGGTCTCAGAGAAATCATAGTCCATGGTAAGTTGTTCTTGTAGAATGTTGAACGACTACCCCTAACTAAAATCTATCCAGTCAACAAAAATGATTTCAGAGAAATCATACTCCATGGTAAGTTGTTCTTGTAGAATGTTGAACGACTATCTCAACTAAAATCTATCCACTCAACAAAAATTATTTCACACCACAGACTCATCTTGGTCAGGATCGATTTGAAATCTATCATGGTTTCAGAGAAATCATACTCCATGTTTCGTTGTTCTTGTAAAATGTTGAACGACTATCCCAACTAAAATCTATCCACTCAACAAAAATTATTTCAGAGAAATCATACTCCATGGTAAGTTGTTCTTGTAGAATGTTGAACGACTATCCCAACTAAAATCTATCCACTCAACAAAAATTATTTCACACCACAGACTCATCTTGGTCAGGATCGATTTGAAATCTATCATGGTTTCAGAGAAATCATAGTCCATGGTAAGTTGTTCTTGTAGAATGTTGAACGACTACCCCTAACTAAAATCTATCCACTCAACAAAAATTATTTCAGAGAAATCATACTCCATGGTTCGTTGTTCTTGTAGAATGTTGAACGACTATCCCAACTAAAGTCTATCCACTCAACAAAAATTATTTCAGAGAAATCATACTCCATGATAAGTTGTTCTTGTAGAATGTTGAACGACTACCCCAACTAAAATCTATCCACTCAACAAAAATTATTTCACACCACAGACTCATCTTGGTCAGGATCGATTTGAAATCTATCATGGTTTCAGAGAAATCATACTCCGTGTTAAGTTGTTCTTGTAAAATGTTGAACGACTATCCCAACTAAAATCTATCCACTCAATAAAAATTATTTCAGAGAAATCATACTCCATGGTAAGTTGTTCTTGTAGAATGTTGAACGACTACCCCAACTAAAATCTATCCACTCAACAAAAATTATTTCAGAGAAATCATACTCCATGGTTCGTTGTTCTTGTAGAATGTTGAACGACTACCCCAACTAAAATCTATCCACTCAACAGAAATTATTTCACACCACAGACTCATCTTGGTCAGGATCGATTTGAAATCTATCATGGTTTCAGAGAATTCATAGTCCATAGTTGTTCTTGTAGAATGTTGAACGACTACCCCAACTAAAATCTATCCACTCAACAAAAATTATTTCACACCATAGACTCATCTTGGTCAGGATCGTTTTGAAATCTATCATGGTTTCAGAGAAATCACAGTCCATGGTAAGTTGTTCTTGTAGAATGTTGAACGACTACCCCAACTAAAATCTATCCACTCAACAAAAATTATTTGACACCACAGACTCATCTTGGTCAGGATCGATTTGAAATCTATCATGGTTTCAGAGAAATCATACTCCATGGTAAGTTGTTCTTGTAGAATGTTGAACGACTATCCCAACTAAAATCTATCCACTCAACAAAAATTATTTCAGAGAAATCATACTCCATGGTTCGTTGTTCTTGTAGAATGTTGAACGACTATCCCAACTAAAATCTATCCACTCAACAAAAATTATTTCACACCACAGACTCATCTTGGTCAGGATCGATTTGAAATCTATCATGGTTTCAGAGAAATCATACTCCATGGTTCGTTGTTCTTGTAGAATGTTGAACGACTACCCCAACTAAAATCTATCCACTCAACAAAAATTATTTCACACCACAGACTCATCTTGGTCAGGATCGATTTGAAATCTATCATGGTTTCAGAGAAATCATAGTCCATGGTAAGTTGTTCTTGTAGAATGTTGAACGACTATCCCAACTAAAATCTATCCACTTAACAAAAATTATTTCAGAGAAATCATACTCCATGGTAAGTTGTTCTTGTAGAATGTTGAACGACTACCCCAACTAAAATCTATCCACTCAACAAAAATTATTTCACACCACAGACTCATCTTGGTCAGGATCGATTTGAAATCTATCATGGTTTCAGAGAAATCATACTCCATGGTAAGTTGTTCTTGTAGAATGTTGAACGACTACCCCTAACGAAAATCTATCCACTCAACAAAAATTATTTCAGAGAAATCATACTCCATGGTTCGTTGATCTTGTAAAATGTTGAACGACTACCCCAACTAAAATCTATCCACTCAACAGAAATTATTTCAGAGAAATCATACTCCATGGTAAGTTGTTCTTGTAGAATGTTGAACGACTATCTCAACTAAAATCTATCCACTCAACAAAAATTATTTCACACCACAGACTCATCTTGGTCAGGATCGATTTGAAATCTATCATGGTTTCAGAGAAATCATACTCCATGGTAAGTTGTTCTTGTAGAATGTTGAACGACTACCCCTAACTTAAATCTATCCACTCAACAAAAATTATTTCAGAGAAATCATACTCCATGGTTCGTTGTTCTTGTAGAATGTTGAACGACTACCCCAACTAAAATCTATCCACTCAACAAAAATAATTTCAGCGAAATCATACCCCATGGTAAGTTGTTCTTGTAGAATGTTGAACGACTATCCCAACTAAAATCTATCCACTCAACAAAAATTATTTCACACCACAGACTCATCTTGGTCAGGATCGACTTGAACTCTATCATGGTTTCAGGGAAATCATACTCCATGGTAAGTTGTTCTTGTAGAATGTTGAACGACTACCCCTAACTTAAATCTATCCACTCAACAAAAATTATTTCAGAGAAATCATACTCCATGGTTCGTTGTTCTTGTAGAATGTTGAACGACTACCCCAACTAAAATCTATCCACTCATCAAAAATAATTTCAGCGAAATCATACCCCATGGTAAGTTGTTCTTGTAGAATGTTGAACGACTACCCCAACTAAAATCTATCCACTCAACAAAAATTATTTAACACCACAGACTCATCTTGGTCAGGATCGATTTGAAATCTATCATGGTTTCAGAGAAATCATACTCCATGGTAAGTTGTTCTTGTAGAATGGTGAACGATTATCCCAACTAAAATCTATCCACTCAACAAAAATTATTTCACACCACAGACTCATCTTGGTCAGGATCGTTTTGAAATCTATCATGGTTTCAGAGAAATCATAATCCATGGTAACTTGTTCTTGTAGAATGTTGAACGACTATCCCAACTAAAATCTATCCACTCAACAAAAATTATTTCAGAGAAATCATACTCCATGGTAAGTTGTTCTTGTAGAATGTTGAACGACTATCCCAACTAAAATCTATCCACTCAACAAAAATTATTTCAGAGAAATCATACTCCTTGGTAAGTTGTTCTTGTAGAATGTTGAACGACTATCCCAACTAAAATCTATCCACTCAACAAAAATTATTTCAGAGAAATCATACTCCATGGTAAGTTGTTCTTGTAGAATGTTGAACGACTACCCCAACTAAAATCTATCCACTCAACAGAAATTATTTCAGAGAAATCATACTCCATGGTAAGTTGTTCTTGTAGAATGTTGAACGACTTCCCCTAACTAAAATCTATCCACTCAACAAAAATTATTTCAGAGAAATCATACTCCATGTTTCGTTGTTCTTGTAGAATGTTGAACGACTACCCCAACTAAAATCTATCCACTCAACAAAAATTATTTCAGAGAAATCATACTCCATGGTTCGTTGTTTTTGTAGAATGTTGAACGACTATCCCAACTAAAATCTATCCACTCAACAAAAATTATTTCAGAGAAATCATACTCCTTGGTAAGTTGTTCTTGTAGAATGTTGAACGACTATCCCAACTAAAATCTATCCACTCAACAAAAATTATTTCAGAGAAATCATACTCCATGGTAAGTTGTTCTTGTAGAATGTTGAACGACTACTCCAACTAAAATCTATCCGCTCAACAGAAATTATTTCAGAGAAATCATACTCCATGGTAAGTTGTTCTTGTAGAATGTTGAACGACTATCTCAACTAAAATCTATCCACTCAACAAAAATTATTTCACACCACAGACTCATCTTGGTCAGGATCGATTTGAAATCTATCATGGTTTCAGAGAAATCATACTCCATGGTAAGTTGTTCTTGTAGAATGTTGAACGACTACCCCTAACTAAAATCTATCCACTCAACAAAAATTATTTCAGAGAAATCATACTCCAT
Source organism: Xylota sylvarum (assembly GCA_905220385.1). Lineage (NCBI taxonomy): Eukaryota > Metazoa > Arthropoda > Insecta > Diptera > Syrphidae > Xylota > Xylota sylvarum. The sequence continues at coordinate 410,903 of CAJMZQ010000094.1, forward strand.
GGTTCGTTGTTCTTGTAGAATGTTGAACGACTACCCCAACTAAAATCTATCCACTCAACAAAAATTATTTCACACCACAGACTCATCTTGGTCAGGATCGATTTGAAATCTATCATGGTTTCAGAGAAATCATACTCCATGGTAAGTTGTTCTTGTAGAATGTTGAACGACTATCTCAACTAAAATCTATCCACTCAACAAAAATTATTTCACACCACAGACTCATCTTGGTCAGGATCGATTTGAAATCTATCATGGTTTCAGAGAAATCATACTCCATGGTAAGTTGTTCTTGTAGAATGTTGAACGACTACCCCAACTGAAATCTATCCACTCAACAGAAATTATTTCAGAGAAATCATACTCCATGGTAAGTTGTTCTTGTAGAATGTTGAACGACTATCTCAACTAAAATCTATCCACTCAACAAAAATTAATTCACACCACAGACTCATCTTGGTCAGGATCGATTTGAAATCTATCATGGTTTCAGAGAAATCATACTCCATGGTAAGTTGTACTTGTAGAATGTTGAACGACTATCTCAACTAAAATCTATCCACTCAACAAAAATTATTTCACACCACAGACTCATCTTGGTCAGGATCGATTTGAAATCTATCATGGTTTCAGACAAATCATACTCCATGGTTCGTTGTTCTTGTAAAATGTTGAACGACTATCCCAACTAAAATCTATCCACTCAACAAAAATTATTTCACACCACAGACTCATCTTGGTCAGGATCGATTTGAAATCTATCATGGTTTCAGAGAAATCATACTCCATGGTAAGTTGTTCTTGTAGAATGTTGAACGACTACCCCTAACTTAAATCTATCCACTCAACAAAAATTATTTCAGAGAAATCATACTCCATGGTTCGTTGTTCTTGTAGAATGTTGAACGACTACCCCAACTAAAATCTATCCACTCAACAAAAATAATTTCAGAGAAATCATACTCCATGGTAAGTTGTTCTTGTAGAATGTTGAACGACTACCCCAACTAAAATCTATCCACTCAACAAACATTATTTCACACCACAGACTCATCTTGGTCAGGATCGATTTGAAATCTATCATGGTTTCAGAGAAATCATACTCCATGGTAAGTTGTTCTTGTAGAATGTTGAACGACTATCCCAACTAAAATCTATCCACTCAACAAAAATTATTTCACACCACAGACTCATCTTGGTCAGGATCGATTTGAAATCTATCCTGGTTACAGAGAAATCATACTCCATGGTAACTTGTTCTTGTAGAATGTTGAACGAATAAACCTAACTAAAATCTATCCACTCAACAAAAATTATTTCAGAGAAATCATACTCCATGGTAAGTTGTTCTTGTAGAATGTTGAACGACTACCCCAACTAAAATCTATCCACTCAGCAAAAATTATTTCACACCACAGACTCTTCTTGGTCAGGATCGATTTGAAATCTATCATGGTTTCAGAGAAATCATACTCCATGGTAAGTTGTTCTTGTAGAATGTTGAACGACTACCCCAACTAAAATCTATCCACTCAACAGAAATTATTTCAGAGAAATCATACTCCATGGTAAGTTGTTCTTGTAGAATGTTGAACGACTATCCCAACTAAAATCTATCCACTCAACAAAAATTATTTCAGAGAAATCATACTCCATGGTAAGTTGTTCTTGTAGAATGTTGAACGACTACCCCAACTAAAATCTATCCACTCAACAGAAATTATTTCAGAGAAATCATACTCCATGGTAAGTTGTTCTTGTAGAATGTTGAACGACTATCTCAACTAAAATCTATCCACTCAACAAAAATTATTTCACACCACAGACTCATCTTGGTCAGGATCGATTTGAAATCTATCATGGTTTCAGAGAAATCATACTCCATGGTAAGTTGTACTTGTAGAATGTTGAACGACTATCTCAACTAAAATCTATCCACTCAACAAAAATTATTTCACACCACAGACTCATCTTGGTCAGGATCGATTTGAAATCTATCATGGTTTCAGAGAAATCATACTCCATGGTTCGTTGTTCTTGTAAAATGTTGAACGACTATCCCAACTAAAATCTATCCACTCAACAAAAATTATTTCACACCACAGACTCATCTTGGTCAGGATCGATTTGAAATCTATCATGGTTTCAGAGAAATCATACTCCATGGTAAGTTGTTCTTGTAGAATGTTGAACGACTACCCCTAATTTAAATCTATCCACTCAACAAAAATTATTTCAGAGAAATCATACTCCATGGTTCGTTGTTCTTGTAGAATGTTGAACGACTACCCCAACTAAAATCTATCCACTCAACAAAAATAATTTCAGAGAAATCATACTCCATGGTAAGTTGTTCTTGTAGAATGTTGAACGACTACCCCAACTAAAATCTATCCACTCAACAAAAATTATTTAACACCACAGACTCATCTTGGTCAGGATCGATTTGAAATCTATCATGGTTTCAGAGAAATCATACTCCATGGTAAGTTGTTCTTGTAGAATGTTGAACGACTATCCCAACTAAAATCTATCCACTCAACAAAAATTATTTCACACCACAGGCTCATCTTGGTCAGGATCGATTTGAAATCTATCATGGTTACAGAGAAATCATACTCCATGGTAACTTGTTCTTGTAGAATGTTGAACGAATACCCCTAACTAAAATCTATCCACTCAACAAAAATTATTTCAGAGAAATCATACTCCATGGTAAGTTGTTCTTGTAGAATGTTGAACGACTACTACAACTAAAATCTATCCACTCAGCAAAAATTATTTCACACCACAGACTCATCTTGGTCAGGATCGATTTGAAATCTATCATGGTTTCAGAGAAATCATACTCCATTTTAAGTTGTTCTTGTAGAAAATTGAATGACTACCCCAACTAAAATCTATCCACTCAACAAAAATTATTTCACACCACAGACTCATCTTGGTCAGGATCGATTTGAAATCTATCATGGTTTCAGAGAAATCATACTCCATGATAAGTTGTTCGTGTAGAATGTTGAACGACTACCCCAACTAAAATCTATCCACTCAACAAAAATTATTTCACACCACAGACTCATCTTGGTCAGGATCGATTTGAAATCTATCATGGTTTCAGAGAAATCATACTCCATGGTAAGTTGTTCTTGTAGAATGTTGAACGACTACCCTAACTAAAATCTATCCACTCAACAAAAATTATTTCACACCACAGACTCATCTTGGTCAAGATCGATTTGAAATCTATCATGGTTTCAGAGAAATCATACTCCATGGTTCGTTGTTCTTGTAGAATGTTGAACGACTACCCCAACTAAAATCTATCCACTCAGCAAAAATTATTTCACACCACAGACTCATCTTGGTCAGGATCGATTTGAAATCTATCATGGTTTCAGAGAAATCATAGTCCATGGTAAGTTGTTCTTGTAGAATGTTGAACGACTTCCCCTAACTAAAATCTATCCACTCAACAAAAATTATTTCAGAGAAATCATTCTCCATGGTTCGTTGTTCTTGTAGAATGTTGAACGACTACCCCAACTAAAATCTATCCACTCAACAAAAATTATTTCACACCACAGACTCATCTTGGTCAGGAGCGATTTGAAATCTATCATGGTTGCAGAGAAATCATACTCCATGGTTCGTTGTTCTTGTACAATGTTGAACGACTATCCCTAACTAAAATCTATCCACTCAACAAAAATTATTTCAGAGAAATCATACTCCATGGTAAGTTGTTCTTGTAGAATGCTGAATGACTACCCTAACTAAAATCTATCCACTCAACAAAAATTATTTCACACCACAGACTCATCTTGGTCAGGATCGATTTGAAATCTATCATGGTTTCAGAGAAATCATACTCCATGGTTCGTTGTTCTTGTAGAATGTTGAACGACTACCCCAACTAAAATCTATCCACTCAACAAAAATTATTTTACACCACAGACTCATCTTGGTCAGGATCGATTTGAAATCTATCATGGTTTCAGAGAAATCATAGTCCATGGTAAGTTGTTCTTGTAGAATGTTGAACGACTTCCCCTAACTAAAATCTATCCACTCAACAAAAATTATTTCAGAGAAATCATACTCCATGTTCTTGTAGAATGTTGAACGACTATCCCAACTAAAATCTATCCACTCAACAAAAATTATTTCACAGCACAGACTCATCTTGGTCAGGATCGATTTGAAATCTATCATGGTTTCAGAGAAATCATACTCCATGGTAAGTTGTTCTTGTAGAATGTTGAACGCCTACCCCAACTAAAATCTATCCACTCAACAAAAATTATTTCACACCACAGACTCATCTTGGTCAGGATCGATTTGAAATCTATCATGGTTGCAGAGAAATCATACTCCATGGTTCGTTGTTCTAGTAGAATGTTGAACGACTATCCCAACTAAAATCTATCCACTCAACAAAAATTATTTCAGAGAAATCATACTCCATGATAAGTTGTTCTTGTAGAATGTTGAACGACTACCCCAACTAAAATCTATCCACTCAACAAAAATTATTTCACACCACAGACTCATCTTGGTCAGGATCGATTTGAAATCTATCATGGTTTCAGAGAAATCATAGTCCATGGTAAGTTGTTCTTGTAGAATGTTGAACGACTACCCCAACTAAAATCTATCCACTCAATAAAAATTATTTCACACCACAGACTCATCTTGGTCAGGATCGATTTGAAATCTATCATGGTTTCAGAGAAATCATAGTCCATGGTAAGTTGTTCTTGTAGAATGTTGAGCGACTACCCCAACTAAAATCTATCCACTCAACAAAACTTATTTCACATCACAGACTCATCTTGGTCAGGATCGATTTGAAATCTATCATGGTTTCAGAGAAATCATACTCCATGGTTCGTTGTTCTTGTAGAATGTTGAACGACTACACCAACTAAAATCTATCCACTCAACAAAAATTATTTCACACCACAGACTCATCTTGGTCAGGATCGATTTGAAATTTATCATGGTTTCAGAGAAATCATACTCCATGGTAAGTTGTTCTGGTAGAATGTTGAACGACTACCCCAACTAAAATCTATCCACTCAACAAAAATTATTTCATACCACAGACTCATCTTATTCAGGATCGATTTGAAATCTATCACGGTTTCAGAGAAATCATACTCCATGGTTCGTTGTTCTTGTAGAATGTTGAACGACTACACCAACTAAAATCTATCCACTCAACAAAAATTATTTCACACCACAGACTCATCTTGGTCAGGATCGATTTGAAATCTATCATGGTTTCAGAGAAATCATACTCCATGGTAAGTTGTTCTTGTAGAATGTTGAACGACTACCCCAACTAAAATCTATCCACTCAACAAAAATTATTTCATACCACAGACTCATCTTGGTCAGGATCGATTTGAAATCTATCATGGTTTCGGAGAAATCATAGTCCATGGTAAGTTGTTCTTGTAGAATGTTGAACGACTATCCCAACTAAAATCTATCCACTCAACAAAAATTATTTCAGAGAAATCATACTCCATGGTAAGTTGTTCTTGTAGAATGTTGAACGACTACCCCAACTAAAATCTATCCACTCAACAAAAATTATTTCACACCACAGACTCATCTTGGTCAGGATCGATTTGAAATCTATCATGGTTTCAGAGAAATCATACTCCATGGTAAGTTGTTCTTGTAGAATGTTGAACGACTACCCCAACTAAAATCTATCCACTCAACAAAAATTATTTCACACCACAGACTCATCTTGGTCAGGATCGATTTGAAATCTATCGTGGTTTCAGATAAATCATAGTCCATGGTAAGTTGTTCTTGTAGAATGTTGAACGACTATCCCAACTAAAATCTATCCACTCAACAAAAATTATTTCATACCACAGACTCATCTTATTCAGGATCGATTTGAAATCTATCATGGTTTCAGAGAAATCATACTCCATGGTAAGTTGTTCTTGTAGAATGTTGAACGACTACCCCAACTAAAATCTATCCACTCAACAAAAATTATTTCAGAGAAATCATACTCCATGGTAAGTTGTTCTTGTAGAATGTTGAACGACTATCCCAACTAAAATCTATCCACTCAACAAAAATTATTTCACACCACAGACTCATCTTGGTCAGGATCGATTTGAAATCTATCATGGTTTCAAAGAAATCATACTCCATGGTAAGTTGTTCTTGTAGAATGTTGAACGACGACATCAACTAAAATCTATCCACTCAACAAAAATTATTTCAGAGAAATCAACTCCATGTTTCGTTGTTCTTGTAGAATGTTGAACGACTACCCCAACTAAAATCTATCCACTCAACAAAAATTATTTCACACCACAGACTCATCTTGGTCAGGATCGATTTGAAATCTATCATGGTTTCAGAGAAATCATACTCCATGGTAAGTTGTTCTTGTAGAATGTTGAACGACTATCCCAACTAAAATCTATCCACTCAACAAAAATTATTTCACACCACAGACTCATCTTGGTCAGGATCGATTTGAAATCTATCGTGGTTTCAGAGAAATCATAGTCCATGCTAAGTTGTTCTTGTAGAATGTTGAACGACTATCCCAACTAAAATCTATCCACTCAACAAAAATTATTTCAGAGAAATCATACTCCATGGTAAGTTGTTCTTGTAGAATGTTGAACGACTATCCCAACTAAAATCTATCCACTCAACAAAAATTATTTCACACCACAGACTCATCTTGGTCAGGATCGATTTGAAATCTATCATGGTTTCGGAGAAATCATAGTCCATGGTAAGTTGTTCTTGTAGAATGTTGAACGACTATCCCAACTAAAATCTATCCACTCAACAAAAATTATTTCAGAGAAATCATACTCCATGGTAAGTTGTTCTTGTAGAATGTTGAACGACTACCCCAACTAAAATCTATCCACTCAACAAAAATTATTTCACACCACAGACTCATCTTGGTCAGGATCGATTTGAAATCTATCATGGTTTCAGAGAAATCATACTCCATGGTAAGTTGTTCTTGTAGAATGTTGAACGACTACCCCAACTAAAATCTATCCACTCAACAAAAATTATTTCACACCACAGACTCATCTTGGTCAGGATCGATTTGAAATCTATCGTGGTTTCAGATAAATCATAGTCCATGGTAAGTTGTTCTTGTAGAATGTTGAACGACTATCCCAACTAAAATCTATCCACTCAACAAAAATTATTTCAGAGAAATCATACTCCATGGTAAGTTGTTCTTGTAGAATGTTGAACGACTATCCCAACTAAAATCTATCCACTCAACAAAAATTATTTCACACCACAGACTCATCTTGGTCAGGGTCGATTTGAAATCTATCATGGTTTCAGAGAAATCATAGTCCATGGTAAGTTGTTCTTGTAAAATGTTGAACGACTACCCCAACTAAAATCTATCCACTCAACAAAAATTATTTCACACCACAGACTCATCTTGGTCAGGATCGATTTGAAATCTATCGTGGTTTCAGAGAAATCATAGTCCATGGTAAGTTGTTCTTGGAGAATGTTGAACGACTATCCCAACTAAAATCTATCCACTCAACAAAAATTATTTCAGAGAAATCATACTCCATGGTAAGTTGTTCTTGTAGAATGTTGAACGACTACCCCAACTAAAATCTATCCACTCAACAAAAATTATTTCACACCACAGACTCATCTTGGTCAGGATCGATTTGAAATCTATCATGGTTTCAGAGAAATCATACTCCATGGTTCGTTGTTCTTGTAAAATGTTGAACGACTACCCCAACTAAAATCTATCCACTCAACAAAAATTATTTCAGAGAAATCATACTCCATGGTTCGTTGTTCTTGTAGAATGTTGAACTAAAATCTATCCACTCAACAAAAATTATTTCAGAGAAATCATACTCCATGGTAAGTTGTTCTTGTAGAATGTTGAACGACTACCCCAACTAAAATCTATCCACTCAACAAAAATTATTTCAGAGAAATCATACTCCATGGTTCGTTGTTCTTGTAGAATGTTGAACGACTACCAGAACTAAAATCTATCCACTCAACAAAAATTATTTCAGAGAAATCATACTCCATGGTAAGTTGTTCTTGTAGAATGTTGAACGACTACCCCAACTAAAATCTATCCACTCAATAAAAATTATTTCAGAGAAATCATACTCCATGGTTCGTTGTTCTTGTAGAATGTTGAACGACTACCCCAACTAAAATCTATCCACTCAACAAAAATTATTTCACACCACAGACTCATCTTGGTCAGGATCGATTTGAAATCTATCATGGTTTCAGAGAAATCATACTCCATGGTTCGTTGTTCTTGTAAAATGTTGAACGACTACCCCAACTAAAATCTATCCACTCAACAAAAATTATTTCAGAGAAATCATACTCCATGGTTCGTTGTTCTTGTAGAATGTTGAACTAAAATCTATCCACTCAACAAAAATTATTTCAGAGAAATCATACTCCATGGTAAGTTGTTCTTGTAGAATGTTGAACGACTACCCCAACTAAAATCTATCCACTCAACAAAAATTATTTCAGAGAAATCATACTCCATGGTAAGTTGTTCTTGTAGAATGTTGAACGACTACCCCAACTAAAATCTATCCACTCAACAAAAATTATTTCAGAGAAATCATACTCCATGGTTCGTTGTTCTTGTAGAATGTTGAACGACTACCAGAACTAAAATCTATCCACTCAACAAAAATTATTTCAGAGAAATCATACTCCATGGTAAGTTGTTCTTGTAGAATGTTGAACGACTACCCCAACTAAAATCTATCCACTCAATAAAAATTATTTCAGAGAAATCATACTCCATGGTTCGTTGTTCTTGTAGAATGTTGAACGACTACCCCAACTAAAATCTATCCACTCAACAAAAATTATTTCACACCACAGACTCATCTTGGTCAGGATCGATTTGAAATCTATCATGGTTTCAGAGAAATCATACTCCATGGTTCGTTGTTCTTGTAGAATGTTGAACGACTACCCCAACTAAAATCTATCCACTCAATAAAAATTATTTCAGAGAAATCATACTCCATGGTTCGTTGTTCTTGTAGAATGTTGAACGACTACCCCAACTAAAATCTATCCACTCAACAACAATTATTTCACACCACGGACTCATCTTGGTCAGGATCGATTTGAAATCTATCATGGTTTCAGAGAAATCATAGTCCATGGTAAGTTGTTCTTGTAGAATGTTGAACGACTACCCCAACTAAAATGTATCCACTCAACAAAAATTATTTCACACCACAGACTCATCTTGGTCAGGATCGATTTGAAATCTATCATGGTTTCAGAGAAATCATACTCCATGGTTCGTTGTTCTTGTAAAATGTTGAACGACTACCCCAACTAAAATCTATCCACTCAACAAAAATTATTTCAGAGAAATCATACTCCATGGTAAGTTGTTCTTGTAGAATGTTGAACGACTACCCCTTACTAAAATCTATTAACTCAACAAAAATTATTTCACACCACAGACTCATCTTCTTCAGGATCGATTTGAAATCTATCATGGTTTCAGAGAAATCATAGTCCATGGTAAGTTGTTCTTGTAGAATGTTGAACGACTATCCCAACTAAAATCTATCCACTCTACAAAAATTATTTCACACCACAGACTCCTCTTATCCAGGATCGATTTGAAATCTATCATGGTTTCAGAGAAATCAGACTCCATGGTTCGTTGTTCTTGTAAAATGTTGAACGACTATCCCAACTAAAATCTATCCACTCAACAAAAATTATTTCACACCACAGACTCATCTTGGTCAGGATCGATTTGAAATCTATCATGGTTTCAGAGAAATCATACTCCATGGTTCGTTGTTCTTGTAGAATGTTGAACGACTACCCCAACTAAAATCTATCCACTGAACAAAAATTATTTCACACCACAGACTCATCTTGGTCAGGATCGATTTAAAATCTATCATGGTTTCAGAGAAATCATAGTCCATGGTAAGTTGTTCTTGTAGAATGTTGAACGACTACCCCAACTAAAATCTATCCACTCAACAAAAATTATTTCACACCACAGACTCATCTTGGTCAGGATCGATTTGAAATCTATCATGGTTTCAGAGAAATCATAGTCCATGGTAAGTTGTTCTTGTAGAATGTTGAACGACTACGCCAACTAAAATCTATCCACTCAACAAAAATTATTTCACACCACAGACTCATCTTGGTCAGGATCGATTTGAAATCTATCATGGTTTCAGAGAAATCATAGTCCATGGTAAGTTGTTCTTGTAGAATGTTGAACGACTACCCCAACTAAAATCTATCCACTCAACAAAAATTATTTCACACCACAGACTCATCTTGGTCAGGATCGATTTGAAATCTATCATGGTTTCAGAGAAATCATAGTCCATGGTAAGTTGTTCTTGTAGAATGTTGAACGACTACCCCAACTAAAATCTATCCACTGAACAAAAATTATTTCACACCACAGAATCATCTTGGTCAGGATCGATTTGAAATCTATCATGGTTTCAGAGAAATCATAGTCCATGGTAAGTTGTTCTTGTAGAATGTTGAACGACTATCCCAACTAAAATCTATCCACTCAACAAAAATTATTTCAGAGAAATCATACTCCATGGTTCGTTGTTCTTGTAGAATGTTGAACGACTACCCCAACTAAAATCTATCCACTCAACAAAAACTATTTCACACCACAGACTCATCTTGGCCAGGATCGATTTGAAATCTATCGTGGTTTCAGAGAATTCATAGTCCATGGTAAGTTGTTCATGTAGAATGTTGAACGACTATCCCAACTAAAATCTATCCACTCAACAAAAATTATTTCAGAGAAATCATACTCCATGGTTCGTTGTTCTTGTAGAATGTTGAACGACTACCCCAACTCATCCACTACCACTACCCCAACTATCCACTCAACAAAAATTATTTCAGAGAAATCATAGTCCATGGTAAGTTGTTCTTGTAGAATGTTGAACGACTACCCCAACTAAAATCTATCCACTCAACAAAAATTATTTCAGAGAAATTATACTCCATGGTTCGTTGTTCTTGTAGAATGTTGAACGACTACCCCAACTAAAATCTATCCACTCAACAAAAATTATTTCAGAGAAATCATACTCCATGGTAAGTTGTTCTTGTAGAATGTTGAATGACTACCCCAACTAAAATCTATCCACTCAACAAAAATTATTTCAGAGAAATCATACTCCATGGTAAGTTGTTCTTGTAGAATGTTGAACGACTACCCCAACTAAAATCTATTCACTCAACAAAACTGATTTCAGAGAAATCATACTCCATGGTTCGTTGTTCTTGTAGAATGTTGAACGACTACCCCAACTAAAATCTATCCACTCAACAAAAATTATTTCAGAGAAATCATACTCCATGGTAAGTTGTTCTTGTAGAATGTTGAACGACTACCCCAACTAAAATCTATCCACTCAACAAAAATTATTTCAGAGAAATCATACTCCATGGTTCGTTGTTCTTGTAGAATGTTGAACGACTACCCCAACTAAAATCTATCCACTCAACAAAAATTATTTCACACCACAGACTCATCTTGGTCAGGATCGATTTGAAATCTATCATGGTTTCAGAGAAATCATACTCCATGTTTCGTTGTTCTTGTAGAATGTTGAACGACTATCCCAACTAAAATCTATCCACTCAACAAAAATTATTTCAGAGAAATCATACTCCATGGTAAGTTGTTCTTGTAGAATGTTGAACGACTATCCCAACTAAAATCTATCCACTCAACAAAAATTATTTCACACCACAGACTCATCTTGGTCAGGATCGATTTGAAATCTATCATGGTTTCAGAGAAATCATACTCCATGGTAAGTTGTTCTTGTAGAATGTTGAACGACTACCCCTAACTAAAAACTATCCACTCAACAAAAATTATTTCAGAGAAATCATACTCCATGGTTCGTTGTTCTTGTAGAATGTTGAACGACTACCCCAACTAAAATCTATCCACTCAACAAAACTTATTTCAGAGAAATCATACTCCATGGTTCGTTGTTCTTGTAGAATGTTGAACGTCTACCCCAACTAAAATCTATCCACTCAACAAAAATTATTTCACAATACAGACTCATCTTGGTCAGGATCGATTTGAAATCTATCATGGTTTCAGAGAAATCATAGTCCGTGATAAGTTGTTCTTGTAGAATGTTGAACGACTACCCCAACTAAAATCTATCCACTCAACAAAAACTATTTCTCACCACAGACTCATCTTGGTCAGGATCGATTTGAAATCTATCATGGTTTCAGAGAAATCATAGTCCATGGTAAGTTGTTCTTGTAGAATGTTGAACGACTATCCCAACTAAAATCTATCCACTCAACAAAAATTATTTCACACCACACACTCACCTTGGTCAGGATCGATTTGAAAACTATCATGGTTTCAGAGAAATCATACTCCATGGTTCGTTGTTCTTGTAGAATGTTGAACGACTACCCCAACTAAAATCTATCCACTCAACAAAAATTATTTCACACCACAGACTCATCTTATTCAGGATCGATTTGAAATCTATCATGGTTTCAGAGAAATCATACTCCATGGTAAGTTGTTCTTGTAGAATGTTGAACGACTACCCCTAACTAAAAGCTATCCACTCAACAAAAATTATTTCAGAGAAATCATACTCCATGGTTCGTTGTTCTTGTAGAATGTTGAACGACTACCCCAACTAAAATCTATCCACTCAACAAAAATTATTTCAGAGAAATCATACTCCATGGTTCGTTGTTCTTGTAGAATGTTGAACGACTACCCCAACTAAAATCTATCCACTCAACAAAAATTATTTCACACCACAGACTCATCTTGGTCAGGATCGATTTGAAATCTATCATGGTTTCAGAGAAATCATACTCCATGGTTCGTTGTTCTTGTAAAATGTTGATCGACTACCCCAACTAAAATCTATCCACTCAACAAAAATTATTTCACACCACAGACTCATCTTGGTCAGGATCGATTTGAAATCTATCATGGTTTCAGAGAAAACATACTCCATGGTAAGTTGTTCTTGTAGAATGTTGAACGACTACCCCAACTAAAATCTATCCACTCAACAAAAATTATTTCACATCACAGACTCATCTTGGTCAGGATCGATTTGAAATCTATCATGGTTTCAGAGAAATCATAGTCCATGGTAAGTTGTTCTTGTAGAATGTTGAACGACTACCCCAACTAAAATCTATCCACTCAACAAAAATTATTTCACACCACAGAATCATCTTGGTCAGGATCGATTTGAAATCTATCATGGTTTCAGAGAAATCATAGTCCATGGTAAGTTGATCTTGTAGAATGTTGAACGACTATCCCAACTAAAATCTATCCACTCAACAAAAATTATTTCAGAGAAATCATACTCAATGGTTCGTTGTTCTTGTAGAATGTTGAACGACTACCCCAACTAAAATCTATCCACTCAACAAAAATTATTTCACACCACAGACTCATCTTGGTCAGGATCGATTTGAAATCTATCATGGTTTCAGAGAAATCATACTCCATGGTTCGTTGTTCTTGTAGAATGTTGAACGACTACCCCAACTAAAATCTATCCACTCAACAAAAATTATTTCACAATACAGACTCATCTTGGTCAGGATCGATTTGAAATCTATCATGGTTTCAGAGAAATCATACTCCATGGTAAGTTGTTCTTGTAGAAAAACTAACTAAAAACTATCCACTCAACAAAAATTATTTCAGAGAAATCATACTCCATGGTTCGTTGTTCTTGTAGAATGTTGAACGACTACCCCAACTAAAATCTATCCACTCAACAAAAATTATTTCAGACAAATCATACTCCATGGTTCGTTGTTCTTGTAGAATGTTGAACGACTACCCCAACTAAAATCTATCCACTCAACAAAAATTATTTCACACCACAGACTCATCTTGGTCAGGATCGATTTGAAATCTATCATGGTTTCAGAGAAATCATACTCCATGGTTCGTTGTTCTTGTAGAATGTTGAACGACTACCCCAACTAAAATCTATCCACTCAACAAAAATTATTTCACACCACAGACTCATCTTGGTCAGGATCGATTTGAAATATATCATGGTTTCAGAGAAATCATACTCCATGGTTCGTTGTTCTTGTAAAATGTTGATAGACTACCCCAACTAAAATCTATCCACTCAACAAAAATTATTTCACACCACAGACTCATCTTGGTCAGGATCGATTTGAAATCTATCATGGTTTCAGAGAAATCATACTCCATGGTTCGTTGTTCTTGTAGAATGTTGAACGACTACCCCAACTAAAATCTATCCACTCAACAAAAATTATTTCACACCACAGACTCATCTTGGTCAGGATCGATTTGAAATCTATCATGGTTTCAGAGAAATCATACTCCATGGTAAGTTGTTCTTGTAGAATGTTGAACGACTACCCCAACTAAAATCTATCCATTCAACAAAAATTATTCCACATCACACACTCATCTTGGTCAGGATCGATTTGAAATCTATCATGGTTTCAGAGAAATCATAGTCCATGGTAAGTTGTTCTTGTAGAATGTTGAACGACTACCCCAACTAAAATCTATCCACTCAACAAAAATTATTTCACACCACAGACTCATCTTGGTCAGGATCGATTTGAAATCTATCATGGTTTCAGAGAAATCATAGTCCATGGTAAGTTGTTCTTGTAGAATGTTGAACGACTATCCCAACTAAAATCTATCCACTCAACAAAAATTATTTCAGAGAAATCATACTCCATGGTTCGTTGTTCTTGTAGAATGTTGAACGACTACCCCAACTAAAATCTATCCACTCAACAAAAATTATTTCACACCACAGACTCATCTTGGTCAGGATCGATTTGAAATCTATCATGGTTTCAGAGAACTCATACTCCATGGTTCGTTGTTCTTGTAGAATGTTGAACGACTACCCCAACTAAAATCTATCCACTCAACAAAAATTATTTCACAATACAGACTCATCTTGGTCAGGATCGATTTGAAATCTATCATGGTTTCAGAGAAATCATACTCCATGGTTCGTTGTTCTTGTAGAATGTTGAACGACTACCCCTAACTAAAAACTATCCACTCAACAAAAATTATTTCAGAGAAATCATACTCCATGGTTCGTTGTTCTTGTAGAATGTTGAACGACTACCCCAACTAAAATCTATCCACTCAACAAAAATTATTTCAGAGAAATCATACTCCATGGTTCGTTGTTCTTGTAGAATGTTGAACGACTACCCCAACTAAAATCTATCCACTCAACAAAAATTATTTCACACCACAGACTCATCTTGGTCAGGATCGATTTGAAATCTATCATGGTTTCAGAGAAATCATACTCCATGGTTCGTTGTTCTTGTAGAATGTTGAACGACTACCCCAACTAAAATCTATCCACTCAACAAAAATTATTTCACACCACAGACTCATCTTGGTCAGGATCGATTTGAAATCTATCATGGTTTCAGAGAAATCATACTCCATGGTAAGTTGTTCTTGTAGAATGTTGAACGACTACCCCAACTAAAATCTATCCACTCAACAAAAATTATTTCACACCACAGACTCATCTTGGTCAGGATCGATTTGAAATCTATCATGGTTTCAGAGAAATCATACTCCATGGTAAGTTGTTCTTGTAGAATGTTGAACGACTACCCCAACTAAAATCTATCCACTCAACAAAAATTATTTCACACCACAGACTCATCTTGGTCAGGATCGATTTGAAATCTATCATGGTTTCAGAGAAATCATACTCCATGGTTCATTGTTCTTGTAGAATGTTGAACGACTATCCCAACTAAAATCTATCCACTCAACAAAAATTATTTCAGAGAAATCATAGTCCATGGTAAGTTGTTCTTGTAGAATGTTGAACGACTACCCCAACTAAAATCTATCCACTCAACAAAAATTATTTCACACCACAGACTCATCTTGGTCAGGATCGATTTGAAATCTATCATGGTTTCAGAGAAATCATACTCCATGGTTCGTTGTTCTTGTAGAATGTTGAACGACTACCCCTACTAAAATCTATCCACTTAACAAAAATTATTTCACACCACAGACTCATCTTGGTCAGGATCGATTTGAAATCTATCATGGTTTCAGAGAAATCATACTCCATGGTTCGTTGTTCTTGTAGAATGTTGAACGACTACCCCTAACTAAAATCTATCCACTCAACAAAAATTATTTCACACCACAGACTCATCTTGGTCAGGATCGATTTGAAATCTATCATGGTTTCAGAGAAATCACACTCCATGGTAAGTTGTTCTTGTAGAATGTTGAACGACTACCCCAACTAAAATCTATCCACTCAACAAAAATTATTTCACACCACAGACTCATCTTGGTCAGGATCGATTTGAAATCTATCATGGTTTCAGAGAAATCATACTCCATGGTAAGTTGTTCTTGTAGAATGTTGAACGACTACCCCAACTAAAATCTATCCACTCAACAAAAATTATTTCACACCACAGACTCATCTTGGTCAGGATCGATTTGAAATCTATCATGGTTTCAGAGAAATCATAGTCCATGGTAAGTTGTTCTTGTAGAATGTTGAACGACTATCCCAACTAAAATCTATCCACTCAACAAAAATTATTTCAGAGAAATCATACTCCATGGTTCGTTGTTCTTGTAGAATGTTGAACGACTACCCCAACTAAAATCTATCCACTCAACAAAAATTATTTCACACCACAGACTCATCTTGGTCAGGATCGATTTGAAATCTATCATGGTTTCAGAGAAATCATACTCCATGGTTCATTGTTCTTGTAGAATGTTGAACGACTATCCCAACTAAAATCTATCCACTCAACAAAAATTATTTCAGAGAAATCATACTCCATGGTAAGTTGTTCTTGTAGAATGTTGAACGACTACCCCAACTAAAATCTATCCACTCAACAAAAATTATTTCACACCACAGACTCATCTTGGTCAGGATCGATTTGAAATCTATCATGGTTTCAGAGAAATCATACTCCATGGTTCATTGTTCTTGTAGAATGTTGAACGACTATCCCAACTAAAATCTATCCACTCAACAAAAATTATTTCAGAGAAATCATACTCCATGGTAAGTTGTTCTTGTAGAATGTTGAACGACTACCCCAACTAAAATCTATCCACTCAACAAAAATTATTTCACACCACAGACTCATCTTGGTCAGGATCGATTTGAAATCTATCATGGTTTCAGAGAAATCATAGTCCATGGTAAGTTGTTCTTGTAGAATGTTGAACGACTATCCCAACTAAAATCTATCCACTCAACAAAAATTATTTCAGAGAAATCATACTCCATGGTTCGTTGTTCTTGTAAAATGTTGAACGACTACCCCAACTAAAATCTATCCACTCAACAAAAATTATTTCACACCACAGACTCATCTTGTTCAGGATCGATTTGAAATCTATCATGGTTTCAGAGAAATCATACTCCATGGTTCATTGTTCTTGTAAAATGTTGAACGACTATCCCAACTAAAATCTATCCACTCAACAAAAATTATTTCAGAGAAATCATACTCCATGGTAAGTTGTTCTTGTAGAATGTTGAACGACTATCCCAACTAAAATCTATCCACTCAACAAAAATTATTTCAGAGAAATCATACTCCATATTTCGTTGTTCTTGTAGAATGTTGAACGACTACCCCAACTAAAATCTATCCACTCAACAAAAATTATTTCACACCACAGACTCATCTTGGTCAGGATCGATTTGAAATCTATCATGGTTTCAGAGAAATCATACTCCATGGTTCGTTGTTCTTGTAGAATGTTGAACGACTACCCCAACTAAAATCTATCCACTCAACAAAAATTATTTCACACCACAGACACATCTTGGTCAGGATCGATTTGAAATCTATGATGGTTTCAGAGAAATCATACTCCATGATAAGTTGTTCTTGTAGAATGTTGAACGACTACCCCAACTAAAATCTATTGACTCAACAAAAATTATTTCAGAGAAATCATACTCCATGGTAAGTTGTTCTTGTAGAATGTTGAACGACTACCCCAACTAAAATCTATCCACTCAACAAAAATTATTTCACACCACAGACTCATCTTGGTCAGGATCGATTTGAAATCTATTATGGTTTCAGAGAAATCATACTCCATGGTAAGTTGTTCTTGTAGAATGTTGAACGACTACCCCAACTAAAATCTATCCACTCAACAAAAATTATTTCATACCACAGACTCATCTTGGTCATAATCGATTTGAAATCTATCATGGTTTTAGAGAAATCATACTCCATTTTAAGTTGTTCTTGTAGAATGTTGAACGACTACCCCAACTAAAATCTATCCACTCAACAAAAATTATTTCACACCACAGACTCATCTTGGTCAGGATCGATTTGAAATCTATCATGGTTTCAGAGAAATCATAGTCCATGGTAAGTTGTTCTTGTAGAATGTTGAACGACTACCCCAACTAAAATCTATCCACTCAACAAAAATTATTTCACACCACAGACTCATCTTGGTCAGGATCGATTTGAAATCTATCATGGTTTCAGAGAAATCATAGTCCATGGTAAGTTGTTCTTGTAGAATGTTGAACGACTACCCCAACTAAAATCTATCCACTCAACAAAAATTATTTCACACCACAGACTCATCTTGGTCAGGATCGATTTGAAATCTATCATGGTTTCAGAGAAATCATACTCCATGGTAAGTTGTTCTTGTAGAATGTTGAACGACTACCCCAACTAAAATCTATCCACTCAACAAAAATTATTTCACACCACAGACTCATCTTGGTCAGGATCGATTTGAAATCTATCATGGTTTCAGAGAAATCATAGTCCATGGTAAGTTGTTCTTGTAGAATGTTGAACGACTATCACAACTAAAATCTATCCACTCAACAAAAATTATTTCAGAGAAATCATACTCCATGGTTCGTTGTTCTTGTAGAATGTTGAACGACTACCCCAACTAAAATCTATCCACTCAACAAAAATTATTTCACACCACAGACTCATCTTGGTCAGGATCGATTTGAAATCTGTCATGGTTTCAGAGAAATCATACTCCATGGTTCGTTGTTCTTGTAAAATGTTGAACGACTACCCCAACTAAAATCTATCCACTCAACAAAAATTATTTCACACCACAGACTCATCTTGGTCAGGATCGATTTGCAATCTATCATGGTTTCAGAGAAATGGTTCATTGTTCTAGTAGAATGTTGAACGACTATCCCAACTAAAATCTATCCACTCAACAAAAATTATTTCAGAGAAATCATACTCCATGGTAAGTTGTTCTTGTAGAATGTTGAACGACTACCCCAACTAAAATCTATCCACTCAACAAAAATTATTTCACACCACAGACTCATCTTGGTCAGGATCGATTTGAAATCTATCATGGTTTCAGAGAAATCATAGTCCATGGTAAGCTGTTCTTGTAGAATGTTGAACGACTATCCCAACTAAAATCTATCCACTCAACAAAAATTATTTCAGAGAAATCATACTCCATGGTTCGTTGTTCTTGTAGAATGTTGAACGACTACCCCAACTAAAATCTATCCACTCAACAAAAATTATTTCACACCACAGACTCATCTTGGTCAGGATCGATTTGAAATCTATCATGGTTTCAGAGAAATCATACTCCATGGTTCGTTGTTCTTGTAAAATGTTGAACGACTACCCCAACTAAAATCTATCCACTCAACAAAAATTATTTCACACCACAGACTCATCTTGGTCAGGATCGATTGGAAATCTATGATGGTTTCAGAGAAATCATACTCCATGGTAAGTTGTTCTTGTAGAATGTTGAACGACTACCCCAACTAAAATCTATCCACTCAACAAAAATTATTTCACACCACAGACTCATCTTGGTCAGGATCGATTTGAAATCTATCATGGTTTCAGAGAAATCATACTCCATGGTAAGTGGTTCTTGTAGAATGTTGAACGACTACCCCAACTAAAATCTATCCACTCAACAAAAATTATTTCATACCACAGAATCATCTTGGTCAGGATCGATTTGAAATCTATCATGGTTTTAGAGAGATCATACTCCATGGTAAGTTGTTCTTGTAGAATGTTGAACGACTACCCCAACTAAAATCTATCCACTCAACAAAAATTATTTCACACCACAGACTCATCTTGGTCAGGATCGATTTGAAATCTATCATGGTTTCAGAGAAATCATAGTCCATGGTAAGTTGTTCTTGTAGAATGTTGAACGACTACCCCAACTAAAATCTATCCACTCAACAAAAATTATTTCACACCACAGACTCATCTTGGTCATAATCGATTTGAAATCTATCATGGTTTCAGAGAAATCATAGTCCATGGTAAGTTGTTCTTGTAGAATGTTGAACGACTATCCCAACTAAAATCTATCCACTCAACAAAAATTATTTCAGAGAAATCATACTCCATGGTAAGTTGTTCTTGTAGAATGTTGAACGACTACCCCAACTAAAATCTATCCACTCAACAAAAATTATTTCACACCACAGACTCATCTTGATCAGGATCGATTTGAAATCTATCATGGTTTCAGAGAAATCATAGTCCATGGTAAGTTGTTCTTGTAGAATGTTGAACGACTATCTCAACTAAAATCTATCCACTCAACAAAAATTATTCCAGAGAAATCATACTCCATGGTAAGTTGTTCTTGTAGAATGTTGAACGACTACCCCAATTAAAATCTATCCACTCAACAAAAATTATTTCACACCACAGACTCATGTTATTCAGGATCGATTTGAAATCTATCATGGTTTCAGAGAAATCATACTCCATGTTTCGTTGTTCTTGCAAAATGTTGAACGACTACCCCAACTAAAATCTATCCACTCAACAAAAATTATTTCACACCACAGACTCATCTTGGTCAGGATCGATTTGAAATCTATCATGGTTTCAGAGAAATCATAGTCCATGGTAAGTTGTTCTTGTAAAATGTTGAGCGACTATCCCAACTAAAATCTATCCACTCAACAAAAATTATTTCATACCACAGACTCATCTTGGTCAGGATCGATTTGAAATCTATCATGGTTTTAGAGAAATCATACTCCATGGTAAGTTGTTCTTGTAGAATGTTGAACGACTACCCCAACTAAAATCTATACACTCAACAAAAATTATTTCACACCACAGACTCATCTTGGTCAGGACCGATTTGAAATCTATCATGGTTTCAGAGAAATCATAATCCATGGTAAGTTGTTCTTGTAGAATGTTGAACGACTACCCCAACTAAAATCTATCCACTCAACAAAAATTATTTCACACCACAGACTCATCTTGGTCAGGATCGATTTGAAATCTATCATGGTTTCAGAGAAATCTTAGTCCATGGTAAGTTGTTCTTGTAGAATGTTGAACGACTATCCCAACTAAAATCTATCCACTCAACAAAAATTATTTCAGAGAAATCATACTCCATGGTTCGTTGTTCTTGTAGAATGTTGAACGACTACCCCAACTAAAATCTATCCACTCAACAAAAATTATTTCACACCACAGACTCATCTTGGTCAGGATCGATTTGAAATCTATCATGGTTTCAGAGAAATCATAGTCCATGGTAAGTTGTTCTTGTAGAATGTTGAACGACTATCCCAACTAAAATCTATCCACTCAACAAAAATTATTCCAGAGAAATCATACTCCATGGTAAGTTGTTCTTGTAGAATGTTGAACGACTATCCCAACTAAAATCTATCCACTCAACAAAAATTATTTCACACCACAGACTCATCTTGGTCAGGATCGATTTGAAATCTATCATGGTTTCAGAGAAATCATACTCCATGTTTCGTTGTTCTTGTAAAATGTTGAACGACTACCCCAACTAAAATCTATCCACTCAACGAAAATTATTTCACACCACAGACTCATCTTGGTCAGGATCGATTTGAAATCTATCATGGTTTCAGAGAAATCATACTCCATGGTTCGTTGTTCTTGTAGAATGTTGAACGACTACCCCAACTAAAATCTATCCACTCAACAAAAATTATTTCACACCACAGACTCATCTTGGTTAGGATCGATTTGAAATCTATCATGGTTTCAGAGAAATCATACTCCATGGTTCGTTGTTCTTGTAGAATGTTGAACGACTACCCCAACTAAAATCTATCCACTCAACAAAAATTATTTCACACCACAGACTCATCTTGGTCAGGATCGATTTGAAATCTATCATGGTTTCAGAGAAATCATAGTCCATGGTAAGTTGTTCTTGTAGAATGTTGAACGACTACCCCAACTAAAATCTATCCACTCAACAAAAATTATTTCACACCACAGACTCATCTTGGTCAGGATCGATTTGAAATCTATCATGGTTTCAGAGAAATCATAGTCCATGGTAAGTTGTTCTTGTAGAATGTTGAACGACTACCCCAACTAAAATCTATCCACTCAACAAAAATTATTTCACACCACAGACTCATCTTGGTCAGGATCGATTTGAAATCTATCATGGTTTCAGAGAAATCATAGTCCATGGTAAGTTGTTCTTGTAGAATGTTGAACGACTACCCCAACTGAAATCTATCCACTCAACAAAAATTATTTCAGAGAAATCATACTCCATGGTTCGTTGTTCTTGTAGAATGTTGAACGACTACCCCAACTAAAATCTATCCACTCAACAAAAATTATTTCACACCACAGACTCATCTTGGTCAGGATCGATTTGAAATCTATCATGGTTTCAGAGAAATCATACTCCATGGTTCGTTATTCTTGTAAAATGTTGAACGACTACCCCAACTAAAATCTATCCACTCAACAAAAATTATTTCAGGGAAATCATACTCCATTTTTCGTTGTTCTTGTAGAATGTTGAACGACTATCCCAACTAAAATCTATCCACTCAACAAAAATTATTTCAGAGAAATCATACTCCATGGTTCGTTGTTCTTGTAGAATGTTGAACGACTACCCCAACTAAAATCTATCCACTCAACAAAAATTATTTTAGAGAAATCATACTCCATGGTAAGTTGTTCTTGTAGAATGTTGAACGGCTACCCCAACTAAAATCTATCCACTCAACAAAAATTATTTCAGAGAAATCATACTCCATGGTTCGTTGTTCTTGTAGAATGTTGAACGACTACCCCAAATTAAATCTATCCACTCAACAAAAATTATTTCAGAGAAATCATACTCCATGGTAAGTTGTTCTTCTAGAATGTTGAACGACTACCCCAACTAAAATCTATCCACTCATCAAAAATTATTTCAGAGAAATCATACTCCATGGTAAGTTGTTCTTGTAGAATGTTGAACGACTATCCCAACTAAAATCTATCCACTCAACAAAAATTATTTCACACCACAGACTCATCTTGGTCAGGATCGATTTGAAATCTATCATGGTTTCAGAGAAATCATACTCCATGGTTCGTTGTTCTTGTAGAATGTTGAACGACTACCCCAACTAAAATCTATCCACTCAACAAAAATTATTTCACACCACAGACTCATCTTGGTCAGGATCGATTTGAAATCTATCATGGTTTCAGAGAAATCATAGTCCATGGTAAGTTGTTCTTGTAGAATGTTGAACGACTACCCCAACTAAAATCTATCCACTCAACAAAAATTATTTCACACCACAGACTCATCTTGGTCAGGATCGATTTGAAATCTATCATGGTTTCAGAGAAATCATAGTCCATGGTAAGTTGTTCTTGTAGAATGTTGAACGACTACCCCAACTAAAATCTATCCACTCAACAAAAATTATTTCACACCACAGACTCATCTTGGTCAGGATCGATTTGAAATATATCATGGTTTCAGAGAAATCATAGTCCATGGTAAGTTGTTCTTGTAGAATGTTGAACGACTACCCCAACTGAAATCTATCCACTCAACAAAAATTATTTCAGAGAAATCATACTCCATGGTTCGTTGTTCTTGTAGAATGTTGAACGACTACCCCAACTAAAATCTATCCACTCAACAAAAATTATTTCACACCACAGACTCATCTTGGTCAGGATCGATTTGAAATCTATCATGGTTTCAGAGAAATCATACTCCATGGTTCGTTATTCTTGTAAAATGTTGAACGACTACCCCAACTAAAATCTATCCACTCAACAAAAATTATTTCAGGGAAATCATACTCCATTTTTCGTTGTTCTTGTAGAATGTTGAACGACTATCCCAACTAAAATCTATCCACTCAACAAAAATTATTTCAGAGAAATCATACTCCATGGTTCGTTGTTCTTGTAGAATGTTGAACGACTACCCCAACTAAAATCTATCCACTCAACAAAAATTATTTTAGAGAAATCATACTCCATGGTAATTTGTTCTTGTAGAATGTTGAACGGCTACCCCAACTAAAATCTATCCACTCAACAAAAATTATTTCAGAGAAATCATACTCCATGGTTCGTTGTTCTTGTAGAATGTTGAACGACTACCCCAACTAAAATCTATCCACTCAACAAAAATTATTTCAGAGAAATCATACTCCATGGTAAGTTGTTCTTCTAGAATGTTGAACGACTACCCCAACTAAAATCTATCCACTCATCAAAAATTATTTCAGAGAAATCATACTCCATGGTAAGTTGTTCTTGTAGAATGTTAAACGACTACCCCAACTAAAATCTATCCACTCAACAAAAATTATTTCACACCACAGGCTCATCTTGGTCAGGATCGATTTGAAATCTATCATGGTTTCAGAGAAATCATACTCCATGGTTCGTTGTTCTTGTAAAATGTTGAACGACTATCCCAACTAAAATCTATCCACTCAACAAAAATTATTTCAGAGAAATCATACTCCATGGTAAGTTGTTCTTGTAGAATGTTGAACGACTATCCCAACTAAAATTATTTCACACCACAGACTCATCTTGGTCAGGATCGATTTGAAATCTATCATGGTTTCAGAGAAATCATAGTCCATGGTAAGTTGTTCTTGTAGAATGTTGAACGACTATCCCAACTAAAATCTATCCACTCAACAAAAATTATTTCAGAGAAATCATACTCCATGGTTCGTTGTTCGTGTAGAATGTTGAACGACTACCCCAACTAAAATCTATCCACTCAACAAAAATTATTTCACACCACAGACTCATCTTGGTCAGGATCGATTTGAAATCTATCATGGTTTCAGAGAAATCATAGTCCATGGTAAGTTGTTCTTGTAGAATGTTGAACGACTATCCCAACTAAAATCTATCCACTCAACAAAAATTATTTCACACCACAGACTCATCTTGGTCAGGATCGATTTGAAATCTATCATGGTTTCAAAGAAATCATACTCCATGGTAAGTTGTTCTTGTAGAATGTTGAACGACGACATCAACTAAAATCTATCCACTCAACAAAAATTATTTCACACCACAGACTCATCTTGGTCAGGATCGATTTGAAATCTATCATGGTTTCAGAGAAATCATACTCCATGTTTCGTTGTTCTTGTAAAATGTTGAACGACTACCCCAACTAAAATCTATCCACTCAACAAAAATTATTTCACACCACAGACTCATCTTGGTCAGGATCGATTTGAAATCTATCATGGTTTCAGAGAAATCATACTCCATGGTTCGTTGTTCTTGTAGAATGTTGAACGACTACCCCAACTAAAATCTATCCACTCAACAAAAATTATTTCACACCACAGACTCATCTTGGTCAGGATCGATTTGAAATCTATCATGGTTTCAGAGAAATCATACTCCATGGTTCGTTGTTCTTGTAGAATGTTGAACGACTACCCCTAACTAAAACGTATCCACTCAACAAAAACTATTTCACACCACAGACTCATCTTGGTCAGGATCGATTTGAAATCTATCATGGTTTCAGAGAAATCATAGTCCATGGTAAGTTGTTCTTGTAGAATGTTGAACGACTACCCCAACTAAAATCTATCCACTCAACAAAAATTATTTCACACCACAGACTCATCTTGGTCAGGATCGATTTGAAATCTATCATGGTTTCAGAGAAATCATAGTCCATGGTAAGTTGTTCTTGTAGAATGTTGAACGACTACCCCAACTAAAATCTATCCACTCAACAAAAATTATTTCACACCACAGACTCATCTTGGTCAGGATCGATTTGAAATCTATCATGGTTTCAGAGAAATCATAGTCCATGGTAAGTTGTTCTTGTAGAATGTTGAACGACTACCCCAACTGAAATCTATCCACTCAACAAAAATTATTTCAGAGAAATCATACTCCATGGTTCGTTGTTCTTGTAGAATGTTGAACGACTACCCCAACTAAAATCTATCCACTCAACAAAAATTATTTCACACCACAGACTCATCTTGGTCAGGATCGATTTGAAATCTATCATGGTTTCAGAGAAATCATACTCCATGGTTCGTTATTCTTGTAAAATGTTGAACGACTACCCCAACTAAAATCTATCCACTCAACAAAAATTATTTCAGGGAAATCATACTCCATTTTTCGTTGTTCTTGTAGAATGTTGAACGACTATCCCAACTAAAATCTATCCACTCAACAAAAATTATTTCAGAGAAATCATACTCCATGGTTCGTTGTTCTTGTAGAATGTTGAACGACTACCCCAACTAAAATCTATCCACTCAACAAAAATTATTTTAGAGAAATCATACTCCATGGTAAGTTGTTCTTGTAGAATGTTGAACGGCTACCCCAACTAAAATCTATCCACTCAACAAAAATTATTTCAGAGAAATCATACTCCATGGTTCGTTGTTCTTGTAGAATGTTGAACGACTACCCCAACTAAAATCTATCCACTCAACAAAAATTATTTCAGAGAAATCATACTCCATGGTAAGTTGTTCTTCTAGAATGTTGAACGACTACCCCAACTAAAATCTATCCACTCATCAAAAATTATTTCAGAGAAATCATACTCCATGGTAAGTTGTTCTTGTAGAATGTTGAACGACTATCCCAACTAAAATCTATCCACTCAACAAAAATTATTTCACACCACAGACTCATCTTGGTCAGGATCGATTTGAAATCTATCATGGTTTCAGAGAAATCATACTCCATGGTTCGTTGTTCTTGTAGAATGTTGAACGACTACCCCAACTAAAATCTATCCACTCAACAAAAATTATTTCACACCACAGACTCATCTTGGTCAGGATCGATTTGAAATCTATCATGGTTTCAGAGAAATCATAGTCCATGGTAAGTTGTTCTTGTAGAATGTTGAACGACTACCCCAACTAAAATCTATCCACTCAACAAAAATTATTTCACACCACAGACTCATCTTGGTCAGGATCGATTTGAAATCTATCATGGTTTCAGAGAAATCATAGTCCATGGTAAGTTGTTCTTGTAGAATGTTGAACGACTACCCCAACTAAAATCTATCCACTCAACAAAAATTATTTCACACCACAGACTCATCTTGGTCAGGATCGATTTGAAATATATCATGGTTTCAGAGAAATCATAGTCCATGGTAAGTTGTTCTTGTAGAATGTTGAACGACTACCCCAACTGAAATCTATCCACTCAACAAAAATTATTTCAGAGAAATCATACTCCATGGTTCGTTGTTCTTGTAAAATGTTGAACGACTACCCCAACTAAAATCTATCCACTCAACAAAAATTATTTCACACCACAGACTCATCTTGGTCAGGATCGATTTGAAATCTATCATGGTTTCAGAGAAATCATACTCCATGGTTCGTTATTCTTGTAAAATGTTGAACGACTACCCCAACTAAAATCTATCCACTCAACAAAAATTATTTCAGGGAAATCATACTCCATTTTTCGTTGTTCTTGTAGAATGTTGAACGACTATCCCAACTAAAATCTATCCACTCAACAAAAATTATTTCAGAGAAATCATACTCCATGGTTCGTTGTTCTTGTAGAATGTTGAACGACTACCCCAACTAAAATCTATCCACTCAACAAAAATTATTTTAGAGAAATCATACTCCATGGTTCGTTGTTCTTGTAGAATGTTGAACGGCTACCCCAACTAAAATCTATCCACTCAACAAAAATTATTTCAGAGAAATCATACTCCATGGTTCGTTGTTCTTGTAGAATGTTGAACGGCTACCCCAACTAAAATCTATCCACTCAACAAAAATTATTTCAGAGAAATCATACTCCATGGTTCGTTGTTCTTGTAGAATGTTGAACGACTACCCCAACTAAAATCTATCCACTCAACAAAAATTATTTCAGAGAAATCATACTCCATGGTAAGTTGTTCTTCTAGAATGTTGAACGACTACCCCAACTAAAATCTATCCACTCATCAAAAATTATTTCAGAGAAATCATACTCCATGGTAAGTTGTTCTTGTAGAATGTTAAACGACTACCCCAACTAAAATCTATCCACTCAACAAAAATTATTTCACACCACAGGCTCATCTTGGTCAGGATCGATTTGAAATCTATCATGGTTTCAGAGAAATCATACTCCATGGTTCGTTGTTCTTGTAAAATGTTGAACGACTATCCCAACTAAAATCTATCCACTCAACAAAAATTATTTCAGAGAAATCATACTCCATGGTAAGTTGTTCTTGTAGAATGTTGAACGACTATCCCAACTAAAATCTATCCACTCAACAAAAATTATTTCACACCACAGACTCATCTTGGTCAGGATCGATTTGAAATCTATCATGGTTTCAGAGAAATCATACTCCATGGTAAGTTGTTCTTGTAGAATGTTGAACGACTACCCCTAACTAAAATCTATTCACTCAACAAAAATTATTTCAGAGAAATCATACTCCATGATTCGTTGTTCTTGTAGAATGTTGAACGACTATCCCAACTAAAATTTATCCACTCAACAAAAATTATTTCAGAGAAATCATACTCCATGGTAAGTTGTTCTTGTAGAATGTTGAACGACTACCCCTAACTAAAATCTATTCACTCAACAAAAATTATTTCAGAGAAATCATACTCCATGGTTCGTTGTTCTTGTAGAATGTTGAACGACTACCCCAACTAAAATCTATCCACTCAACAAAAATTATTTCACAATACAGACTCATCTTGGTCAGGATCGATTTGAAATCTATCATGGTTTCAGCGAAATCATAGTAAATAGTTGTTCTTGTAGAATGTTGAACGACTACCCCAACTAAAATCTATCCACTCAACAAAAATTATTTCACACCACAGACTCATCTTGGTCAGGATCGATTTGAAATCTATCATGGTTTCAGAGAAATCATAGTCCATGGTAAGTTGTTCTTGTAGAATGTTGAACGACTACCCCAACTAAAATCAATCCACTCAACAAAAATTATTTCACACCACAGACTCATCTTGGTCAGGATCGATTTGAAATTACCATGGTTCGTTGCTCTTGTAGAATGTTGAACGACTATCCCAACTAAAATCTATCCACTCAACAAAAATTATTTCAGAGAAATCATAGTCCATGGTAAGTTGTTCTTGTAGAATGTTGAACGACTACCCCAACTAAAATCTATCCACTCAACAAAAATTATTTCAGAGAAATCATACACCATGGTAAGTTGTTCTTGTAGAATGTTGAACGACTACCCCAACGAAAATCTATCCACTCAACAAAAATTATTTCACACCACAGACTCATCTTGGTCAGGATCGATTTGAAATCTATCATGGTTTCAGAGAAATCATAGTCCATGGTAAGTTGTTCTTGTAGAATGTTGAACGACTATCCCAACTAAAATCTATCCACTCAACAAAAATTATTTCAGAGAAATCATACTCCATGGTTCGTTGTTCTTGTAGAATGTTGAACGACTACCCCAACTAAAATCTATCCACTCAACAAAAATTATTTCACACCACAGACTCATCTTGGTCAGGATCGATTTGAAATCTATCATGGTTTCAGTGAAATCATACTCCATGGTAAGTTGTTCTTGTAGAATGTTGAACGACTACCCCAACTAAAATCTATCCACTCAACAAAAATTATTTCACACCACAGACTCATCTTGGTCAGGATCGATTTGAAATCTATCATGGTTTCAGAGAAATCATAGTCCATGGTAAGTTGTTCTTGTAGAATGTTGAACGACTATCCCAACTAAAATCTATCCACTTAACAAAAATTATTTCAGAGAAATCATACTCCATGGTAAGTTGTTCTTGTAGAATGTTGAACCACTACCCCAACTAAAATCTATCCACTCAACAAAAAATATTTCACACCACAGACTCATCTTGGTCAGGATCGATTTGAAATTTATCATGGTTTCAGAGAAATCATAGTCCATGGTAAGTTGTTCTTGTAGAATGTTGAACGACTATCCCAACTCAAATCTATCCACTCAACAAAAATTATTTCACACCACAGACTCATCTTGGTCAGGATCGATTTGAAATCTATCATGGTTTCAGAGAAATCATACTCCATGGTTCGCTGTTCTTGTAAAATGTTGAACGACTACCCCAACTAAAATCTATCCACTCAACAAAAATTATTTCACACCACAGACTCATCTTGGTCAGGATCGATTTGAAATCTATCATGGTTTCAGATAAATCATACTCCATGGTTCGTTGTTCTTGTAGAATGTTGAACGACTATCCCAACTAAAATCTATCCACTCAACAAAAATTATTTCAGAGAAATCATACTCCATGGTTCGTTGTTCTTGTAGAATGTTGAACGACTATCCCAACTAAAATATATCCACTCAACAAAAATTATTTCACACCACAGACTCATCTTGGTCAGGATCGATTTGAAATCTATCATGGTTTCAGATAAATCATACTCCATGGTTCGTTGTTCTTGTAGAATGTTGAACGACTATCCCAACTAAAATCTATCCACTCAACAAAAATTATTTCAGAGAAATCATACTCCATGGTTCGTTGTTCTTGTAGAATGTTGAACGACTACCCCAACTAAAATCTATCCACTCAACAAAAATTATTTCAGAGAAATCATACTCCATGGTTCGTTGTTATTGTAGAATGTTGAACGACTACCCCAACTAAAATCTATCCACTCAACAAAAATTATTTCAGAGAAATCATACTCTTTCTTGTAGAATGTTGAACGACTACCCCAACTAAAATCTATCCACTCAACAAAAATTATTTCATACCACAGACTCATCTTGGTCAGGATCGATTTGAAATCTATCATGGTTTTAGAGAGATCATACTCCATGGTAAGTTGTTCTTGTAGAATGTTGAACGACTACCCCAACTAAAATCTATCCACTCAACAAAAATTATTTCACACCACAGACTCATCTTGGTCAGGATCGATTTGAAATCTATCATGGTTTCAGAGAAATCATAGTCCATGGTAAGTTGTTCTTGTAGAATGTTGAACGACTACCCCAACTAAAATCTATCCACTCAACAAAAATTATTTCACCCCACAGACTCATCTTGGTCAGGATCGATTTGAAATCTATCATGGTTTCAGAGAAATCATAGTCCATGGTAAGTTGTTCTTGTAGAATGTTGAACGACTATCCCAACTAAAATCTATCCACTCAACAAAAATTATTTCAGAGAAATCATACTCCATGGTAAGTTGTTCTTGTAGAATGTTGAACGACTACCCCAACTAAAATCTATCCACTCAACAAAAATTATTTCACACCACAGACTCATCTTGATCAGGATCGATTTGAAATCTATCATGGTTTCAGAGAAATCATAGTCCAATGTAAGTTGTTCTTGTAGAATGTTGAACGACTATCTCAACTAAAATCTATCCACTCAACAAAAATTATTAAAGAGAAATCATACTCCATGGTAAGTTGTTCTTGTAGAATGTTGAACGACTACCCCAATTAAAATCTATCCACTCAACTAAAATTATTTCACACCACAGACTCATCTTATTCAGGATCGATTTGAAATCTATCATGGTTTCAGAGAAATCATACTCCATGTTTCGTTGTTCTTGTAAAATGTTGAACGACTACCCCAACTAAAATCTATCCACTCAACAAAAATTATTTCACACCACAGACTCATCTTGGTCAGGATCGATTTGAAATCTATCATGGTTTCAGTGAAATCATACTCCATGGTAAGTTGTTCTTGTAGAATGTTGAACGACTACCCCAACTAAAATCTATCCACTCAACAAAAATTATTTCACACCACAGACTCATCTTGGTCAGGATCGATTTGAAATCTATCATGGTTTCAGAAAAATCATAGTCCATGGTAAGTTGTTCTTGTAGAATGTTGAA
This sequence comes from Xylota sylvarum, assembly GCA_905220385.1. NCBI lineage: Eukaryota > Metazoa > Arthropoda > Insecta > Diptera > Syrphidae > Xylota > Xylota sylvarum. The sequence goes on from CAJMZQ010000094.1 coordinate 443,253, forward strand.
CGACTATCCCAACTAAAATCTATCCACTTAACAAAAATTATTTCAGAGAAATCATACTCCATGGTAAGTTGTTCTTGTAGAATGTTGAACCACTACCCCAACTAAAATCTATCCACTCAACAAAAAATATTTCACACCACAGACTCATCTTGGTCAGGATCGATTTGAAATTTATCATGGTTTCAGAGAAATCATAGTCCATGGTAAGTTGTTCTTGTAGAATGTTGAACGACTATCCCAACTCAAATCTATCCACTCAACAAAAATTATTTCACACCACAGACTCATCTTGGTCAGGATCGATTTGAAATCTATCATGGTTTCAGAGAAATCATACTCCATGGTTCGCTGTTCTTGTAAAATGTTGAACGACTACCCCAACTAAAATCTATCCACTCAACAAAAATTATTTCACACCACAGACTCATCTTGGTCAGGATCGATTTGAAATCTATCATGGTTTCAGATAAATCATACTCCATGGTTCGTTGTTCTTGTAGAATGTTGAACGACTATCCCAACTAAAATCTATCCACTCAACAAAAATTATTTCAGAGAAATCATACTCCATGGTTCGTTGTTCTTGTAGAATGTTGAACGACTATCCCAACTAAAATATATCCACTCAACAAAAATTATTTCACACCACAGACTCATCTTGGTCAGGATCGATTTGAAATCTATCATGGTTTCAGATAAATCATACTCCATGGTTCGTTGTTCTTGTAGAATGTTGAACGACTATCCCAACTAAAATCTATCCACTCAACAAAAATTATTTCAGAGAAATCATACTCCATGGTTCGTTGTTCTTGTAGAATGTTGAACGACTACCCCAACTAAAATCTATCCACTCAACAAAAATTATTTCAGAGAAATCATACTCCATGGTTCGTTGTTATTGTAGAATGTTGAACGACTACCCCAACTAAAATCTATCCACTCAACAAAAATTATTTCAGAGAAATCATACTCTTTCTTGTAGAATGTTGAACGACTACCCCAACTAAAATCTATCCACTCAACAAAAATTATTTCATACCACAGACTCATCTTGGTCAGGATCGATTTGAAATCTATCATGGTTTTAGAGAGATCATACTCCATGGTAAGTTGTTCTTGTAGAATGTTGAACGACTACCCCAACTAAAATCTATCCACTCAACAAAAATTATTTCACACCACAGACTCATCTTGGTCAGGATCGATTTGAAATCTATCATGGTTTCAGAGAAATCATAGTCCATGGTAAGTTGTTCTTGTAGAATGTTGAACGACTACCCCAACTAAAATCTATCCACTCAACAAAAATTATTTCACCCCACAGACTCATCTTGGTCAGGATCGATTTGAAATGTATCATGGTTTCAGAGAAATCATAGTCCATGGTAAGTTGTTCTTGTAGAATGTTGAACGACTATCCCAACTAAAATCTATCCACTCAACAAAAATTATTTCAGAGAAATCATACTCCATGGTAAGTTGTTCTTGTAGAATGTTGAACGACTACCCCAACTAAAATCTATCCACTCAACAAAAATTATTTCACACCACAGACTCATCTTGATCAGGATCGATTTGAAATCTATCATGGTTTCAGAGAAATCATAGTCCAATGTAAGTTGTTCTTGTAGAATGTTGAACGACTATCTCAACTAAAATCTATCCACTCAACAAAAATTATTAAAGAGAAATCATACTCCATGGTAAGTTGTTCTTGTAGAATGTTGAACGACTACCCCAATTAAAATCTATCCACTCAACTAAAATTATTTCACACCACAGACTCATCTTATTCAGGATCGATTTGAAATCTATCATGGTTTCAGAGAAATCATACTCCATGTTTCGTTGTTCTTGTAAAATGTTGAACGACTACCCCAACTAAAATCTATCCACTCAACAAAAATTATTTCACACCACAGACTCATCTTGGTCAGGATCGATTTGAAATCTATCATGGTTTCAGAGAAATCATAGTCCATGGTAAGTTGTTCTTGTAAAATGTTGAACGACTATCCCAACTAAAATCTATCCACTCAACAAAAATTATTTCATACCACAGACTCATCTTGGTCAGGATCGATTTGAAATCTATCATGGTTTTAGAGAAATCATACTCCATGGTAAGTTGTTCTTGTAGAATGTTGAACGACTACCCCAACTAAAATCTATCCACTCAACAAAAATTATTTCACACCACAGACTCATCTTGGTCAGGACCGATTTGAAATCTATCATGGTTTCAGAGAAATCATAGTCCATGGTAAGTTGTTCTTGTAGAATGTTGAACGACTACCCCAACTAAAATCTATCCACTCAACAAAAATTATTTCACACCACAGACTCATCTTGGTCAGGATCGATTTGAAATTTATCATGGTTTCAGAGAAATCATAGTCCATGGTAAGTTGTTCCTGTAGAATGTTGAACGACTATCCCAACTAAAATCTATCCACTCAACAAAAATTATTTCAGAGAAATCATACTCCGTGGTAAGTTGTTCTTGTAGAATGTTGAACGACTACCCCAACTAAAATCTATCCACTCAACAAAAATTATTTCACACCACAGACTCATCTTGGTCAGGATCGATTTGAAATCTATCATGGTTTCAGAGAAATCATAGTCCATGGTAAGTTGTTCTTGTAGAATGTTGAACGACTATCCCAACTAAAATCTATCCACTCAACAAAAATTATTCCAGAGAAATCATACTCCATGGTAAGTTGTTCTTGTAGAATGTTGAACGACTACCCCAATTAAAATCTATCCACTCAACAAAAATTATTTCACACCACAGACTCATCTTGGTCAGGATCGATTTGAAATCTATCATGGTTTCAGGGAAATCATACTCCATGTTTCGTTGTTCTTGTAAAATGTTGAACGACTACCCCAACTAAAATCTATCCACTCAACAAAAATTATTTCACACCACAGACTCATCTTGGTCAGGATCGATTTGAAATCTATCATGGTTTCAGAGAAATCATACTCCATGGTTCGTTGTTCTTGTAGAATGTTGAACGACTACCCCAACTAAAATCTATCCACTCAACAAAAATTATTTCACACCACAGACTCATCTTGGTCAGGATCGATTTGAAATCTATCATGGTTTCAGAGAAATCATAGTCCATGGTAAGTTGTTCTTGTAGAATGTTGAACGACTACCCCAACTAAAATCTATCCACTCAACAAAAATTATTTCAGAGAAATCATACTCCATGGTAAGTTGTTCTTGTAGAATGTTGAACGACTACCCCAACTAAAATCTATCCACTCAACAAAAATTATTTCACACCACAGACTCATCTTGGTCAGGATCGATTTGAAATCTATCATGGTTTCAGAGAAATCATACTCCATGGTTCGTTGTTCTTGTAGAATGTTGAACGACTACCCCAACTAAAATCTATCCACTCAACAAAAATTATTTCACACCACAGACTCATCTTGGTCAGGATCGATTTGAAATCTATCATGGTTTCAGAGAAATCATAGTCCATGGTAAGTTGTTCTTGTAGAATGTTGAACGACTACCCCAACTAAAATCTATCCACTCAACAAAAATTATTTCACACCACAGACTCATCTTGGTCAGGATCGATTTGAAATCTATCATGGTTTCAGAGAAATCATAGTCCTTGGTAAGTTGTTCTTGTAGAATGTTGAACGACTACCCCAACTAAAATCTATCCACTCAACAAAAATTATTTCACACCACAGACTCATCTTGGTCAGGATCGATTTGAAATCTATCATGGTTTCAGAGAAATCATAGTCCATGGTAAGTTGTTCTTGTAGAATGTTGAACGACTACCCCAACTGAAATCTATCCACTCAACAAAAATTATTTCAGAGAAATCATACTCCATGGTTCGTTGTTCTTGTAGAATGTTGAACGACTACCCCAACTAAAATCTATCCACTCAACAAAAATTATTTCACACCACAGACTCATCTTGGTCAGGATCGATTTGAAATCTATCATGGTTTCAGAGAAATCATACTCCATGGTTCGTTATTCTTGTAAAATGTTGAACGACTACCCCAACTAAAATCTATCCACTCAACAAAAATTATTTCAGGGAAATCATACTCCATGGTTCGTTGTTCTTGTAGAATGTTGAACGACTATCCCAACTAAAATCTATCCACTCAACAAAAATTATTTCAGAGAAATCATACTCCATGGTTCGTTGTTCTTGTAGAATGTTGAACGACTACCCCAACTAAAATCTATCCACTCAACAAAAATTATTTTAGAGAAATCATACTCCATGGTAAGTTGTTCTTGTAGAATGTTGAACGGCTACCCCAACTAAAATCTATCCACTCAACAAAAATTATTTCAGAGAAATCATACTCCATGGTAAGTTGTTCTTGTAGAATGTTGAACGACTACCCCAACTAAAATCTATCCACTCAACAAAAATTATTTCAGAGAAATCATACTCCATGATTCGTTGTTCTTGTAGAATGTTGAACGACTACCCCAACTAAAATCTATCCACTCAACAAAAATTCTTTCAGAGAAATCATACTCCATGGTAAGTTGTTCTTGTAGAATGTTGAACGACTACCCCAACTAAAATCTATCCACTCAACAAAAATTATTTCACACCACAGACTCATCTTGGTCAGGATCGATTTGAAATCTATCATGGTTTCAGAGAAATCATACTCCATGGTAAGTTGTTCTTGTAGAATGTTGTACGACTACCCCAACTAAAATCTATCCACTCAACAAAAATTATTTCAGAGAAATCATACTCCATGGTTCGTTGTTCTTGTAGAATGTTGAACGACTACCCCAACTAAAATCTATCCACTCAACAAAAATTATTTCACACCACAGGCTTATCTTGGTCAGGATCGATTTGAAATCTATCATGGTTTCAGAGAAATCATAGTAAATAGTTGTTCTTGTAGAATGTTGAACGACTACCCCAACTCAAATCTATCCACTCAACAAAAATTATTTCACACCACAGACTCATCTTGGTCAGGATCGATTTGAAATCTATCATGGTTTCAGAGAAATCATACTCCATGGTTCGTTGTTCTTGTAGAATGTTGAACGACTACCCCAACTAAAATCTATCCACTCAACAAAAATTATTTCACACCACAGACTCATCTTGGTCAGGATCGATTTGAAATCTATCATGGTTTCAGAGAAATCATAGTCCATGGTAAGTTGTTCTTGTAGAATGTTGAACGACTACCCCAACTAAAATCTATCCACTCAACAAAAATTATTTCACACCACAGACTCATCTTGGTCAGGATCGATTTGAAATCTATCATGGTTTCAGAGAAATCATAGTCCATGGTAAGTTGTTCTTGTAGAATGTTGAACGACTATCCCAACTAAAATCTATCCACTCAACAAAAATTATTTCAGAGAAATCATACTCCATGGTTCGTTGTTCTTGTAGAATGTTGAACGACTACCCCAACTAAAATCTATCCACTCAACAAAACTTATTTCACACCACAGACTTATCTTGGTCAGGATCGATTTGAAATCTATCATGGTTTCAGTGAAATCATACTCCATGGTAAGTTGTTCTTGTAGAATGTTGAACGACTACCCCAACTAAAATCTATCCACTCAACAAAAATTATTTCACACCACAGACTCATCTTGGTCAGGACCGATTTGAAATCTATCATGGTTTCAGAGAAATCATAGTCCATGGTAAGTTGTTCTTGTAGAATGTTGAACGACTATCCCAACTAAAATCTATCCACTTAACAAAAATTATTTCAGAGAAATCATACTCGATGATAAGTTGTTCTTGTAGAATGTTGAACCACTACCCCAACTAAAATCTATCCACTCAACAAAAATTATTTCACACCACAGACTCATCTTGGTCAGGATCGATTTGAAATCTATCATGGTTTCAGAGAAATCATAGTCCATGGTAAGTTGTTCTTGTAGAATGTTGAACGACTATCCCAACTAAAATCTATCCACTCAACAAAAATTATTTCACACCACAGACTCATCTTGGTCAGGATCGATTTGAAATCTATCATGGTTTCAGTGAAATCATACTCCATGGTAAGTTGTTCTTGTAGAATGTTGAACGACTACCCCAACTAAAATCTATCCACTCAACAAAAATTATTTCAGAGAAATCATACTCCATGGTTCGTTGTTCTTGTAGAATGTTGAACGACTATCCCAACTAAAATCTATCCACTCAACAAAAATTATTTCAGAGAAATCATACTCCATGGTAAGTTGTTCTCGTAGAATGTTGAACGACTACCCCAACTAAAATCTATCCACTCAACAAAAATTATTTCAGAGAAATCACACTCCATGGTTCGTTATTCTTGTAGAATGTTGAACGACTACCCCAACTAAAATCTATCCACTCAACAAAAATTATTTCACACCACAGACTCATCTTGGTCAGGATCGATTTGAAATCTATCATGGTTTCAGAGAAATCATACTCCATGGTTCGTTGTTCTTGTAAAATGTTGAACGACTACCCCAACTAAAATCTATCCACTCAATAAAAATTATTTCAGAGAAATCATACTCCATGGTTCGTTGTTCTTGTAGAATGTTGAACGACTACCCCAACTAAAATCTATCCACTCAACAAAAATTATTTCACACCACAGACTCATCTTGGTCAGGATCGATTTGAAATCTATCATGGTTTCAGAGAAATCATACTCCATGGTTCGTTGTTCTTGTAGAATGTTGAACGACTACCCCAACTAAAATCTATCCACTCAACAAAAATTATTTCAGAGAAATCATACTCCATGGTTCGTTGTTCTTGTAGAATGTTGAACGACTACCCCAACTAAAATCTATCCACTCAACAAAAATTATTTCACACCACAGACTCATCTTGGTCAGGATCGACTTGAAATCTATCATGGTTTCAGATAAATCATACTCCATGGTTCGTTGTTCTTGTAGAATGTTGAACGACTATCCCAACTAAAATCTATCCACTCAACAAAAATTATTTCAGAGAAATCATACTCCATGGTTCGTTGTTATTGTAGAATGTTGAACGACTACCCCAACTAAAATCTATCCACTCAACAAAAATTATTTCAGAGAAATCATACTCCATGGTAAGTTGTTGTTGTAGAATGTTGAACGACTACCCCAACTAAAATCTATCCACTCAACAAAAAGTATTTCAGAGAAATCATACTCCATGGTTCGTTGTTCTTGTAGAATGTTGAACGACTACCCCAACTAAAATCTATCCACTCAACAAAAATTATTTCAGAGAAATCATACTCCATGGTAAGTTGTTCTTGTAGAATGTTGAACGACTACCCCAACTAAAATCTATCCACTCAACAAAAATTATTTCAGAGAAATCGTACTCCATGGTAAGTTGTTCTTGTAGAATGTTGAACGACTACCCCAACTAAAATCTATCCTCTCAACAAAAATTATTTCACACCACAGACTTATCTTGGTCAGGATCGATTTGAAATCTATCATGGTTTCAGAGGAATCATACTCCATGGTTCGTTGTTCTTGTAAAATGTTGAACGACTATCCCAACTAAAATCTATCCACTCAACAAAAATTATTTCAGAGAAATCATACTCCATGGTAAGTTGTTCTTGTAGAATGTTGAACGACTATCCCAACTACAATCTATCCACTCAACAAAAATTATTTCAGAGAAATCATACTCCATGGTAAGTTGTTCTTGTAGAATGTTGAACGACTACCCCAACTAAAATCTATCCACTCAACAAAAATTATTTCAGAGAAATCATACTCCATGGTTCGTTGTTCTTGTAGAATGTTGAACGACTAACCCAACTAAAATCTATCCACTCAACAAAAATTATTTCAGAGAAATCATACTCCATGGTTCGTTGTTCTTGTAGAATGTTGAACGACTACCCCAACTAAAATCTATCCACTCAACAAAAATTATTTCACACCACAGACTCATCTTGATCAGGATCGATTTGAAATCTATCATGGTTTCAGAGAAATCATACTCCATGGTTCGTTGTTCTTGTAAAATGTTGAACGACTATCCCAACTAAAATCTATCCACTCAACAAAAACTATTTCACACCACAGATTCATCTTGGTCAGGATCGATTTGAAATCTACCATGGTTTCAGAGAAATCATACTCCATGGTAAGTTGTTCTTGTAGAATGTTGAACGACTACCCCTAACTAAAATCTATCCACTCAACAAAAATTATTTCAGAGAAATCATACTCCATGTTTCGTTGTTCTTGTAGAATGTTGAACGACTACCCCAACTAAAATCTATCCACTCAACAAAAATTATTTCAGAGAAATCATACTCCATGGTTCGTTGTTCTTGTAGAATGTTGAACGACTATCCCAACTAAAATCTATCCACTCAACAAAAATTATTTCAGAGAAATCATACTCCATGGTAAGTTGTTCTTGTAGAATGTTGAACGACTACCCCAACTAAAATCTATCCACTCAACAGAAATTATTTCAGAGAAATCATACTCCATGGTAAGTTGTTCTTGTAGAATGTTGAACGACTATCCCAACTAAAATCTATCCACTCAACAAAAATTATTTCACACCACAGACTCATCTTGGTCAGGATCGATTTGAAATCTATCATGGTTTCAGAGAAATCATACTCCATGTTTCGTTGTTCTTGTAGAATGTTGAACGACTACCCCAACTAAAATCTATCCACTCAACAAAAATTATTTCAGAGAAACCATACTCCATGGTTCGTTGTTCTTGTAGAATGTTGAACGACTATCCCAACTAAAATCTATCCACTCAACAAAAATTATTTCAGAGAAATCATACTCCATGGTAAGTTGTTCTTGTAGAATGTTGAACGACTATCCCAACTAAAATCTATCCACTCAACAAAAATTATTTCAGAGAAATCATACTCCATGGTAAGTTGTTCTTATAGAATGTTGAACGACTACACCAACTAAAATCTATCCACTCAACAAAAATTATTTCACACCACAGACTCATCTTGGTCAGGATCGATTTGAAATCTATCATGGTTTCAGAGAAATCATAGTCCATGGTAAGTTGTTCTTGTAGAATGTTGAACGACTACCCCAACTAAAATCTATCCACTCAACAAAAATTATTTCACACCACAGACTCATCTTGGTCAGGATCGATTTGAAATCTATAATGGTTTCAGAGAAATCATAGTCCATGGTAAGTTGTTCTTGTAGAATGTTGAACGACTACAACAACTAAAATCTATCCACTCAACAAAAATTATTTCACACCACAGACTCATCTTGGTCAGGATCGATTTGAAATCTATCATGGTTTCAGAGAAATCATACTCCATGGTTCGTTGTTCTTGTAGAATGTTGAACGACTACACCAACTAAAATCTATCCACTCAACAAAAATTATTTCACACCACAGACTCATCTTGGTCAGGATCGATTTGAAATCTATCATGGTTTCAGAGAAATCATAGTCCATGGTAAGTTGTTCTTGTAGAATGTTGAACGACTACCCCAACTAAAATCTATCCACTCAACAAAAATTATTTCACACCACAGACTCATCTTGGTCAGGATCGATTTGAAATCTATCATGGTTTCAGAGAAATCATAGTCCATGGTAAGTTGTTCTTGTAGAATGTTGAACGACTACCCCAACTAAAATCTCTCCACTCAACAAAAATTATTTCACACCACAGACTCATCTTGGTCAGGATCGATTTGAAATCTATCATGGTTTCAGAGAAATCATAGTCCATGGTAAGTTGTTCTTGTAGAATGTTGAACGACTACCCCAACTGAAATTTATCCACTCAACAAAAATTATTTCAGAGAAATCATACTCCATGGTTCGTTGTTCTTGTAGAATGTTGAACGACTACCCCAACTAAAATCTATCCACTCAACAAAAATTATTTCACACCACAGACTCATCTTGGTCAGGATCGATTTGAAATCTATCATGGTTTCAGAGAAATCATACTCCATGGTTCGTTATTCTTGTAAAATGTTGAACGACTACCCCAACTAAAATCTATCCACTCAACAAAAATTATTTCAGGGAAATCATACTCCATGGTTCGTTGTTCTTGTAGAATGTTGAACGACTATCCCAACTAAAATCTATCCACTCAACAAAAATTATTTCAGAGAAATCATACTCCATGGTTCGTTGTTCTTGTAGAATGTTGAACGACTACCCCAACTAAAATCTATCCACTCAACAAAAATTATTTTAGAGAAATCATACTCCATGGTAAGTTGTTCTTGTAGAATGTTGAACGGCTACCCCAACTAAAATCTATCCACTCAACAAAAATTATTTCAGAGAAATCATACTCCATGGTAAGTTGTTCTTGTAGAATGTTGAACGACTACCCCAACTAAAATCTATCCACTCAACAAAAATTATTTCAGAGAAATCATACTCCATGATTCGTTGTTCTTGTAGAATGTTGAACGACTACCCCAACTAAAATCTATCCACTCAACAAAAATTCTTTCAGAGAAATCATACTCCATGGTAAGTTGTTCTTGTAGAATGTTGAACGACTACCCCAACTAAAATCTATCCACTCAACAAAAATTATTTCACACCACAGACTCATCTTGGTCAGGATCGATTTGAAATCTATCATGGTTTCAGAGAAATCATACTCCATGGTAAGTTGTTCTCGTAGAATATTGTACGACTACCCCAACTAAAATCTATCCACTCAACAAAAATTATTTCAGAGAAATCATACTCCATGGTTCGTTGTTCTTGTAGAATGTTGAACGACTACCCCAACTAAAATCTATCCACTCAACAAAAATTATTTCACTCCACAGACTTATCTTGGTCAGGATCGATTTGAAATCTATCATGGTTTCAGAGAAATCATAGTAAATAGTTGTTCTTGTAGAATGTTGAACGACTACCCCAACTCAAATCTATCCACTCAACAAAAATTATTTGACACCACAGACTCATCTTGGTCAGGATCGATTTGAAATCTATCATGGTTTCAGAGAAATCATACTCCATGGTAAGTTGTTCTTGTAGAATGTTGAACGACTACCCCAACTAAAATCTATCCACTCAACAAAAATTATTTCACACCACAGACTCATCTTGGTCAGGATCGATTTGAAATCTATCATGGTTTCAGAGAAATCATAGTCCATGGTAAGTTGTTCTTGTAGAATGTTGAACGACTACCCCAACTAAAATCTATCCACTCAACAAAAATTATTTCACACCACAGACTCATCTTGGTCAGGATCGATTTGAAATCTATCATGGTTTCAGAGAAATCATAGTCCATGGTAAGTTGTTCTTGTAGAATGTTGAACGACTATCCCAACTAAAATCTATCCACTCAACAAAAATTATTTCAGAGAAATCATACTCAATGGTTCGTTGTTCTTGTAGAATGTTGAACGACTACCCCAACTAAAATCTATCCACTCAACAAAAATTATTTCACACCACAGACTCATCTTGGTCAGGATCGATTTGAAATCTATCATGGTTTCAGTGAAATCATACTCCATGGTAAGTTGTTCTTGTAGAATGTTGAACGACTACCCCAACTAAAATCTATCCACTCAACAAAAATTATTTCACACCACAGACTCATCTTGGTCAGGACCGATTTGAAATCTATCATGGTTTCAGAGAAATCATAGTCCATGGTAAGTTGTTCTTGTAGAATGTTGAACGACTATCCCAACTAAAATCTATCCACTTAACAAAAATTATTTCAGAGAAATCATACTCGATGATAAGTTGTTCTTGTAGAATGTTGAACCACTACCCCAACTAAAATCTATCCACTCAACAAAAATTATTTCACACCACAGACTCATCTTGGTCAGGATCGATTTGAAATCTATCATGGTTTCAGAGAAATCATAGTCCATGGTAAGTTGTTCTTGTAGAATGTTGAACGACTATCCCAACTAAAATCTATCCACTCAACAAAAATTATTTCACACCACAGACTCATCTTGGTCAGGATCGATTTGAAATCTATCATGGTTTCAGTGAAATCATACTCCATGGTAAGTTGTTCTTGTAGAATGTTGAACGACTACCCCAACTAAAATCTATCCACTCAACAAAAATTATTTCAGAGAAATCATACTCCATGGTTCGTTGTTCTTGTAGAATGTTGAACGACTATCCCAACTAAAATCTATCCACTCAACAAAAATTATTTCAGAGAAATCATACTCCATGGTAAGTTGTTCTTGTAGAATGTTGAACGACTACCCCAACTAAAATCTATCCACTCAACAAAAATTATTTCAGAGAAATCACACTCCATGGTTCGTTATTCTTGTAGAATGTTGAACGACTACCCCAACTAAAATCTATCCACTCAACAAAAATTATTTCACACCACAGACTCATCTTGGTCAGGATCGATTTGAAATCTATCATGGTTTCAGAGAAATCATACTCCATGGTTCGTTGTTCTTGTAAAATGTTGAACGACTACCCCAACTAAAATCTATCCACTCAATAAAAATTATTTCAGAGAAATCATACTCCATGGTTCGTTGTTCTTGTAGAATGTTGAACGACTACCCCAACTAAAATCTATCCACTCAACAAAAATTATTTCACACCACAGACTCATCTTGGTCAGGATCGATTTGAAATCTATCATGGTTTCAGAGAAATCATACTCCATGGTTCGTTGTTCTTGTAGAATGTTGAACGACTACCCCAACTAAAATCTATCCACTCAACAAAAATTATTTCAGAGAAATCATACTCCATGGTTCGTTGTTCTTGTAGAATGTTGAACGACTACCCCAACTAAAATCTATCCACTCAACAAAAATTATTTCACACCACAGACTCATCTTGGTCAGGATCGACTTGAAATCTATCATGGTTTCAGATAAATCATACTCCATGGTTCGTTGTTCTTGTAGAATGTTGAACGACTATCCCAACTAAAATCTATCCACTCAACAAAAATTATTTCAGAGAAATCATACTCCATGGTTCGTTGTTATTGTAGAATGTTGAACGACTACCCCAACTAAAATCTATCCACTCAACAAAAATTATTTCAGAGAAATCATACTCCATGGTAAGTTGTTGTTGTAGAATGTTGAACGACTACCCCAACTAAAATCTATCCACTCAACAAAAAGTATTTCAGAGAAATCATACTCCATGGTTCGTTGTTCTTGTAGAATGTTGAACGACTACCCCAACTAAAATCTATCCACTCAACAAAAATTATTTCAGAGAAATCATACTCCATGGTAGGTTGTTCTTGTAGAATGTTGAACGACTACCCCAACTAAAATCTATCCACTCAACAAAAATTATTTCAGAGAAATCGTACTCCATGGTAAGTTGTTCTTGTAGAATGTTGAACGACTACCCCAACTAAAATCTATCCTCTCAACAAAAATTATTTCACACCACAGACTTATCTTGGTCAGGATCGATTTGAAATCTATCATGGTTTCAGAGGAATCATACTCCATATTTCGTTGTTCTTGTAAAATGTTGAACGACTATCCCAACTAAAATCTATCCACTGAACAAAAATTATTTCAGAGAAATCATACTCCATGGTAAGTTGTTCTTGTAGAATGTTGAACGACTATCCCAACTACAATCTATCCACTCAACAAAAATTATTTCAGAGAAATCATACTCCATGGTAAGTTGTTCTTGTAGAATGTTGAACGACTACCCCAACTAAAATCTATCCACTCAACAAAAATTATTTCAGAGAAATCATACTCCATGGTTCGTTGTTCTTGTAGAATGTTGAACGACTAACCCAACTAAAATCTATCCACTCAACAAAAATTATTTCAGAGAAATCATACTCCATGGTTCGTTGTTCTTGTAGAATGTTGAACGACTACCCCAACTAAAATCTATCCACTCAACAAAAATTATTTCACACCACAGACTCATCTTGATCAGGATCGATTTGAAATCTATCATGGTTTCAGAGAAATCATACTCCATGGTTCGTTGTTCTTGTAAAATGTTGAACGACTATCCCAACTAAAATCTATCCACTCAACAAAAACTATTTCACACCACAGACTCATCTTGGTCAGGATCGATTTGAAATCTATCATGGTTTCAGAGAAATCATACTCCATGGTAAGTTGTTCTTGTAGAATGTTGAACGACTACCCCTAACTAAAATCTATCCACTCAACAAAAATTATTTCAGAGAAATCATACTCCATGTTTCGTTGTTCTTGTAGAATGTTGAACGACTACCCCAACTAAAATCTATCCACTCAACAAAAATTATTTCAGAGAAATCATACTCCATGGTTCGTTGTTCTTGTAGAATGTTGAACGACTATCCCAACTAAAATCTATCCACTCAACAAAAATTATTTCAGAGAAATCATACTCCATGGTAAGTTGTTCTTGTAGAATGTTGAACGATTATCCCAACTAAAATCTATCCACTCAACAAAAATTATTTCAGAGAAATCATACTAAATGGTAAGTTGTTCTTGTAGAATGTTGAACGACTACCCCAACTAAAATCTATCCACTCAACAGAAATTATTTCAGAGAAATCATACTCCATGTTAAGTTGTTCTTGTAGAATGTTGAACGACTATCCCAACTAAAATCTATCCACTCAACAAAAATTATTTCACACCACAGACTCATCTTGGTCAGGATCGATTTGAAATCTATCATGGTTTCAGAGAAATCATACTCCATGTTTCGTTGTTCTTGTAGAATGTTGAACGACTACCCCAACTAAAATCTATCCACTCAACAAAAATTATTTCAGAGAAACCATACTCCATGGTTCGTTGTTCTTGTAGAATGTTGAACGACTATCCCAACTAAAATCTATCCACTCAACAAAAATTATTTCAGAGAAATCATACTCCATGGTAAGTTGTTCTTGTAGAATGTTGAACGACTATCCCAACTAAAATCTATCCACTCAACAAAAATTATTTCAGAGAAATCATACTCCATGGAAAGTTGTTCTTATAGAATGTTGAACGACTACACCAACTAAAATCTATCCACTCAACAGAAATTATTTCAGAGAAATCATACTCCATGGTAAGTTGTTCTTGTAGAATGTTGAACGACTATCCCAACTAAAATCTATCCACTCAACAAAAATTATTTCACACCACAGACTCATCTTGGTCAGGATCGATTTGAAATCTATCATGGTTTCAGAGAAATCATACTTCATGGTAAGTTGTTCTTGTAGAATGTTGAACGACTATCCTCAACTAAAATCTATCCACTCAACAAAAATTATTTCAGAGAAATCATACTCCATGGTAAGTTGTTCTTGTAGAATGTTGAACGACTACCCCAACTAAAATCTATCCACTCAACAAAAATTATTTCAGAGAAATCATACTCCATGGTTCGTTGTTCTTGTAGAATGTTGAACGACTAACCCAACTAAAATCTATCCACTCAACAAAAATTATTTCAGAGAAATCATACTCCATGGTTCGTTGTTCTTGTAGAATGTTGAACGACTACCCCAACTAAAATCTATCCACTCAACAAAAATTATTTCACACCACAGACTCATCTTGGTCAGGATCGATTTGAAATCTATCATATTTTCAGAGAAATCATATTAAATGGTTCGTTGTTCTTGTAAAAGGTTGAACGACTATCCCAACTAAAATCTATCCACTCAACAAAAATTATTTCAGAGAAATCATACTCCATGGTAAGTTGTTCTTGTAGAATGTTGAACGACTACCCCAACTAAAATCTATCCACTCAACAAAAATTATTTCACACCACAGACTCATCTTGGTCAGGATCGATTTGAAATCTATCATGGTTTCAGAGAAATCATACTCCATGGTAAGTTGTTCTTGTAGAATGTTGAACGACTACCAAAACTAAAATCTATCCACTCAACAAAAATTATTTCACACCACAGACTCATCTTGGTCAGGATCGATTTGAAATCTATCATGGTTTCAGAGAAATCATAGTCCATGGTAAGTTGTTCTTGTAGAATGTTGAACGACTATCCCAACTAAAATCTATCCACTCAACAAAAATTATTTCACACCACAGACTCATCTTGGTCAGGATCGATTTGAAATCTATCATGGTTTCAGAGAAATCATAGTCCATGGTAAGTTGTTCTTGCAGAATGTTGAACGACTACCCCAAATAAAATCTATCCACTCAACAAAAATTATTTCACACCACAGACTCATCTTGGTCAGGATCGATTTGAAATCTATCATGGTTTCAGAGAAATCATACTCCATGGTAAGTTGTTCTTGTAGAATGTTGAACGACTATCCCAACTAAAATCTATCCACTCAACAAAAATTATTTCAGAGAAATCAAACTCCATGGTTCGTTGTTCTTGTAGAATGTTGAACGACTACCCCAACTAAAATCTATCCACTCAACAAAAATTATTTCACACCACAGACTTATCTTGGTCAGGCTCGATTTGAAATCTATCATGGTTTCAGAGAAATCATACTCCATGGTTCGTTGTTCTTGTAAAATGTTGAACGACTACCCCAACTAAAATCTATCCACTCAACAAAAATTATTTCAGAGAAATCATACTCCATGGTTCGTTGTTCTTGTAGAATGTTGAACGACTATCCCAACTAAAATCTATCCACTCAACAAAAATTATTTCAGAGAAATCATACTCCATGCTAAGTTGTTCTTGTAGAATGTTGAACGACTACCCCAACTAAAATCTATCCACTCAACAAAAATTATTTCAGAGAAATCATACTCCATGGTTCGTTGTTCTTGTAGAATGTTGAACGACTACCCCAACTAAAATCTATCCACTCAACAAAAATTATTTCAGAGAAATCATACTCCATGGTTCGTTGTTCTTGTAGAATGTTGAACGACTACCCCAACTAAAATCTATCTACTCAACAAAAATTATTTCAGAGAAATCGTACTCCATGGTAAGTTGTTCTTGTAGAATGTTGAACGACTACCCCAACTAAAATCTATCCACTCAACAAAAATTATTTCACACCACAGACTCATCTTGATCAGGATCGATTTGAAATCTATCATGGTTTCAGAGAAATCATACTCCATGGTTCGTTGTTCTTGTAAAATGTTGAACGACTATCCCAACTAAAATCTATCCACTCAACAAAAATTATTTCACACCACAGACTCATCTTGGTCAGGATCGATTTGAAATCTATCATGGTTTCAGAGAAATCATGCTCCATGGTAAGTTGTTCTTGTAGAATGTTGAACGACTACCCCAACTAAAATCTATTCACTCAACAAAAATTATTACAGATAAATCATACTCCATGGTTCGTTGTTCTTGTAGAATGTTGAACGACTACCCCAACTAAAATCTATCCACTCAACAAAAATTATTTCACACCACAGACTCATCTTGGTCAGGATCGATTTGAAATCTATCATATTTTCAGAGAAATCATATTCCATGGTTCGTTGTTCTTGTAAAATGTTGAACGACTATCCCAACTAAAATCTATCCAATCAACAAAAATTATTTCAGAGAAATCATACTCCATGGTAAGTTGTTCTTGTAGAATGTTGAACGACTACCCCAACTAAAATCTATCCACTCAACAAAAATTATTTCACACCACAGACTCATCTTGGTCAGGATCGATTTGAAATCTATCATGGTTTCAGAGAAATCATAGTCCATGGTAAGTTGTTCTTGTAGAATGTTGAACGACTACCCCAACTAAAATCTATCCACTCAACAAAAATTATTTCACACCACAGACTCATCTTGGTCAGGATCGATTTGAAATCTATCATGGTTTCAGAGAAATCATAGTCCATGGTAAGTTGTTCTTGTAGAATGTTGAACGACTAGCCCTAACTAAAATCTATCCACTCAACAAAAATTATTTCACACCACAGACTCATCTTGGTCAGGATCGATTTTAAATCTATCATGGTTTCAGAGAAATCATACTCCATGGTAAGTTGTTCTTGTAGAATGTTGAACGACTATCCCAACTAAAATCTATCCACTCAACAAAAATTATTTCAGAGAAATTATACTCCATGGTTCGTTGTTCTTGTAGAATGTTGAACGACTACCCCAACTAAAATCTATCCACTCAACAAAAATTATTTCACACCACAGACTTATCTTGGTCAGGATCGATTTGAAATCTATTATGGTTTCAGAGAAATCATACTCCATGGTTCGTTGTTCTTGTAAAATGTTGAACGATTACCCCAACTAAAATCTATCCACTCAACAAAAATTATTTCAGAGAAATCATACTCCATGGTTCGTTGTTCTTGTAGAATGTTGAACGACTATCCCAACTAAAATCTATCCACTCAACAAAAATTATTTCAGAGAAATCATACTCCATGGTAAGTTGTTCTTGTAGAATGTTGAACGACTACCCCAACTAAAATCTATCCACTCAACAAAAATTATTTCAGAGAAATCATACTCCATGGTAAGTTGTTCTTGTAGAATGTTGAACGACTACCCCAACTAAAATCTATCCACTCAACAAAAATTATTTCAGAGAAATCATACTCCATGGTTCGTTGTTCTTGTAGAAAGTTGAACGACTACCCCAACTAAAATCTATCCACTCAACAAAAATTATTTCAGAGAAATCATACTCCATGGTAAGTTGTTCTTGTAGAATGTTGAACGACTACCCAAACTAAAATCTATCCACTCAACAAAAATTATTTCACACCACAGACTCATCTTGATCAGGATCGATTTGAAATCTATCATGGTTTCAGAGAAATCATACTCCATGGTTCGTTGTTCTTGTAAAATGTTGAACGACTATCCCAACTAAAATCTATCCACTCAACAAAAATTATTTCACACCACAGACTCATCTTGGTCAGGATCGATTTGAAATCTATCATGGTTTCAGAGAAATCATACTCCATGGTAAGTTGTTCTTGTAGAATGTTGAACGACTACCCCTAACTAAAATCTATCCACTCAACAAAAATTATTTCAGAGAAATCATACTCCATGGTTCGTTGTTCTTGTAGAATGTTGAACGACTACCCCAACTAAAATCTATCCACTCAACAAAAATAATTTCAGAGAAATCATACTCCATGGTAAGTTGTTCTTGTAGAATGTTGAACGACTACCCCAACTAAAATCTATCCACTCAACAAAAATTATTTCACACCACAGACTCATCTTGGTCAGGATCGATTTGAAATCTATCATGGTTTCAGAGAAATCATACTCCATGGTTCGTTGTTCTTGTAGAATGTTGAACGACTACCCCAACTAAAATCTATCCACTCAACAAAAATAATTTCAGAGAAATCATACTCCATGGTAAGTTGTTCTTGTAGAATGTTGAACGACTACCCCAACTAAAATCTATCCACTCAACAAAAATTATTTCACACCACAGACTCATCTTGGTCAGGATCGATTTGAAATCTATCATGGTTTCAAAGAAATCATACTCCATGGTAACTTGTTCTTGTAGAATGTTGAACGACTACCCCTAACTAAAATCTATCCACTCAACAAAAATTATTTTAGAGAAATCATACTCCATGGTGCGTTGTTCTTGTAGAATGTTGAACGACTACCCCAACTAAAATCTATCCACTCAACAAAAATTATTTCACACCACAGACTCATCTTGGTCAGGATCGATTTGAAATCTATCATGGTTGCAGAGAAATCATACTCCATGGTTCGTTGTTCTTGTAGAATGTTGAACGACTATCCCAACTAAAATCTATCCACTCAACAAAAATTATTTCAGAGAAATCATACTCCATGGTAAGTTGTTCTTGTAGAATGTTGAACTACTACCCCAACTAAAATCTATCCACTCAACAAAAATTATTTCACACCACAGACTCATCTTGGTCAGGATCGATTTGAAATCTATCATGGTTTCAGAGAAATCATACTCCATGGTAAGTTGTTCTTGTAGAAAGTTGAATGACTACCCCTAATTAAATCTATCCACTCAACAAAAATTATTTCACACCACAGACTCATCTTGGTCAGGATCGATTTGAAATCTATCATGGTTTCAGAGAAATCGTAGTCCATGGTAAGTTGTTCTTGTAGAATGTTGAACGAGTACATCAACTAAAATCTATCCACTCAACAAAAATTATTTCACACCACAGACTCATCTTGGTCAGGATCGATTTGAAATCTATCATGGTTTCAGAGAAATCATACTCCATGTTAAGTTGTTCTTGTAGAATGTTGAACGACTACCCTAACTAAAATCTATCCACTCAACAAAAATTATTTCACACCACAGACTCATCTTGGTCAGGATCGATTTGAAATCTATCATGGTTTCAGAGAAATCATACTCCATGGTTCGTTGTTCTTGTAGAATGTTGAACGACTACCCCAACTAAAATCTATCCACTCAACAAAAATTATTTCACACCACAGACTCATCTTGGTCAGGATCGATTTGAAATCTATCATGGTTTCAGAGAAATCATAGTCCATGGTAAGTCGTTCTTGCAGAATGTTGAACGACTTCCCCTAACTAAAGTCTATCCACTCAACAAAAATTATTTCAGAGAAATCATACTCCATGTTCTTGTAGAATGTTGAACGACTACCCCAACTAAAATCTATCCACTCAACAAAAATTATTTCACACCACAGACTCATCTTGGTCAGGGTCGATTTGAAATCTATCATGGTTTCAGAGAAATCATACTCCATGGTTCGTTGTTCTTGTAGAATGTTGAACGACTACCCCAACTAAAATCTATCCACTCAACAAAAATTATTTCACACCACAGACTCATCTTGGTCAGGATCGATTTGAAATCTATCATGGTTTCAGAGAAATCATACTCCATGGTAAGTTGTTCTTGTAGAATGTTGAACGACTACCCCAACTAAAATCTATCCACTCAACAAAAATTATTTCACACCACAGACTCATCTTGGTCAATCTATCTATCTATTGAAATCTATCATGGTTGCAGAGAAATCATACTCCATGGTTCGTTGTTCTTGTAGAATGTTGAACGACTATCCCAACTAAAATCTATCCACTCAACAAAAATTATTTCAGAGAAATCATACTCCATGGTTCGTTGTTCTTGTAGAATGTTGAACGACTACCCCAACTAAAATCTATCCACTCAACAAAAATTATTTCACACCACAGACTCATCTTGGTCAGGATCGATTTGAAATCTATCATGGTTTCAGAGAAATCATACTCCATGGTAAGTTGTTCTTGTAGAATGTTGAACGACTACCCCTAACTAAAATCTATCCACTCAACAAAAATTATTTCACACCACAGACTCATCTTGGTCAGGATCGATTTGAAATCTATCATGGTTTCAGAGAAATCATAGTCCATGGTAAGTTGTTCTTGTAGAATGTTGAACGACTACCCCAACTAAAATCTATCCACTCAACAAAAATTATTTCACACCACAGACTCATCTTGGTCAGGATCGATTTGAAATCTATCATGGTTTCAGAGAAATCATACTCCATGGTTCGTTGTTCTTGTAGAATGTTGAACGACTACCCCAACTAAAATCTATCCACTCAACAAAAATTATTTCACACCACAGACTCATCTTGGTCAGGATCGATTTGAAATCTATCATGGTTTCAGAGAAATCATACTCCATGGTAAGTTGTTCTTGTAGAATGTTGAACGATTACCCCAACTAAAATCTATCGACTCAACAAAAATTATTTCACACCACAGACTCATCTTATTCAGGATCGATTTGAAATCTATCATGGTTTCAGAGAAATCATAGTCCATGGTAAGTTGTTCTTGTAGAATGTTGAACGACTACCCCTAACTAAAATCTATCCACTCAACAAAAATTATTTCACACCACAGACTCATCTTGGTCAGGATCGATTTGAAATCTATCATGGTTTCAGAGAAATCATACTCCATGGTTCGTTGTTCTTGTAGAATGTTGAACGACTACCCCAACTAAAATCTATCCACTCAACAAAAATTATTTCAGAGAAATCATACTCCATGGTAAGTTGTTCTTGTAGAATGTTGAACGACTATCCCAACTAAAATCTATCCACTCAACAAAAATTATTTCACACCACAGACTCATTTTGGTCAGGATCGATTTGAAATCTATCATGGTTTCAGAGAAATCATACTCCATGGTAAGTTGTTCTTGTAGAATGTTGAACTACTACCCCAACTAAAATCTATCCACTCAACAAAAATTATTTCACACCACAGACTCATCTTGGTCAGGATCGATTTGAAATCTATCATGGTTTCAGAGAAATCATACTCCATGGTTCGTTGTTCTTGTAGAATGTTGAACGACTATCCCAACTAAAATCTATCCACTCAACAAAAATTATTTCAGAGAAATCATACTCCATGGTAAGTTGTTCTTGTAGAATGTTGAACGACTATCCCAACTAAAATCTATCCACTCAACAAAAATTATTTCACACCACAGACTCATCTTGGTCAGGATCGATTTGAAGTCTATCATGGTTTCAGAGAAATCATACTCCATGGTAAGTTGTTCTTGTAGAATGTTGAACGACTACCCCAACTAAAATCTATCCACTCAACAAAAATTATTTCACACCACAGACTCATCTTGGTCAGGATCGATTTGAAATCTATCATGGTTTCAGAGAAATCATAGTCCATGGTAAGTTGTTCTTGTAGAATGTTGAACGACT
This sequence comes from Xylota sylvarum, assembly GCA_905220385.1. Lineage (NCBI taxonomy): Eukaryota > Metazoa > Arthropoda > Insecta > Diptera > Syrphidae > Xylota > Xylota sylvarum. Next base: position 465,954 of record CAJMZQ010000094.1, read on the forward strand.
ACCCCTAACTAAAATCTATCCACTCAACAAAAATTATTTCACACCACAGACTCATCTTGGTCAGGATCGATTTGAAATCTATCATGGTTTCAGAGAAATCATACTCCATGGTAAGTTGTTTTTGTAGAATGTTGAACGACTACCCCAACTAAAATCTATCCACTCAACAAAAATTATTTCAGAGAAATCATACTCCATGGTAAGTTGTTCTTGTAGAATGTTGAACGACTACAATAACTAAAATCTATCCACTCAACAAAAATTATTTCAGACCACAGACTCATCTTGGTCAGGATCGATTTGAAATCTATCATGGTTTCAGAGAAATCATACTCCATGGTTCGTTGTTCTTGTAGAATGTTGAACGACTACCCCAACTAAAATCTATCCACTCAACACAAATTATTTCACACCACAGACTCATCTTGGTCAGTATCGATTTGAAATCTATCATGGTTTCAGAGAAATCATAGTCCATGGTAAGTTGTTCTTGTAGAATGTTGAACGACTTCCCCTAACTAAAATCTATCCACTCAACAAAAATTCAAAAATTATTTCAGAGAAATCATACTCCATGATAAGTTGTTCTTGTAGAATGTTGAACGACTACCCCAACTAAAATCTATCCACTCAACAAAAATTATTTCACACCACAGACTCATCTTGGTCAGGATCGATTTGAAATCTATCATGGGTTCAGAGAAATCATACTCCATGGTAAGTTGTTCTTGTAGAATGTTGAACGACTACCCCAACTAAAATCTATCCACTCAACAAAAATTATTTCACACCACAGACTCATCTTGGTCAGGATCGATTTGAAATCTATCATGGTTTCAGAGAAATCATACTCCATGGTAAGTTGTTCTTGTAGAATGTTGAATGACTTCCCCAACTAAAATCTATCCACTCAACAAAAATTATTTCACACCACAGACTCATATTGGTCAGGATCGATTTGAAATCTATCATGGTTGCAGAGAAATCATACTCCATGGTTCGTTGTTCTTGTAGAATGTTGAACGACTATCCCAACTAAAATCTATCCACTCAACAAAAATTATTTCAGAGAAATCATACTCCATGATAAGTTGTTCTTGTAGAATGTTGAACGACTACCCCAACTAAAATCTATCCACTCAACAAAAATTATTTCACACCACAGACTCATCTTGGTCAGGATCGATTTGAAATCTATCATGGTTTCAGAGAAATCATACTCCATGGTAAGTTGTTCTTGTAGAATGTTGAACGACTACCCCTAACTAAAATCTATCCACTCAACAAAAATTATTTCACACCACAGACTCATCTTGGTCAGGATCGATTTGAAATCTATCATGGTTTCAGAGAAATCATAGTCCATGGTAAGTTGTTCTTGTAGAATGTTGAACGACTACCCCAACTAAAATCTATCCACTCAACAAAAATTATTTCACACCACAGACTCATCTTGGTCAGGATCGATTTGAAATCTATCATGGTTTCAGAGAAATCATACTCCATGGTTCGTTGTTCTTGCAGAATGTTGAACGACTACCCCAACTAAAATCTATCCACTCAACAAAAATTATTTCACACCACAGACTCATCTTGGTCAGGATCGATTTGAAATCTATCATGGTTTCAGAGAAATCATACTCCATGGTAAGTTGTTCTTGTAGAATGTTGAACGACTACCCCAACTAAAATCTATCCACTCAACAAAAATTATTTCACACCACAGACTCATCTTGGTCAGGATCGATTTGAAATCTATCAAGGTTTCAGAGAAATCATAGTCCATGGTAAGTTGTTCTTGTAGAATGTTGAACGACTACCCCTAACTAAAATCTATCCACTCAACAAAAATTATTTCACACCACAGACTCATCTTGGTCAGGATCGATTTGAAATCTATCATGGTTTCAGAGAAATCATACTCCATGGTAAGTTGTTCTTGTAGAATGTTGAACGACTACCCCAACTAAAATCTATCCACTCAACAAAAATTATTTCAGAGAAATCATACTCCATGGTAAGTTGTTCTTGTAGAATGTTGAACGACTATCCCAACTAAAATCTATCCACTCAACAAAAATTATTTCAGAGAAATCATACTACATGGTAAGTTGTTCTTGTAGAATGTTGAACGACTACCCTAACTAAAATCTATCCACTCAACAAAAATTATTTCACACCACAGACTCATCTTGGTCAGGATCGATTTGAAATCTATCATGGTTTCAGAGAAATCATACTCCATGGTTCGTTGTTCTTGTAGAATGTTGAACGACTACCCCAACTAAAATCTATCCACTCAACAAAAATTATTTCACACCACAGACTCATCTTGGTCAGGATCGATTTGAAATCTATCATGGTTTCAGAGAAATCATAGTCCATGGTAAGTTGTTCTTGTAGAATGTTGAACGACTTCCCCTAACTAAAATCTATCCACTCAACAAAAATTATTTCACACCACAGACTCATCTTGGTCAAGATCGATTTGAAATCTATCATGGTTTCAGAGAAATCATACTCCATGGTTCGTTGTTCTTGTAGAATGTTGAACGACTACCCCAACTAAAATCTATCCACTCAACAAAAATTATTTCACACCACAGACTCATCTTGGTCAGGATCGATTTGAAATCTATCATGGTTTCAGAGAAATCATACTCCATGGTAAGTTGTTCTTGTAGAATGTTGAACGACTACCCCAACTAAAATCTATCCACTCAACAAAAATTATTTCACACCACAGACTCATCTTGGTCAGGATCGATTTGAAATCTATCATGGTTTCAGAGAAATCATACTCCATGGTTCGTTGTTCTTGTAGAATGTTGAACGACTATCCCAACTAAAATCTATCCACTCAACAAAAATTATTTCACACCACAGACTCATCTTGGTCAGGATCGATTTGAAATCTATCATGGTTTCAGAGAAATCATACTCCATGGTAAGTTGTTCTTGTAGAATGTTGAACGACTACCCCTAACTAAAATCTATCCACTCAACAAAAATTATTTCACACCACAGACTCATCTTGGTCAGGATCGATTTGAAATCTATCATGGTTTCAGAGAAATCATAGTCCAAGGTAAGTTGTTCTTGTAGAATGCTGAACGACTACCCCAACTAAAATCTATCCACTCAACAAAAATTATTTCACACCACAGACTCATCTTGGTCAGGATCGATTTGAAATCTATCATGGTTTCAGAGAAATCATACTCCATGGTTCGTTGTTCTTGTAGAATGTTGAACGACTACCCCAACTAAAATCTATCCACTCAACAAAAATTATTTCACACCACAGACTCATCTTGGTCAGGATCGATTTGAAATCTATCATGGTTTCAGAGAAATCATACTCCATGGTAAGTTGTTCTTGTAGAATGTTGAACGACTACCCCAACTAAAATCTATCCACTCAACAAAAATTATTTCGCACCACAGACTCATCTTGGTCAGGATCGATTTGAAATCTATCATGGTTTCAGAGAAATCATACTCCATGGTTCGTTGTTCTTGCAGAATGTTGAACGACTACCCCAACTAAAATCTATCCACTCAACAAAAATTATTTCACACCACAGACTCATCTTGGTCAGGATCGATTTGAAATCTATCATGGTTTCAGAGAAATCATACTCCATGGTAAGTTGTTCTTGTAGAATGTTGAACGACTACCCCAACTAAAATCTATCCACTCAACAAAAATTATTTCACACCACAGACTCATCTTGGTCAGGATCGATTTGAAATCTATCATGGTTTCAGAGAAATCATAGTCCATGGTAAGTTGTTCTTGTAGAATGTTGAACGACTACCCCTAACTAAAATCTATCCACTCAACAAAAATTATTTCACACCACAGACTCATCTTGGTCAGGATCGATTTGAAATCTATCATGGTTTCAGAGAAATCATACTCCATGGTAAGTTGTTCTTGTAGAATGTTGAACGACTACCCCAACTAAAATCTATCCACTCAACAAAAATTATTTCAGAGAAATCATACTCCATGGTAAGTTGTTCTTGTAGAATGTTGAACGACTATCCCAACTAAAATCTATCCACTCAACAAAAATTATTTCACACCACAGACTCATCTTGGTCAGGATCGATTTGAAATCTATCATGGTTTCAGAGAAATCATACTCCATGGTTCGTTGTTCTTGTAGAATGTTGAACGACTACCCCAACTAAAATCTATCCACTCAACAAAAATTATTTCACACCACAGACTCATCTTGGTCAGGATCGATTTGAAATCTATCATGGTTTCAGAGAAACCATACTCCATGGTAAGTTGTTCTTGTAGAATGTTGAACGACTACCCCAACTAAAATCTATCCACTCAACAAAAATTATATCAGAGAAATCATACTCCATGGCAAGTTGTTCTTGTAGAATGTTGAACGACTACCCTAACTAAAATCTATCCACTCAACAAAAATTATTTCACACCACAGACTCATCATGGTCAGGATCGATTTGAAATCTATCATGGTTTCAGAGAAATCATACTCCATGGTTCGTTGTTCTTGTAGAATGTTGAACGACTACCCCAACTAAAATCTATCCACTCAACAAAAATTATTTCACACCACAGACTCATCTTGGTCAGGATCGATTTGAAATCTATCATGGTTTCAGAGAAATCATAGTCCATGGTAAGTTGTTCTTGTAGAATGTTGAACGACTTCCCCTAACTAAAATCTATCCACTCAACAAAAATTATTTCAGAGAAATCATACTCCATGATAAGTTGTTCTTGTAGAATGTTGAACGACTACCCCAACTAAAATCTATCCACTCAACAAAAATTATTTCACACCACAGACTCATCTTGGTCAAGATCGATTTGAAATCTATCATGGTTTCAGAGAAATCATACTCCATGGTTCGTTGTTCTTGTAGAATGTTGAACGACTACCCCAACTAAAATCTATCCACTCAACAAAAATTATTTCACACCACAGACTCATCTTGGTCAGGATCGATTTGAAATCTATCATGGTTTCAGAGAAATCATACTCCATGGTAAGTTGTTCTTGTAGAATGTTGAACGACTACCCCAACTAAAATCTATCCACTCAACAAAAATTATTTCACACCACAGACTCATCTTGGTCAGGATCGATTTGAAATCTATCATGGTTTCAGAGAAATCATACTCCATGGTTCGTTGTTCTTGTAGAATGTTGAACGACTATCCCAACTAAAATCTATCCACTCAACAAAAATTATTTCACACCACAGACTCATCTTGGTCAGGATCGATTTGAAATCTATCATGGTTTCAGAGAAATCATACTCCATGGTAAGTTGTCCTTGTAGAATGTTGAACGACTACCCCAACTAAAATCTATTCACTCAACAAAAATTATTTCACACCACAGACTCATCTTGGTCAGGATCGATTTGAAATCTATCATGGTTTCAGAGAAATCATAGTCCAAGGTAAGTTGTTCTTGTAGAATGCTGAACGACTACCCCAACTAAAATCTATCCACTCAACAAAAATTATTTCACACCACAGACTCATCTTGGTCAGGATCGATTTGAAATCTATCATGGTTTCAGAGAAATCATACTCCATGGTTCGTTGTTCTTGTAGAATGTTGAACGACTACCCCAACTAAAATCTATCCACTCAACAAAAATTATTTCACACCACAGACTCATCTTGGTCAGGATCGATTTGAAATCTATCATGGTTTCAGAGAAATCATACTCCATGGTAAGTTGTTCTTGTAGAATGTTGAACGACTACCCCAACTAAAATCTATCCACTCAACAAAAATTATTTCGCACCACAGACTCATCTTGGTCAGGATCGATTTGAAATCTATCATGGTTTCAGAGAAATCATACTCCATGGTAAGTTGTTCTTGTAGAATGTTGAACGACTACCCCAACTAAAATCTATCCACTCAACAAAAATTATTTCACACCACAGACTCATCTTGGTCAGGATCGATTTGAAATCTATCATGGTTTCAGAGAAATCATACTCCATGGTAAGTTGTTCTTGTAGAATGTTGAACGACTACCCCAACTAAAATCTATCCACTCAACAAAAATTATTTCACACCACTGACTGATCTTGGTCAGGATCGATTTGAAATCTATCATGGTTTCAGAGAAATCATACTCCATGGTTCGTTGTTCTTGTAGAATGTTGAAAGACTACCCCAACTAAAATATATCCACTCAACAAAAATTATTTCAGAGAAATCATACTCCATAGTTCGTTGTTCTTGTAGAATGTTGAACGACTACCCCAACTAAAATTTATCCACTCAACAAAAATTATTTCACACCACAGACTCATCTTGGTCAGGATCGATTTGAAATCTATCATGGTTTCAGAGAAATCATACTCCATGGTAAGTTGTTCTTGTAGAATGTTGAACGACTACCCCTAACTAAAATCTATCCACTCAACAAAAATTATTTCACACCACAGACTCATCTTGGTCAGGATCGATTTGAAATCTATCATGGTTGCAGAGAAATCATAGTCCATGGTAAGTTGTTCTTGTAGAATGTTGAAAGACTACCCCAACTAAAATATATCCACTCAACAAAAATTATTTCAGAGAAATCATACTCCATGGTTCGTTGTTCTTGTAGAATGTTGAACGACTACCCCAACTAAAATTTATCCACTCAACAAAAATTATTTCACACCACAGACTCATCTTGGTCAGGATCGATTTGAAATCTATCATGGTTTCAGAGAAATCATACTCCATGGTTCGTTGTTCTTGTAGAATGTTGAAAGACTACCCCAACTAAAATATATCCACTCAACAAAAATTATTTCAGAGAAATCATACTCCATGGTTCGTTGTTCTTGTAGAATGTTGAACGACTACCCCAACTAAAATTTATCCACTCAACAAAAATTATTTCACACCACAGACTCATCTTGGTCAGGATCGATTTGAAATCTATCATGGTTTCAGAGAAATCATACTCCATGGTAAGTTGTCCTTGTAGAATGTTGAACGACTACCCCAACTAAAATCTATTCACTCAACAAAAATTATTTCACACCACAGACTCATCTTGGTCAGGATCGATTTGAAATCTATCATGGTTTCAGAGAAATCATAGTCCAAGGTAAGTTGTTCTTGTAGAATGCTGAACGACTACCCCAACTAAAATCTATCCACTCAACAAAAATTATTTCACACCACAGACTCATCTTGGTCAGGATCGATTTGAAATCTATCATGGTTTCAGAGAAATCATACTCCATGGTTCGTTGTTCTTGTAGAATGTTGAACGACTACCCCAACTAAAATCTATCCACTCAACAAAAATTATTTCACACCACAGACTCATCTTGGTCAGGATCGATTTGAAATCTATCATGGTTTCAGAGAAATCATACTCCATGGTAAGTTGTTCTTGTAGAATGTTGAACGACTACCCCAACTAAAATCTATCCACTCAACAAAAATTATTTCGCACCACAGACTCATCTTGGTCAGGATCGATTTGAAATCTATCATGGTTTCAGAGAAATCATACTCCATGGTAAGTTGTTCTTGTAGAATGTTGAACGACTACCCCAACTAAAATCTATCCACTCAACAAAAATTATTTCACACCACAGACTCATCTTGGTCAGGATCGATTTGAAATCTATCATGGTTTCAGAGAAATCATACTCCATGGTAAGTTGTTCTTGTAGAATGTTGAACGACTACCCCAACTAAAATCTATCCACTCAACAAAAATTATTTCACACCACTGACTGATCTTGGTCAGGATCGATTTGAAATCTATCATGGTTTCAGAGAAATCATACTCCATGGTTCGTTGTTCTTGTAGAATGTTGAAAGACTACCCCAACTAAAATATATCCACTCAACAAAAATTATTTCAGAGAAATCATACTCCATGGTTCGTTGTTCTTGTAGAATGTTGAAAGACTACCCCAACTAAAATTTATCCACTCAACAAAAATTATTTCACACCACAGACTCATCTTGGTCAGGATCGATTTGAAATCTATCATGGTTTCAGAGAAATCATACTCCATGGTAAGTTGTTCTTGTAGAATGTTGAACGACTACCCCTAACTAAAATCTATCCACTCAACAAAAATTATTTCACACCACAGACTCATCTTGGTCAGGATCGATTTGAAATCTATCATGGTTGCAGAGAAATCATAGTCCATGGTTCGTTGTTCTTGTAGAATGTTGAAAGACTACCCCAACTAAAATTTATCCACTCAACAAAAATTATTTCACACCACAGACTCATCTTGGTCAGGATCGATTTGAAATCTATCATGGTTTCAGAGAAATCATACTCCATGGTAAGTTGTTCTTGTAGAATGTTGAACGACTACCCCAACTAAAATCTATCCACTCAACAAAAATTATTTCACACCACTGACTGATCTTGGTCAGGATCGATTTGAAATCTATCATGGTTTCAGAGAAATCATACTCCATGGTTCGTTGTTCTTGTAGAATGTTGAAAGACTACCCCAACTAAAATATATCCACTCAACAAAAATTATTTCAGAGAAATCATACTCCATGGTTCGTTGTTCTTGTAGAATGTTGAACGACTACCCCAACTAAAATTTATCCACTCAACAAAAATTATTTCACACCACAGACTCATCTTGGTCAGGATCGATTTGAAATCTATCATGGTTTCAGAGAAATCATACTCCATGGTAAGTTGTTCTTGTAGAATGTTGAACGACTACCCCTAACTAAAATCTATCCACTCAACAAAAATTATTTCACACCACAGACTCATCTTGGTCAGGATCGATTTGAAATCTATCATGGTTGCAGAGAAATCATAGTCCATGGTAAGTTGTTCTTGTAGAATGTTGAACGACTAGCCCAACTAAAATCTATCCACTCAACAAAAATTATTTCAGAGAAATCATACTCCATGATAAGTTGTTCTTGTAGAATGTTGAACGACTACCCCAACTAAAATCTATCCACTCAACAAAAATTATTCCACACCACAGACTCATCTTGGTCAGGATCGATTTGAAATCTATCATGGTTTCAGAGAAATCATACTCCATGGTTCGTTGTTCTTGTAAAATGTTGAACGACTACTCCTAACTAAAATCTATCCACTCAACAAAAATTATTTCACACCACAGACTCATCTTGGTCAGGATCGATTTGAAATCTATCATGGTTTCAGAGAAATCATACTCCATGGTAAGTTGTTCTTGTAGAATGTTGAACGACTACCCCAACTAAAATCTATCCACTCAACAAAAATTATTTCAGAGAAATCATACTCCATGGTAAGTTGTTCTTGTAAAATGTTGAACGCCTATCCCAACTAAAATCTATCCACTCAACAAAAATTATTTCAGAGAAATCATACTCCATGGTTCGTTGTTCTTGTAAAATGTTGAACGACTACCCCAACTAAAATCTATTAACTCAACAAAAATTATTTCACACCACAGACTCATCTTGGTCAGGATCGATTTGAAATCTATCATGGTTTCAGAGAAATCATACTCCATGGTTCGTTGTTCTTGTAGAATGTTGAACGACTACCCCAACTAAAATCTATCCACTCAACAAAAATTATTTCAGAGAAATCATACTCCATGGTAAGTTGTTCTTGTAAAATGTTGAACGCCTATCCCAACTAAAATCTATCCACTCAACAAAAATTATTTCAGAGAAATCATACTCCATGGTTCGTTGTTCTTGTAAAATGTTGAACGACTACCCCAACTAAAATCTATTAACTCAACAAAAATTATTTCACACCACAGACTCATCTTGGTCAGGATCGATTTGAAATCTATCATATTTTCAGAGAAATCATACTCCATGGTTCGTTGTTCTTGTAGAATGTTGAACGACTACCCCAACTAAAATCTATCCACTCAACAAAAATTATTTCAGAGAAATCATACTCCATGGTAAGTTGTTCTTGTAGAATGTTGAACGACTACCCCAACTAAAATCTATCCACTCAACAAAAATTATTTCACACCACAGACTCATCTTGGTCAGGATCGATTTGAAATCTATCATGGTTTCAGAGAAATCATACTCCATGGTTCGTTGTTCTTGTAGAATGTTGAACGACTACCCCAACTAAAATCTATCCACTCAACAAAAATTATTTCAGAGAAATCATACTCCATGGTTCGTTGTTCTTGTAGAATGTTGAACGACTACCCCAACTAAAATTTATCCACTCAACAAAAATTATTTCACACCACAGACTCATCTTGGTCAGGATCGATTTGAAATCTATCATGGTTTCAGAGAAATCATACTCCATGGTAAGTTGTTCTTGTAGAATGTTGAACGACTACCCCTAACTAAAATCTATCCACTCAACAAAAATTATTTCAGAGAAATCATACTCCATGGTTCGTTGTTCTTGTAGAATGTTGAACGACTACCCCAACTAAAATTTATCCACTCAACAAAAATTATTTCACACCACAGACTCATCTTGGTCAGGATCGATTTGAAATCTATCATGGTTGCAGAGAAATCATAGTCCATGGTAAGTTGTTCTTGTAGAATGTTAAACGACTACCCCAACTAAAATCTATCCACTCAACAAAAATTATTTCAGAGAAATCATACTCCATGATAAGTTGTTCTTGTAGAATGTTGAACGACTACCCCAACTAAAATCTATCCACTCAACAAAAATTATTTCACACCACAGACTCATCTTGGTCAGGATCGATTTGAAATCTATCATGGTTTCAGAGAAATCATACTCCATGGTTCGTTGTTCTTGTAAAATGTTGAGCGACTACTCCTAACTAAAATCTATCCACTCAACAAAAATTATTTCACACCACAGACTCATCTTGGTCAGGATCGATTTGAAATCTATCATGGTTTCAGAGAAATCATACTCCATGGTTCGTTGTTCTTGTAGAACGTTGAACGACTACCCCAACTAAAATCTATCCACTCAACAAAAATTATTTCAGAGAAATCATACTCCATGGTAAGTTGTTCTTGTAAAATGTTGAACGCCTATCCCAACTAAAATCTATCCACTCAACAAAAATTATTTCAGAGAAATCATACTCCATGGTTCGTTGTTCTTGTAAAATGTTGAACGACTACCCCAACTAAAATCTATTAACTCAACAAAAATTATTTCACACCACAGACTCATCTTGGTCAGGATCGATTTGAACTCTATCATATTTTCAGAGAAATCATACTCCATGGTTCGTTGTTCTTGTAGAATGTTGAACGACTACCCCAACTAAAATCTATCCACTCAAAAAAAATTATTTCAGAGAAATCATACTCCATGGTAAGTTGTTCTTGTAGAATGTTGAACGACTACCCCAACTAAAATCTATCCACTCAACAAAAATTATTTCACACCACAGACTCATCTTGTTCAGGATCGATTTGAAATCTATCATGGTTTCAGAGAAATCATACTCCATGGTTCGTTGTTCTTGTAGAATGTTGAACGACTACCCCAACTAAAATCTATCCACTCAACAAAAATTATTTCAGAGAAATCATACTCCATGGTTCGTTGTTCTTGTAGAATTTTGAACGACTACCCCAACTAAAATCTATCCACTCAACAAAAATTATTTCACACCACAGACTCATCTTGGTCAGGATCGATTTGAAATCTATCATGGTTTCAGAGAAATCATACTCCATGGTAAGTTGTTCTTGTAGAATGTTGAACGACTACCCCTAACTAAAATCTATCCACTCAACAAAAATTATTTCACACCACAGACTCATCTTGGTCAGGATCGATTTGAAATCTATCATGGTTGCAGAGAAATCATAGTCCATGGTAAGTTGTTCTTGTAGAATGTTGAACGACTACCCCAACTAAAATCTATCCACTCAACAAAAATTATTTCACACCACAGACTCATCTTGGTCAGGATCGATTTGAAATCTATCATGGTTTCAGAGAAATCATACTCCATGGTTCGTTGTTCTTGTAGAATGTTGAACGACTACCCCAACTAAAATCTATCCACTCAACAAAAATTATTTCAGAGAAATCATACTCCATGGTTCGTTGTTCTTGTAGAATGTTGAACGACTACCCCAACTAAAATTTATCCACTCAACAAAAATTATTTCACACCACAGACTCATCTTGGTCAGGATCGATTTGAAATCTATCATGGTTTCAGAGAAATCATACTCCATGGTAAGTTGTTCTTGTAGAATGTTGAACGACTACCCCTAACTAAAACCTATATACTCAACAAAAATTATTTCACACCACAGACTCATCTTGGTCAGGATCGATTTGAAATCTATCATGGTTGCAGAGAAATCATAGTCCATGGTAAGTTGTTCTTGTAGAATGTTGAACGACTACCCAACTAAAATCTATCCACTCAACAAAAATTATTTCAGAGAAATCATACTCCATGGTAAGTTGTTCTTGTAGAATGTTGAACGACTACCCCAACTAAAATCTATCCACTCAACAAAAATTATTTCACACCACAGACTCATCTTGGTCAGGATCGATTTGAAATCTATCATGGTTTCAGAGAAATCATACTCCATGGTTCGTTGTTCTTGTAAAATGTTGAACGACTACTCCTAACTAAAATCTATCCACTCAACAAAAATTATTTCAGAGAAATCATACTCCATGGTAAGTTGTTCTTGTAAAATGTTGAACGACTATCCCAACTAAAATCTATCCACTCAACAAAAATTATTTCAGAGAAATCATACTCCATGGTTCGTTGTTCTTGTAAAATGTTGAACGACTACCCCAACTAAAATCTATTAACTCAACAAAAATTATTTCACACCATAGACTCATCTTGGTCAGGATCGATTTGAAATCTATCATATTTTCAGAGAAATCATACTCCATGGTTCGTTGTTCTTGTAGAATGTTGAACGACTACCCCAACTAAAATCTATCCACTCAACAAAAATTATTTCAGAGAAATCATACTCCATGGTAAGTTGTTCTTGTAGAATGTTGAACGACTACCCCAACTAAAATCTATCCACTCAACAAAAATTATTTCACACCACAGACTCATCTTGGTCAGGATCGATTTGAAATCTATCATGGTTTCAGAGAAATCATACTCCATGGTAAGTTGTTCTTGTAGAATGTTGAACGACTACCCCAACTAAAATCTATCCACTCAACAAAAATTATTTCACACCACAGACTCATCTTGGTCAGGATCGATTTGAAATCTATCATGGTTTCAGAGAAATCATACTCCATGGTAAGTTGTTCTTGTAGAATGTTGAACGACTACCCCTAACTAAAATCTATCCACTCAACAAAAATTATTTCAGAGAAATCATACTCCATGGTAAGTTGTTCTTGTAGAATGTTGAACGACTACCCCAACTAAAATCTATCCACTCAACAAAAATTATTTGAGAGAAATCATACTCCATGGTTCGTTGTTCTTGTAGAATGTTGAACGACTACCCCAACTAATATCTATCCACTCAACAAAAATTATTTCACACCACAGACTCATCTTGGTCAGGATCGATTTGAAATCTATCATGGTTTCAGAGAAATCATACTCCATGAAAAGTTGTTCTTGTAGAATGTTGAATGACTACCCCTAACTAAAATCTATCCACTCAACAAAAATTATTTCACACCACAGACTCATCTTGGTCAGGATCGATTTGAAATCTATCATGGTTTCAGAGAAATCATACTCCATGGTAAGTTGTTCTTGTAGAATGTTGAACGACTACCCCAACTAAAATCTATCCACTCAACAAAAATTATTTCAGAGAAATCATACTCCATGGTTCGTTGTTCTTGTAGAATTTTGAACGACTACCCCAACTAAAATCTATCCACTCAACAAAAATTATTTCACACCACAGACTCATCTTGGTCAGGATCGATTTGAAATCTATCATGGTTTCAGAGAAATCATACTCCATGGTAAGTTGTTCTTGTAGAATGTTGAACGACTACCCCTAACTAAAATCTATCCACTCAACAAAAATTATTTCACACCACAGACTCATCTTGGTCAGGATCGATTTGAAATCTATCATGGTTGCAGAGAAATCATAGTCCATGGTAAGTTGTTCTTGTAGAATGTTGAACGACTACCCCAACTAAAATCTATCCACTCAACAAAAATTATTTGAGAGAAATCATACTCCATGGTTCGTTGTTCTTGTAGAATGTTGAACGACTACCCCAACTAATATCTATCCACTCAACAAAAATTATTTCACACCACAGACTCATCTTGGTCAGGATCGATTTGAAATCTATCATGGTTTCAGAGAAATCATACTCCATGAAAAGTTGTTCTTGTAGAATGTTGAATGACTACCCCTAACTAAAATCTATCCACTCAACAAAAATTATTTCACACCACAGACTCATCTTGGTCAGGATCGATTTGAAATCTATCATGGTTTCAGAGAAATCATACTCCATGGTAAGTTGTTCTTGTAGAATGTTGAACGACTACCCCAACTAAAATCTATCCACTCAACAAAAATTATTTCAGAGAAATCATACTCCATGGTTCGTTGTTCTTGTAGAATTTTGAACGACTACCCCAACTAAAATCTATCCACTCAACAAAAATTATTTCACACCACAGACTCATCTTGGTCAGGATCGATTTGAAATCTATCATGGTTTCAGAGAAATCATACTCCATGGTAAGTTGTTCTTGTAGAATGTTGAACGACTACCCCTAACTAAAATCTATCCACTCAACAAAAATTATTTCACACCACAGACTCATCTTGGTCAGGATCGATTTGAAATCTATCATGGTTGCAGAGAAATCATAGTCCATGGTAAGTTGTTCTTGTAGAATGTTGAACGACTACCCCAACTAAAATCTATCCACTCAACAAAAATTATTTCACACCACAGACTCATCTTGGTCAGGATCGATTTGAAATCTATCATGGTTTCAGAGAAATCATACTCCATGGTTCGTTGTTCTTGTAGAATGTTGAACGACTACCCCAACTAAAATCTATCCACTCAACAAAAATTATTTCAGAGAAATCATACTCCATGGTTCGTTGTTCTTGTAGAATGTTGAACGACTACCCCAACTAAAATTTATCCACTCAACAAAAATTATTTCACACCACAGACTCATCTTGGTCAGGATCGATTTGAAATCTATCATGGTTTCAGAGAAATCATACTCCATGGTAAGTTGTTCTTGTAGAATGTTGAACGACTACCCCTAACTAAAACCTATATACTCAACAAAAATTATTTCACACCACAGACTCATCTTGGTCAGGATCGATTTGAAATCTATCATGGTTGCAGAGAAATCATAGTCCATGGTAAGTTGTTCTTGTAGAATGTTGAACGACTACCCCAACTAAAATCTATCCACTCAACAAAAATTATTTCAGAGAAATCATACTCCATGGTAAGTTGTTCTTGTAGAATGTTGAACGACTACCCCAACTAAAATCTATCCACTCAGCAAAAATTATTTCACACCACAGACTCATCTTGGTCAGGATCGATTTGAAATCTATCATGGTTTCAGAGAAATCATACTCCATGGTTCGTTGTTCTTGTAAAATGTTGAACGACTACTCCTAACTAAAATCTATCCACTCAACAAAAATTATTTCAGAGAAATCATACTCCATGGTAAGTTGTTCTTGTAAAATGTTGAACGACTATCCCAACTAAAATCTATCCACTCAACAAAAATTATTTCAGAGAAATCATACTCCATGGTTCGTTGTTCTTGTAAAATGTTGAACGACTACCCCAACTAAAATCTATTAACTCAACAAAAATTATTTCACACCACAGACTCATCTTGGTCAGGATCGATTTGAAATCTATCATATTTTCAGAGAAATCATACTCCATGGTTCGTTGTTCTTGTAGAATGTTGAACGACTACCCCAACTAAAATCTATCCACTCAACAAAAATTATTTCAGAGAAATCATACTCCATGGTAAGTTGTTCTTGTAGAATGTTGAACGACTACCCCAACTAAAATCTATCCACTCAACAAAAATTATTTCACACCACAGACTCATCTTGGTCAGGATCGATTTGAAATCTATCATGGTTTCAGAGAAATCATACTCCATGGTAAGTTGTTCTTGTAGAATGTTGAACGACTACCCCAACTAAAATCTATCCACTCAACAAAAATTATTTCACACCACAGACTCATCTTGGTCAGGATCGATTTGAAATCTATCATGGTTTCAGAGAAATCATACTCCATGGTAAGTTGTTCTTGTAGAATGTTGAACGACTACCCCTAACTAAAATCTATCCACTCAACAAAAATTATTTCAGAGAAATCATACTCCATGGTAAGTTGTTCTTGTAGAATGTTGAACGACTACCCCAACTAAAATCTATCCACTCAACAAAAATTATTTGAGAGAAATCATACTCCATGGTTCGTTGTTCTTGTAGAATGTTGAACGACTACCCCAACTAATATCTATCCACTCAACAAAAATTATTTCACACCACAGACTCATCTTGGTCAGGATCGATTTGAAATCTATCATGGTTTCAGAGAAATCATACTCCATGATAAGTTGTTCTTGTAGAATGTTGAACGACTACCCCTAACTAAAATCTATCCACTCAACAAAAATTATTTCACACCACAGACTCATCTTGGTCAGGATCGATTTGAAATCTATCATGGTTTCAGAGAAATCATACTCCATGGTAAGTTGTTCTTGTAGAATGTTGAACGACTACCCCAACTAAAATCTATCCACTCAACAAAAATTATTTCACACCACAGACTCATCTTGTTCAGGATCGATTTGAAATCTATCATGGTTTCAGAGAAATCATACTCCATGGTTCGTTGTTCTTGTAAAATGTTGAACGACTATCCCAACTAAAATCTATCCACTCAACAAAAATTATTTCAGAGAAATCATACTCCATGACTCGTTGCTCTTGTAGAATGTTGAACGACTACCCCAACTAAAATCTATCCACTCAACAAAAATTATTTCACACCACAGACTCATCTTGGTCAGGATCGATTTGAAATCTATCATGGTTTCAGAGAAATCATACTCCATGGTAAGTTGTTCTTGTAAAATGTTGAACGACTACCCCAACTAAAATCTATCCACTCAACAAAAATTATTTCACACCACAAACTCATCCTGATCAGGATCGATTTGAAATCTATCATGGTTTCAGAGAAATCATACTCCATGGTTCGTTGTTCTTGTAGAATGTTGAACGACTACCCCAACTAAAATCTATCCACTCAACAAAAATTATTTCAGAGAAATCATACTCCATGGTAAGTTGTTCTTGTAGAATGTTGAACGACTATCCCAACTAAAATCTATCCACTCAACAAAAATTATTTCAGAGAAATCATACTCCATGGTAAGTTGTTCTTGTAGAATGTTGAGCGACTATCCCAACTAAAATCTATTGACTCAACAAAAATTATTTCAGAGAAATCATACTCCATGGTAAGTTGTTCTTGTAGAATGTTGAACGACTACCCCAACTAAAATCTATCCACTCAACAAAAATTATTTCACACCACAGACTCATCTTGGGCAGGATCGATTTGAAATCTATCATGGTTTCAGATAAATCATACTCCATGGTTCGTTGTTGTTGTAAAATGTGGAACGACTATCCCAACTAAAATCTATCCACTCAACAAAAATTATTTCAGAGAAATCATACTCCATGGTTCGTTGTTCTTGTAAAATGTTGAACGACTACCCCAACTAAAATCTATCCACTCAACAAAAATTATTTCAGAGAAATCATACACCATGGTAAGTTATTCTTGTAGAATGTTGAACGACTACCCCAACTAAAATCTATCCACTCAACAAAAATTATTTCAGAGAAATCATACTCCATGGTTCGTTGTTCTTGTAGAATGTTGAACGACTACCCCAACTAAAATCTATCCACTCAACAAAAATTATTTCAGAGAAATCATACTCCATGGTAAGTTGTTCTTGTAGAATGTTGAACGACTATCCCAACTAAAATCTATCCACTCAACAAAAATTATTTCACACCACAGACTCATCTTGGTCAGGATCGATTTGAAATCTATCATGGTTTCAGAGAAATCATACTCCATGGTAAGTTGTTCTTGTAGAATGTTGAACGACTAGCCCAACTAAAATCTATCCACTCAACAAAAATTATTTCAGAGAAATCATACTCCATGGTTCGTTGTTCTTGTAGAATGTTGAACGACTATCCCTAACTAAAATCTATCCACTCAACAAAAATTATTTCACACCA
The DNA here is from genome assembly GCA_905220385.1 of Xylota sylvarum. Classification (NCBI taxonomy): domain Eukaryota; kingdom Metazoa; phylum Arthropoda; class Insecta; order Diptera; family Syrphidae; genus Xylota; species Xylota sylvarum. Next base: position 484,241 of record CAJMZQ010000094.1, read on the forward strand.
CAGACTCATCTTGGTCAGGATCGATTTGAAATTTATCATGGTTTCAGAGAAATCATAGTCCATGGTAAGTTGTTCTTGTAGAATGTTGAACGACTACCCCAACTAAAATCTATCCACTCAACAAAAATCATTTCACACCACAGACTCATCTTGGTCAGGATCGATTTGAAATCTATCATGTTTTCTGAGAAATCATACTCCATGGTTCGTTGTTCTTGTAAAATGATGAACGACTACTCCCAACTAAAATCTATCCACTCAACAAAAATTATTTCACACCACAGACTCATCTTGGTCAGGATCGATTTGAAATCTATCATGGTTTCAGAGAAATCATACTCCATGGTAAGTTGTTCTTGTAGAATGTTGAACGACTACCCCTAACTAAAATCTATCCACTCAACAAAAATTATTTCACACCACAGACTCATCTTGGTCAGGATCGATTTGAAATCTATCATGGTTTCAGAGAAATCATACTCCATGGTAAGTTGTTCTTGTAGAATGTTGAACGATTACCCCAACTAAAATCTATCCACTCAACAAAAATTATTTCAGAGAAATCATACTCCATGGTAAGTTGTTCTTGTAGAATGTTGAACGACTACCCCAACTAAAATCTATCCACTCAACAAAAATTATTTCAGAGAAATCATACTCCATGGTTCGTTGTTCTTGTAGAATGTTGAACGACTACCCCAACTAATATCTATCCACTCAACAAAAATTATTTCACACCACAGACTCATCTTGGTCAGGATCGATTTGAAATCTATCATGGTTTCAGAGAAATCATACTCCATGATAAGTTGTTCTTGTAGAATGTTGAACGACTACCCCTAACTAAAATCTATCCACTCAACAAAAATTATTTCACACCACAGACTCATCTTGGTCAGAATCGATTTGAAATCTATCATGGTTTCAGAGAAATCATACTCCATGGTAAGTTGTTCTTGTAGAATGTTGAACGACTACCCCAACTAAAATCTATCCACTCAACAAAAATTATTTCACACCACAGACTCATCCTGATCAGGATCGATTTGAAATCTATCATGGTTTCAGAGAAATCATACTCCGTGGTAAGTTGTTCTTGTAGAATGTTGAACGACTACCCCAACTAAAATCTATCCACTCAACAAAAATTATTTCAGAGAAATCATACTCCATGGTAAGTTGTTCTTGTAGAATGTTGAACGACTATCCCAACTAAAATCTATCCACTCAACAAAAATTATTTCACACCACAGACTCATCGTGGTCAGGATCGATTTGAAATCTATCATGGTTTCAGAGAAATCATACTCCATGGTAAGTTGTTCTTGTAGAATGTTGAACGACTACCCCAACTAAAATCTATTGACTCAACAAAAATTATTTCAGAGAAATCATACTCCATGGTAAGTTGTTCTTGTAGAATGTTGAACGACTACCCCAACTAAAATCTATCCACTCAACAAAAATTATTTCACACCACAGACTCATCTTGGGCAGGATCGATTTGAAATCTATCATGGTTTCAGATAAATCATACTCCATGGTTCGTTGTTGTTGTAAAATGTGGAACGACTATCCCAACTAAAATCTATCCACTCAACAAAAATTATTTCAGAGAAATCATACTCCATGGTTCGTTGTTCTTGTAAAATGTTGAACGACTACCCCAACTAAAATCTATCCACTCAACAAAAATTATTTCAGAGAAATCATACACCATGGTAAGTTATTCTTGTAGAATGTTGAACGACTACCCCAACTAAAATCTATCCACTCAACAAAAATTATTTCAGAGAAATCATACTCCATGGTTCGTTGTTCTTGTAGAATGTTGAACGACTACCCCAACTAAAATCTATCCACTCAACAAAAATTATTTCAGAGAAATCATACTCCATGGTAAGTTGTTCTTGTAGAATGTTGAACGACTATTTCAACTAAAATCTATCCACTCAACAAAAATTATTTCACACCACAGACTCATCTTGGTCAGGATCGATTTGAAATCTATCATGGTTTCAGAGAAATCATACTCCATGGTAAGTTGTTCTTGTAGAATGTTGAACGACTAGCCCAACTAAAATCTATCCACTCAACAAAAATTATTTCAGAGAAATCATACTCCATGGTTCGTTGTTCTTGTAGAATGTTGAACGACTATCCCTAACTAAAATCTATCCACTCAACAAAAATTATTTCACACCACAGACTCATCTTGGTCAGGATCGATTTGAAATTTATCATGGTTTCAGAGAAATCATAGTCCATGGTAAGTTGTTCTTGTAGAATGTTGAACGACTACCCCAACTAAAATCTATCCACTCAACAAAAATTATTTCACACCACAGACTCATCTTGGTCAGGATCGATTTGAAATCTATCATGTTTTCTGAGAAATCATACTCCATGGTTCGTTGTTCTTGTAAAATGATGAACGACTACTCCTAACTAAAATCTATCCACTCAACAAAAATTATTTCACACCACAGACTCATCTTGGTCAGGATCGATTTGAAATCTATCATGGTTTCAGAGAAATCATACTCCATGGTAAGTTGTTCTTGTAGAATGTTGAACGACTACCCCTAACTAAAATCTATCCACTCAACAAAAATTATTTCACACCACAGACTCATCTTGGTCAGGATCGATTTGAAATCTATCATGGTTTCAGAGAAATCATACTCCATGGTAAGTTGTTCTTGTAGAATGTTGAACGATTACCCCAACTAAAATCTATCCACTCAACAAAAATTATTTCAGAGAAATCATACTCCATGGTAAGTTGTTCTTGTAGAATGTTGAACGACTACCCCAACTAAAATCTATCCACTCAACAAAAATTATTTCAGAGAAATCATACTCCATGGTTCGTTGTTCTTGTAGAATGTTGAACGACTACCCCAACTAATATCTATTCACTCAACAAAAATTATTTCACACCACAGACTCATCTTGGTCAGGATCGATTTGAAATCTATCATGGTTTCAGAGAAATCATACTCCATGATAAGTTGTTCTTGTAGAATGTTGAACGACTACCCCTAACTAAAATCTATCCACTCAACAAAAATTATTTCACACCACAGACTCATCTTGGTCAGAATCGATTTGAAATCTATCATGGTTTCAGAGAAATCATACTCCATGGTAAGTTGTTCTTGTAGAATGTTGAACGACTACCCCAACTAAAATCTATCCACTCAACAAAAATTATTTCACACCACAGACTCATCCTGATCAGGATCGATTTGAAATCTATCATGGTTTCAGAGAAATCATACTCCGTGGTAAGTTGTTCTTGTAGAATGTTGAACGACTACCCCAACTAAAATCTATCCACTCAACAAAAATTATTTCAGAGAAATCATACTCCATGGTAAGTTGTTCTTGTAGAATGTTGAACGACTATCCCAACTAAAATCTATCCACTCAACAAAAATTATTTCACACCACAGACTCATCGTGGTCAGGATCGATTTGAAATCTATCATGGTTTCAGAGAAATCATACTCCATGGTAAGTTGTTCTTGTAGAATGTTGAACGACTACCCCAACTAAAATCTATCCACTCAACAAAAATTATTTCAGAGAAATCATACTCCATGGTTCGTTGTTCTTGTAGAATGTTGAACGACTATCCCAACTAAAATCTATCCACTCAACAAAAATTATTTCACACCACAGACTCATCTTGGTCAGGATCGATTTGAAATCTATCATGGTTTCAGAGAAATCATACTCCATGGTTCGTTGTTCTTGTAGAATGTTGAACGACTATCCCAACTAAAATCTATCCACTCAACAAAAATTATTTCAGAGAAATCATACTCCATGTTTCGTTGTTCTTGTAGAATGTTGAACGACTACCCCAACTAAAATCTATCCACTCAACAAAAATTATTTCACACCACAGACTCATCTTGGTCAGGATCGGTTTGAAATCTATCATGGTTTCAGAGAAATCATACTCCATGGTTCGTTGTTCTTGTAAAATGTTGAACGACTATCCCAACTAAAATCTATCCACTCAACAAAAATTATTTCAGAGAAATCATACTCCATGGTTCGTTGTTCTTGTAGAATGTTGAACGACTACCCCAACTAAATTCTATCCACTCAACAAAAATTATTTCACACCACAGACTCATCTTGGTCAGGATCGATTTGAAATCTATCATGGTTTCAGAGAAATCATACTCCATGGTTCGTTGTTCTTGTAAAATGTTGAACGACTATCCCAACTAAAATCTATCCACTCAACAAAAATTATTTCAGAGAAATCATACTCCATGGTTCGTTGTTCTTGTAAAATGTTGAACGACTACCCCAACTAAAATCTATCCACTCAACAAAAATTATTTCAGAGAAATCATACTCCATGGTTCGTTGTTCTTGTAGAATGTTGAACGACTACCCCAACTAAAATCTATCCACTCAACAAAAATTATTTCAGAGAAATCATACTCCATGGTAAGTTGTTCTTGTAGAATGTTGAACGACTATCCCAACTAAAATATATCCACTCAACAAAAATTATTTCAGAGAAATCATACTCCATGGTAAGTTGTTCTTGTAGAATGTTGAACGACTATCCCAACTAAAATCTATCCACTCAACAAAAATTATTTCACACCACAGACTCATCTTGGTCAGGATCGATTTGAAATCTATCATGGTTTCAGAGAAATCATAGTCCATATTAAGTTGTTCTTGTAGAATGTTGAACGACTACCCCAACTAAAATCTATCCACTCAACAAAAATTATTTCACACCACAGACTCATCTTGGCCAGGATCGATTTGAAATCTATCATGGTTTCAGAGAAATCATACTCCATGGTTCGTTGTTCTTGTAGAATGTTGAACGACTATCCCAACTAAAATCTATCCACTCAACAAAAATTATTTCAGAGAAATCATACTCCATGTTTCGTTGTTCTTGTAGAATGTTGAACGACTACCCCAACTAAAATCTATCCACTCAACAAAAATTATTTCACACCACAGACTCATCTTGGTCAGGATCGATTTGAAATCTATCATGGTTTCAGAGAAATCATACTCCATGGTTCGTTGTTCTTGTAAAATGTTGAACGACTATCCCAACTAAAATCTATCCACTCAAGAAAAATTATTTCAGAGAAATCATACTCCATGGTTCGTTGTTCTTGTAGAATGTTGAACGACTACCCCAACTAAAATCTATCCACTCAACAAAAATTATTTCACACCACAGACTCATCTTGGTCAGGATCGATTTGAAATCTATCATGGTTTCAGAGAAATCATACTCCATGGTTCGTTGTTCTTGTAAAATGTTGAACGACTATCCCAACTAAAATCTATCCACTCAACAAAAATTATTTCAGAGAAATCATACTCCATGTTTCGTTGTTCTTGTAAAATGTTGAACGACTACCCCAACTAAAATCTATCCACTCAACAAAAATTATTTCAGAGAAATCATACTCCATGGTAAGTTGTTCTTGTAGAATGTTGAACGACTACCCCAACTAAAATCTATCCACTCAACAAAAATTATTTCAGAGAAATCATACTCCATGGTAAGTTGTTCTTGTAGAATGTTGAACGACTATCCCAACTAAAATCTATCCACTCAACAAAAATTATTTCACACCACAGACTCATCTTGGTCAGGATCGATTTGAAATCTATCATGGTTGCAGAGAAATTATACTCCATGGTAAGTTGTTCTTGTAGAATGTTGAACGACTACCCCAACTAAAATCTATCCACTCAACAAAAATTATTTCAGAGAAATCATACTCCATGGTTCGTTGTTGTTGTAGAATGTTGAACGACTATCCCAACTAAAATCTATCCACTCAACAAAAATTATTTCACACCACAGACTCATCTTGGTCAGTATCGATTTGAAATCTATCATGGTTTCAGAGAAATCATACTCCATGGTAAGTTGTTCTTGTAGAATGTTGAACGACTACCCCAACTAAAATCTATCCACTCAACAAAAATTATTTCACACCACAGACTCATCTTGGTCAGGATCGATTTGAAATCTACCATGGTTTCAGAGAAACCATACTCCATGGTTCGTTGTTCTTGTAAAATGTTGAACGACTATCCCAACTAGAATCTATAAACTCAACAAAAATTATTTCAGAGAAATCATACTCCATGGTAAGTTGTTCTTGTAGAATGTTGAACGACTACCCCAACTAAAATCTATCCACTCAACAAAAATTATTTCAGAGAAATCATACTCCATGGTAAGTTGTTCTTGTAGAATGTTGAACGACTACCCCAACTAAAATCTATCCACTCAACAAAAATTATTTCAGAGAAATCATAGTCCATGGTAAGTTGTTCTTGTAGAATGTTGAACGACTATCCCAACTAAAATCTATCCACTCAACAAAAATTATTTCAGAGAAATCATACTCCATGGTAAGTTGTTCTTGTAGAATGTTGAACGACTAGCCCTAACTAAAATCTATCCACTCAACAAAAATTATTTCAGAGAAATCATACTCCATGGTAAGTTGTTCTTGTAGAATGTTGAACGACTACCCCAACTAAAATCTATCCACTCAACAAAAATTATTTCAGAGAAATCATACTCCATGGTTCGTTGTTCTTGTAGAATGTTGAACGACTACCCCAACTAAAATCTATCCACTCAACAAAAATTATTTCAGAGAAATCATACTCCATGGTTCGTTGTTCTTGTAGAATGTTGAACGACTACCCCAACTAAAATCTATCCACTCAACAAAAATTATTTCACACCACAGACTCATCTTGGTCAGAATCGATTTGAAATCTATCATGGTTTCAGAGAAATCATAATCCATGGTAAGTTGTTCTTGTAGAATGTTGAACGACTACCCCAACTAAAATCTATCCACTCAACAAAAATTATTTCACACCACAGACTCATCTTGGTCAGGATCGATTTGAAATCTATCATGGTTTCAGAGTAATCATACTCCATGGTTCGTTGTTCTTGTAAAATGTTGAACGACTACCCCAACTAAAATCTATCCACTCAACAAAAATTATTTCACATCACAGACTCATCTTGGTCAGGATCGATTTGACATCTATCATGCTTTCAGAGAAATCATACTCCATGGTTCGTTGTTCTTGTAGAATGTTGAACGACTACCCCAACTAAAATCTATCCACTCAACAAAAATTATTTCACACCACAGACTCATCTTGGTCAGGATCGATTTGAAATCTATCATGGTTTCAGAGAAATCATACTCCATGGTAAGTTGTTCTTGTAGAATGTTGAACGACTACCCCTAAATAAAATCTATCCACTCAACAAAAATTATTTCACACCACAGACTCATCTTGGTCAGGATCGATTTGAAATCTATCATGGTTTCAGAGAAATCATAGTCCATGGTTTGTTGTTCTTGTAGAATGTTGAACGACTATCCCAACTAAAATCTATCCACTCATCAAAAATTATTTCAGAGAAATCATACTCCATGGTAAGTTGTTCTTGTAGAATGTTGAACGACTATCCCAACTAAAATCTATCCACTCAACAAAAATTATTTCAGAGAAATCATACTCCATGGTAAGTTGTTCTTGTAGAATGTTGAACGGCTACCCCAACTAAAATCTATCCACTCAACAAAAATTATTTCACACCACAGACTCATCTTGGTCAGGATCGATTTGAAATCTATCATGGTTTCAGAGAAATCATACTCCATGGTTCGTTGTTCTTGTAGAATGTTGAACGACTACCCCAACTAAAATCTATCCACTCAACAAAAATTATTTCAGAGAAATCATACTCCATGGTAAGTTGTTCTTGTAGAATGTTGAACGACTATCCCAACTAAAATCTATCCACTCAACAAAAATTATTTCACACCACAGACTCATCTTGGTCAGGATCGATTTGAAATCTATCATGGTTTCAGAGAAATCATACTCCATGGTAAGTTGTTCTTGTAGAATGTTGAACGACTACCCCTAAATAAAATCTATCCACTCAACAAAAATTATTTCACACCACAGACTCATCTTGGTCAGGATCGATTTGAAATCTATCATGGTTTCAGAGAAATCATAGTCCATGGTTTGTTGTTCTTGTAGAATGTTGAACGACTATCCCAACTAAAATCTATCCACTCATCAAAAATTATTTCAGAGAAATCATACTCCATGGTAAGTTGTTCTTGTAGAATGTTGAACGACTATCCCAACTAAAATCTATCCACTCAACAAAAATTATTTCAGAGAAATCATACTCCATGGTAAGTTGTTCTTGTAGAATGTTGAACGGCTACCCCAACTAAAATCTATCCACTCAACAAAAATTATTTCACACCACAGACTCATCTTGGTCAGGATCGATTTGAAATCTATCATGGTTTCAGAGAAATCATACTCCATGGTAAGTTGTTCTTGTAGAATGTTGAACGACTATCCCAACTAAAATCTATCCACTCAACAAAAATTATTTCAGGGAAATCATACTCCATGGTGAGTTGTTCTTGTAGAATGTTGAACGACTACCCCAACTAAAATCTATCCACTCAACAAAAATTATTTCAGAGAAATCATACTCCATGGTAAGTTGTTCTTGTAGAATGTTGAACGACTACAACAAGTAAAATCTATCCACTCAACAAAAATTATTTCAGAGAAATCATACTCCATGGTAAGTTGTTCTTGTAGAATGTTGAACGACTATCCCAACTAAAATCTATCCACTCAACAAAAATTATTTCAGAGAAATCATACTCCATGGTAAGTTGTTCTTGTAGAATGTTGAACGACTACCCCTAACTAAAATCTATCCACTAAACCAAAATTATTTCACACCAGAGACTCATCTTGGTCAGGATCGATTTGAAATCTATCATGGTTTCAGAGAAATCATACTCCATGGTAAGTTGTTCTTGTAGAATGTTGAACGACTATCCCAACTAAAATCTATCCACTCAACAAAAATTATTTCAGGGAAATCATACTCCATGGTGAGTTGTTCTTGTAGAATGTTGAACGACTACCCCAACTAAAATCTATCCACTCAACAAAAATTATTTCAGAGAAATCATACTCCATGGTAAGTTGTTCTTGTAGAATGTTGAACGACTACCCCAACTAAAATCTATCCACTCAACAAAAATTATTTCACACCACAGACTCATCTTGTTCAGAATCGATTTGAAATCTATCATGGTTTCAGAGAAATCATACTCCATGGTTCGTTGTTCTTGTAGAATGTTGAACGACTACCCCAACTAAAATCTATCCACTCAACAAAAATTATTTCAGAGAAATCATACTCCATGGTAAGTTGTTGTTGTAGAATGTTGAACGACTACCCCAACTAAAATCTATCCATTCAAAAAAAATTATTTCAGAGAAATCATACTCCATGGTAAGTTGTTCTTGTAGAATGTTGAACGACTATCCCAACTAAAATCTATCCACTCAACAAAAATTATTTCAGAGAAATCATACACTATGGTTCGTTGTTCTTGTAGAATGTTGAACGACTACCCCTAACTAAAATCTATCCACTCAACCAAAATTATTTCACACCACAGACTCATCTTGGTCAGGATCGATTTGAAATCTATCATGGTTTCAGAGAAATCATACTCCATGGTTCGTTGTTCTTGTAGAATGTTGAACGACTACCCCAACTAAAATCTATCCACTCAACAAAAATTATTTCAGAGAAATCGTACTCCATGGTAAGTTGTTCTTGTAGAATGTTGAACGACTACCCCAACTAAAATCTATCCACTCAACAAAAATTATTTCACACCACAGACTCATCTTGGTCAGGATCGATTCGAAATCTATCATGGTTTCAGAGAAATCATACTCCATGGTTCGTTGTTCTTGTAGAATGTTGAACGACTATCCCAACTAAAATCTATCCACTCAACAAAAATTATTTCAGAGAAATCATACTCCATGGTAAGTTGTTCTTGTAGAATGTTGAACGACCACCCCAACTAAAATCTATCCACTCAACAAAAATTATTTCACATTACAGACTCATCTTGGTCAGGATCGATTTGAAATCTATCATGGTTTCAGAGAAATCATACTCCATGGTTCGTTGTTCTTGTAGAATGTTGAACGACTACCCCAACTAAAATCTATCCACTCAACAAAAATTATTTCAGAGAAATCATACTCCATGGTAAGTTGTTCTTGTAGAATGTTGAACGACTATCCCAACTAAAATCTATCGACTCAACAAAAATTATTTCAGAGAAATCATTCTCCATGGTAAGTTGTTCTTGTAGAATGTTGAACGACTATCCCAACTAAAATCTATCTACTCAACAAAAATTATTTCAGAGAAATCATACTCCATGGTAAGTTGTTCTTGTAGAATGTTGAACGACTACCCCAACTAAAATCTATCCACTCAACAAAAATTATTTCAGAGAAATCATACTCCATGGTTCGTTGTTCTTGTAGAATGTTGAACGACTACCAAAACTAAAATCTATCCACTCAACAAAAATTATTTCACACCACAGACTCATCTTGGTCAGGATCGATTTGAAATCTATCATGGTTTCAGAGAAATCATACTCCATGGTTCGTTGTTCTTGTAGAATGTTGAACGACTACCCCAACTAAAATCTATCCACTCAACAAAAATTATTTCACACCACAGACTCATCTTGGTCAGGATCGATTTGAAATCTATCATGGTTTCAGAGAAATCATAGTCCATGGTAAGTTGTTCTTGAAGAATGTTGAACGACTATCCCAACTAAAATCTATCCACTCAACAAAAATTATTTCAGAGAAATCATACTCCATGGTAAGTTGTTCTTGTAGAATGTTGAACGACTACCCCAACTAAAATCTATCCACTCAACAAAAATTATTTCAGAGAAATCATACTCCATGGTAAGTTGTTCTTGTAGAATGTTGAACGACTACCCCAACTAAAATCTATCCACTCAACAAAAATTATTTCAGAGAAATCATACTCCATGGTTCGTTGTTCTTGTAGAATGTTGAACGACTATTAAAACGAGAATCTATCCACTCAACAAAAATTATTTCACACCACAGACTCATCTTGGTCAGGATCGATTTGAAATCTATCATGGTTTCAGAGAAATCATACTCCATGGTTCGTTGTTCTTGTAGAATGTTGAACGACTACCCCAACTAAAATCTATCCACTCAACAAAAATTATTTCACACCACAGACTCATCTTGGTCAGGATCGATTTGAAATCTATCATGGTTTCAGAGAAATCATAGTCCATGGTAAGTTGTTCTTTAAGAATGTTGAACGACTATCCCAACTAAAATCTATCCACTCAACCAAAATTATTTCAGAGAAATCATACTCCATGGTAAGTTGTTCTTGTAGAATGTTGAACGACTACCCCAACTAAAATCTATCCACTCAACAAAAATTATTTCACACCACAGACTCATCTTGGTCAGGATCGATTTGAAATCTATCATGGTTTCAGAGAAATCATAGTCCATGGTAAGTTGTTCTTGTAGAATGTTGAACGACTACCCCAACTAAAATCTATCCACGCAACAAAAATTATTTCAGAGAAATCATAGTCCATGGTAAGTTGTTCTTGTAGAATGTTGAACGACTATCCCAACTAAAATCTATCCACTCAACAAAAATTATTTCAGAGAAATCATACTCCATGGTAAGTTGTTCTTGTAGAATGTTGAACGACTACCCCTAACTAAAATCTATCCACTCAACCAAAATTATTTCACACCACAGACTCATCTTGGTCAGGATCGATTTGAAATCTATCATGATTTCAGAGAAATCATACTCCATGGTAAGTTGTTCTTGTAGAATGTTGAACGACTACCCCAACTAAAATCTATCCACTCAACAAAAATTATTTCAGAGAAATCATACTCCATGGTAAGTTGTTCTTGTAGAATGTTGAACGACTACCCCAACTAAAATCTATCCACTCAACAAAAATTATTTCACACCACAGACTCATCTTGGTCAGGATCGATTTGAAATCTATCATGGTTTCAGAGAAATCATACTCCATGGTTCGTTGTTCTTGTAAAATGTTGAACGACTATCCCAACTAAAATCTATATACTCAACAAAAATTTTTTCAGAGAAATCATACTCCATGGTAAGTTGTTCTTGTAGAATGTTGAACGACTACCCCAACTAAAATCTATCCACTCAACAAAAATTATTTCACACCACAGACTCATCTTGGTCAGGATCGATTTGAAATCTATCATGGTTTCAGAGAAATGATACTCCATGGTAAGTTGTTCTTGTAGAATGTTGAACGACTACCCCAACTAAAATCTATCCACTCAACAGAGATTATTTCACACCATAGACTCATCTTGGTCAGGATCGATTTGAAATCTATCATGGTTTCAGAGAAATCATACTCCATGGTTCGTTGTTCTTGTAGAATGTTGAACGACTATCCCAACTAAAATCTATCCACTCAACAAAAATTATTTCAGAGAAATCATACTCCATGGTTCGTTGTTCTTGTAGAATGTTGAACGACTACCCCAACTAAAATCTATCCACTCAACAAAAATTATTTCACATCACAGACTCATCTTGGTCAGGATCGATTTGAAATCTATAATGGTTTCAGAGAAATCATACTCCATGTTTCGTTGTTCTTGTAGAATGGTGAACGACTAACCCAACTAAAATCTATCCACTCAACAAAAATTATTTCACACCACAGACTCATCTTGGTCAGGATCGATTTGAAATCTATCATGGTTTCAGAGAAATCATACTCCATGGTAAGTTGTTCTTGTAGAATGTTGAACGACTACCCCTAACTAAAATCTATCCACTTAACAAAAATTATTTCACACCACAGACTCATCTTGGTCAGGATCGATTTGAAATCTATCATGGTTTCAGAGAAATCATACTCCATGGTTCGTTGTTCTTGTAGAATGTTGAACGACTACCCCAACTAAAATCTATCCACTCAACAAAAATTATTTCAGAGAAATCATACTCCATGGTAAGTTGTTCTTGTAGAATGTTGAACGACTATCCCAACTAAAATCTATTCACTCAACAAAAATTATTTCAGAGAAATCATACTCCATGGTAATTTGTTCTTGTAGAATGTTGAACGGCTACCCCAACTAAAATCTATCCACTCAACAAAAATTATTTCACACCACAGACTCATCTTGGTCAGGATCGATTTGAAATCTATAATGGTTTCAGAGAAATCATACTCCATGGTTCGTTGTTCTTGTAGAATGTTGAACGACTACAACAACTAAAATCTATCCACTCAACAAAAATTATTTCAGAGAAATCATACTCCATGGTAAGTTGTTCTTGTAGAATGTTGAACGACTATCCCAACTAAAATCTATCCACTCAACAAAAATTATTTCAGAGAAATCATACTCCATGGTAAGTTGTTCTTGTAGAATGTTGAACGACTACCTTTAACTAAAATCTATCCACTCAACCAAAATTATTTCACACCACAGACTCATCTTGGTCAGGATCGATTTGAAATCTATCATGGTTTCAGAGAAATCATACTCCATGGTTCGTTGTTCTTGTAGAATGTTGAACGACTACCCCAACTAAAATCTATCCACTCAACAAAAATTATTTTAGAGAAATCATACTCCATGGTAAGTTGTTCTTGTAGAATGTTGAACGACTATCCCACCTAAAATCTATCCACTCAACAAAAATTATTTCAGAGAAATCATACTCCATGGTAAGTTGTTCTTGTAGAATGTTGAACGGCTACCCCAACTAAAATCTGTCCACTCAACAAAAATTATTTCACACCACAGACTCATCTTGGTCAGGATCGATTTGAAATCTATCATGGTTTCAGAGAAATCATACTCCATGGTTCGTTGTTCTTGTAGAATGTTGAACGACTACCCCAACTAAAATCTATCCACTCAACAAAAATTATTTCACACCACAGACTCATCTTGGTCAGGATCGATTTGAAATCTATCATGGTTTCAGAGAAATCATACTCCATGGTTCGTTGTTCTTGTAGAATGTTGAACGACTACCCCAACTAAAATCTATCCACTCAACAAAAATTATTTCAGAGAAATCATACTCCATGGTAAGTTGTTCTTGTAGAATGTTGAACGACTACCCCAACTAAAATCTATCCACTCAACAAAAATTATTTCAGAGAAATCATACTCCATGGTAAGTTGTTCTTGTAGAATGTTGAACGACTACTCCAACTAAAATCTATCCACTCAACAAAAATTATTTCAGAGAAATCATACTCCATGGTAAGTTGTTCTTGTAGAATGTTGAACGACTACCCCTAACTAAAATCTATCCACTCAACCAAAATTATTTCACACCACAGACTCATCTTGGTCAGGATCGATTTGAAATCTATCATGGTTTCAGAGAAATCATACTCCATGGTAAGTTGTTCTTGTAGAATGTTGAACGACTACCCCAACTAAAATCTATCCACTCAACAAAAATTATTTCAGAGAAATCATACTCCATGGTAAGTTGTTCTTGTAGAATGTTGAACGACTACCCCAACTAAAATGTATCCACTCAACAAAAATTATTTCACACCACAGACTCATCTTGGTCAGGATCGATTTGAAATCTATCATGGTTCGTTGTTCTTGTAGAATGTTGAACGACTACCCCAACTAAAATCTATCCACTCAACAAAAATTATTTCACACCACAGACTCATCTTGGTCAGGATCGATTTGAAATCTATCATGGTTTCAGAGAAATCATACTCCATGGTTCGTTGTTCTTGTAGAATGTTGAACGACTATCCCAACTAAAATCTATCCACTCAACAAAAATTATTTCAGAGAAATCATACTCCATGGCTCGTTGTTCTTGTAAAATGTTGAACAACTAATCCAACTAAAATCTGTCCACTCAACAAAAATTATTTCAGACCACAGACTCGTCTTGGTCAGGATCGATTTGAAATCTATCATGGTTTCAGAGAAATCATACTCCATGGTAAGTTGTTCTTGTAGAATGTTGAACGACTACCCCTAACTAAAATCTATCCACTCAACAAAAATTATTTCACACCACAGACTCATCTTGGTCAGGATCGATTTGAAATCTATCATGGTTTCAGAGAAATCATACTCCATGGTTCGTTGTTCTTGTAGAATGTTGAACGACTACCCCAACTAAAATCTATCCACTCAACAAAAAATATTTCAGAGAAATCATACTCCATGGTAAGTTGTTCTTGTAGAATGTTGAACGACTATCCCAACTAAAATCTATCCACTCAACAAAAATTATTTCAGAGAAATCATACTCCATGGTAAGTTGTTCTTGTAGAATGTTGAACGGCTACCCCAACTAAAATCTATCCACTCAACAAAAATTATTTCACACCACAGACTCATCTTGGTCAGGATCGATTTGAAATCTATCATGGTTTCAGAGAAATCATACTCCATGGTTCGTTGTTCTTGTAGAATGTTGAACGACTACCCCAACTAAAATCTATCCGCACAACAAAAATTATTTCAGAGAAATCATACTCCATGGTAAGTTGTTCTTGTAGAATGTTGAACGGCTACCCCAACTAAAATCTATCCACTCAACAAAAATTATTTCACACCACAGACTCATCTTGGTCAGGATCGATTTGAAATCTATCATGGTTTCAGAGAAATCATACTCCATGGTTCGTTGTTCTTGTAGAATGTTGAACGACTACATCAACTAAAATCTATCCACTCAACAAAAATTATTTCACACCACAGACTCATCTTGGTCAGGATCGATTTGAAATCTATCATGGTTTCAGAGAAATCATACTCCATGGTTCGTTATTCTTGTAGAATGTTGAACGACTACCCCAACTAAAATCTATCCACTCAACAAAAATTATTTCAGAGAAATCATACTCCATGGTAAGTTGTTCTTGTAGAATGTTGAACGACTACCCCAACTAAAATCTATCCACTCAACAAAGATTATTTCACACCACAGACTCATCTTGGTCAGGATCGATTTGAAATCTATCATGGTTTCAGAGAAATCATACTCCATGGTTCGTTGTTCTTGTAGAATGTTGAACGACTACCCCAACTAAAATCTATCCACTCAACAAAAATTATTTCACATCACAGACTCATCTTGGTCAGGATCGATTTGAAATCTATCATGGTTTCAGAGAAATCATACTCCATGGTTCGTTGTTCTTGTAGAATGTTTAACGACTACCCCAACTAAAATCTATCCACTCAACAAAGATTATTTCACACCACAGACTCATCTTGGTCAGGATCGATTTGAAATCTATCATGGTTTCAGAGAAATCATACTCCATGGTTCGTTGTTCTTGTAGAATGTTGAACGACTACCCCAACTAAAATCTATCCACTCAACAAAAATTATTTCACACCACAGACTCATCTTGGTCAGGATCGATTTGAAATCTATCCTGGTTTCAGAGAAATCATACTCCATGGTTCGTTGTTCTTGTAGAATGTTGAACGACTACCCCAACTAAAATCTATCCACTCAACAAAAATTATTTCAGAGAAATCATACTCCATGGTAAGTTGTTCTTATAGAATGTTGAACGACTATCCCAACTAAAATCTATCCACTCAACAAAAATTATTTCAGAGAAATCATACTCCATGGTAAGTTGTTCTTGTAGAATGTTGAACGGCTACCCCAACTAAAATCTATCCACTCAACAAAAATTATTTCACACCACAGACTCATCTTGGTCAGGATCGATTTGAAATCTATCATGGTTTCAGAGAAATCATACTCCATGGTTCGTTGTTCTTGTAGAATGTTGAACGACTACCCCAACTAAAATCTATCCACTCAACAAAAATTATTTCAGAGAAATCATACTCCATGGTAAGTTGTTCTTGTAGAATGTTGAACGACTATCCCAACTAAAATCTATCCACTCAACAAAAATTATTTCAGAGAAATCATACTCCATGGTTCGTTGTTCTTGTAGAATGTTGAACGACTACCCCAACTAAAATCTATCCACTCAACAAAAATTATTTCAGAGAAATCATACTCCATGGTAAGTTGTTCTTATAGAATGTTGAACGACTATCCCAACTAAAATCTATCCACTCAACAAAAATTATTTCAGAGAAATCATACTCCATGGTAAGTTGTTCTTGTAGAATGTTGAACGGCTACCCCAACTAAAATCTATCCACTCAACAAAAATTACTTCACACCACAGACTCATCTTGGTCAGGATCGATTTGAAATCTATCATGGTTTCAGAGAAATCATACTCCATGGTTCGTTGTTCTTGTAGAATGTTGAACGACTATCCCAACTAAAATCTATCCACTCAACAAAAATTATTTCGGAGAAATCATACTCCATGGTAAGTTGTTCTTGTAGAATGTTGAACGACTACCCCTAACTAAAATCTATCCACTCAACCAAAATTATTTCACACCACAGACTCATCTTGGTCAGGATCGATTTGAAATCTATCATGGTTTCAGAGAAATCATACTCCATGGTTCGTTGTCCTTGTAGAATGTTGAACGACTACCCCAACTAAAATCTATCCACTCAACAAAACTTATTTCAGAGAAATCATACTCCATGGTAAGTTGTTCTTGTAGAATGTTGAACGACTATCCCAACTAAAATCTATCCACTCAACAAAAATTATTTCAGAGAAATCATACTCCATGGTAAGTTGTTCTTGTAGAATGTTGAACGACTACAACAACTAAAATCTATCCACTCAACAAAAATTATTTCACACCACAGACTCATCTTGGTCAGGATCGATTTGAAATCTATCATGGTTTCAGAGAAATCATACTCCATATTTCGTTGTTCTTGTAGAATGTTGAACGACTACCCCAACTAAAATCTATCCACTCAACAAAAATTATTTCAGAGAAATCATACTCCATGGTAAGTTGTTCTTGTAGAATGTTGAACGACTACCCCAACTAAAATCTATCCGCACAACAAAAATTATTTCAGAGAAATCATACTCCATGGTAAGTTGTTCTTGTAGAATGTTGAACGACTATCCCAACTAAAATCTATCCACTCAACAAAAATTATTTCAGAGAAATCATACTCCATGGTAAGTTGTTCTTGTAGAATGTTGAACGACTACCCCTAACTAAAATCTATCCACTCAACCAAAATTATTTCACACCACAGACTCATCTTGGTCAGGATCGATTTGAAATCTATCATGGTTTCAGAGAAATCATACTCCATGGTAAGTTGTTCTTGTAGAATGTTGAACGACTACCCCAACTAAAATCTATCCACTCAACAAAAATTATTTCAGAGAAATCATAGTCCATGGTAAGTTGTTCTTGTAGAATGTTGAACGACTATCCCAACTAAAATCTATCCACTCAACAAAAATTATTTCAGAGAAATCATACTCCATGGTAAGTTGTTCTTGTAGAATGTTGAACATCTACCCCAACTAAAATCTATCCACTCAACAAAAATTATTTCATACCACCGACTCATCTTGGTCAGTATCGATTTGAAATCTATCATGGTTTCAGAGAAATCATACTCCATGGTAAGTTGTTCTTGTAGAATGTTGAACGACTACCCCAACTAAAATCTATCCACTCAACAAAAATTATTTCAGAGAAATCATACTCCATGGTAAGTTGTTCTTGTACAATGTTGAACGACTACCCCAACTAAAATCTATCCACTCAACAAAAATTATTTCACACCACAGACTCATCTTGGTCAGGATCGATTTGAAATCTATCATGGTTTCAGAGAAATCACACTTCATGGTTCGCTGTTCTTGTAGAATGTTGAACGACTATCCCAACTAAAATCTATCCACTCAACAAAAATTATTTCAGAGAAATCATACTCCATGGTAAGTTGTTCTTGTAGAATGTTGAACGACTACCCCAACTAAAATCTATCCACTCAACAAAAATTATTTCAGAGAAATCATACTCCATGGTAAGTTGTTCTTGTAGAATGTTGAACGACTACCCCAACTAAAATCTATCCACTCAACAAAAATTATTTCACACCACAGACTCATCTTGGTCAGGATCGATTTGAAATCTATCATGGTTTCAGAGTAATCATACTCCATGGTTCGTTGTTCTTGTAAAATGTTGAACGACTACCCCAACTAAAATCTATCCACTCAACAAAAATTATTTCAGAGAAATCATACTCCATGGTTCGTTGTTCTTGTAGAATGTTGAACGACTACCCCAACTAAAATCTATCCACTCAACAAAAATTATTTCACACCACAGACTCATCTTGGTCAGGATCGATTTGAAATCTATCATGGTTTCAGAGAAATCATACTCCATGGTTCGTTGTTCTTGTACAATGTTGAACGACTATCCCAGCTAAAATCTATCCACTCAACAAAAATTATTTCACACCACAGACTCATCTTGGTCAGGATCGATTTGAAATCTATCATGGTTTCAGAGAAATCATACTCCATGGTTCATTGTTCTTGTAGAATGTTGAACGACTATCCCAACTAAAATCTATCCACTCAACAAAAATTATTTCACACCACAGACTCATCTTGGTCAGGATCGATTTGAAATCTATCATGGTTGCAGAGAAATCATACTCCATGGTTCGTTGTTCTTGTAGAATGTTGAACGACTACCCCAACTAAAATCTACCCACTCAACAAAAATTATTTCAGAGAAATCATACTCCATGGTAAGTTGTTCTTGTAGAGTGTTGAACGACTATCCCAACTAAAATCTATCCACTCAAAAAAATTATTTCACACCACAGACTCATCTTGGTCAGGATCGATTTGAAATCTATCATGGTTTCAGAGAAATCATACTCCATGGTAAGTTGTACTTGTAGAATGTTGAACGACTACACCTAACTAAAATCTATCCACTCAACAAAAATTATTTCACACCACAGACTCATCTTGGTCAGGATCGATTTGAAATCTATCATGGTTTCAGAGAAATCATACTTCATGGTTCGTTGTTCTTGTAGAATGTTGAACGACTACCCCAACTAAAATCTATCCACTCAACAAAAATTATTTCAGAGAAATCATACTCCATGGTAAGTTGTTCTTATAGAATGTTGAACGACTATCCCAACTAAAATCTATCCACTCAACAAAAATTATTTCAGAGAAATCATACTCCATGGTAAGTTGTTCTTGTAGAATGTTGAACGGCTACCCCAACTAAAATCTATCCACTCAACAAAAATTATTTCACACCACAGACTCATCTTGGTCAGGATCGATTTGAAATCTATCATGGTTTCAGAGAAATCATACTCCATGGTTCGTTGTTCTTGTAGAATGTTGAACGACTACCCCAACTAAAATCTATCCACTCAACAAAAATTATTTCAGAGAAATCATACTCCATGGTAAGTTGTTCTTGTAGAATGTTGAACGACTACCCCAACTAAAATCTATCCGAACAACAAAAATTATTTCAGAGAAATCATACTCCATGGTAAGTTGTTCTTGTAGAATGTTGAACGACTATCCCAACTAAAATCTATCCACTCAACAAAAATTATTTCGGAGAAATCATACTCCATGGTAAGTTGTTCTTGTAGAATGTTGAACGACTACCCCTAACTAAAATCTATCCACTCAACCAAAATTATTTCACACCACAGACTCATCTTGGTCAGGATCGATTTGAAATCTATCATGGTTTCAGAGAAATCATACTCCATGGTTCGTTGTCCTTGTAGAATGTTGAACGACTACCCCAACTAAAATCTATCCGCTCAACAAAACTTATTTCAGAGAAATCATACTCCATGGTAAGTTGTTCTTGTAGAATGTTGAACGACTATCCCATCTAAAATCTATCCACTCAACAAAAATTATTTCAGAGAAATCATACTCCATGGTAAGTTGTTCTTGTAGAATGTTGAACGACTACAACAACTAAAATCTATCCACTCAACAAAAATTATTTCACACCACAGACTCATCTTGGTCAGGATCGATTTGAAATCTATCATGGTTTCAGAGAAATCATACTCCATATTTCGTTGTTCTTGTAGAATGTTGAACGACTACCCCAACTAAAATCTATCCACTCAACAAAAATTATTTCAGAGAAATCATACTCCATGGTAAGTTGTTCTTGTAGAATGTTGAACGACTACCCCAACTAAAATCTATCCGCACAACAAAAATTATTTCAGAGAAATCATACTCCATGGTAAGTTGTTCTTGTAGAATGTTGAACGACTATCCCAACTAAAATCTATCCACTCAACAAAAATTATTTCAGAGAAATCATACTCCATGGTAAGTTGTTCTTGTAGAATGTTGAATGACTACCCCTAACTAAAATCTATCCACTCAACAAAAATTATTTCACACCACAGACTCATCTTGGTCAGGATCGATTTGAAATCTATCATGGCTTCAGAGAAATCATACTCCATGGTAAGTTGTTCTTGTAGAATGTTGAACGACTACCCCAACTAAAATCTATCCACTCAACAAAAATTATTTCAGAGAAATCATAGTCCATGGTAAGTTGTTCTTGTAGAATGTTGAACGACTATCCCAACTAAAATCTATCCACTCAACAAAAATTATTTCAGAGAAATCATACTCCATGGTAAGTTGTTCTTGTAGAATGTTGAACATCTACCCCAACTAAAATCTATCCACTCAACAAAAATTATTTCACACTACAGACTCATCTTGGTCAGGATCGATTTGAAATCTATCATGGTTTCAGAGAAATCATACTCCATGGTAAGTTGTTCTTGTAGAATGTTGAACGACTACCCCAACTAAAATCTATCCACTCAACAAAAATTATTTCAGAGAAATCATACTCCATGGTAAGTTGTTCTTGTAGAATGTTGAACGACTACCCCAACTAAAATCTATCCACTCAACAAAAATTATTTCACACCACAGACTCATCTTGGTCAGGATCGATTTGAAATCTATCATGGTTTCAGAGAAATCACACTTCATGGTTCGCTGTTCTTGTAGAATGTTGAACGACTATCCCAACTAAAATCTATCCACTCAACAAAAATTATTTCACACCACAGACTCATCTTGGTCAGGATCGATTTGAAATCTATAATGGTTTCAGAGAAATCATACTCCATGGTTCGTTGTTCTTGTAGAATGTTGAACGACTACCCCAACTAAAATCTATCCACTCAACAAAAATTATTTCAGAGAAATCATACTCCATGGTTCGTTGTTCTTGTAGAATGTTGAACGACTACCCCAACTAAAATCTATCCACTCAACAAAAATTATTTCACACCACAGACTCATCTTGGTCAGGATCGATTTGAAATCTATCATGGTTTCAGAGAAATCACACTTCATGGTTCGCTGTTCTTGTAGAATGTTGAACGACTATCCCAACTAAAATCTATCCACTCAACAAAAATTATTTCACACCACAGACTCATCTTGGTCAGGATCGATTTGAAATCTATCATGGTTTCAGAGAAATCATACTCCATGGTTCGTTGTTCTTGTACAATGTTGAACGACTATCCCAGCTAAAATCTATCCACTCAACAAAAATTATTTCACACCACAGACTCATCTTGGTCAGGATCGATTTGAAATCTATCATGGTTTCAGAGAAATCATACTCCATGGTTCATTGTTCTTGTAGAATGTTGAACGACTATCCCAACTAAAATCTATCCACTCAACAAAAATTATTTCACACCACAGACTCATCTTGGTCAGGATCGATTTGAAATCTATCATGGTTGCAGAGAAATCATACTCCATGGTTCGTTGTTCTTGTAGAATGTTGAACGACTACCCCAACTAAAATCTACCCACTCAACAAAAATTATTTCAGAGAAATCATACTCCATGGTAAGTTGTTCTTGTAGAGTGTTGAACGACTATCCCAACTAAAATCTATCCACTCAAAAAAATTATTTCACACCACAGACTCATCTTGGTCAGGATCGATTTGAAATCTATCATGGTTTCAGAGAAATCATACTTCATGGTTCGTTGTTCTTGTAGAATGTTGAACGACTATCCCAACTAAAATCTATCCACTCAATAAAAATTATTTCAGAGTAATCATACTCCATGGTAAGTTGTTCTTGTAGAATGTTGAACGACTACTAAAACTAAAATCAATCCACTCAACAAAAATTATTTCACACCACAGACTCATCTTGGTCAGGATCGATTTGAAATCTATCATGGTTTCAGAGAAATCATACTCCATGGTTCGTTGTTCTTGTAGAATGTTGAACGATTATCCCAACTAAACTCTATCCACTCAACAAAAATTATTTCATAGAAATCACAGTCCATGGTTCGTTGTTCTTGTAGAATGTTGAACGACTATCCCAACTAAAATCTATCCACTCAACAAAAATTATTTCAGAGAAATCATACTCCATAATAAGTTGTTCTTGTAGAATGTTGAACGACTATCCCAACTAAAATCTATCCACTCAACAAAAATTATTTCACACCACAGACTCACCTTGGTCAGGATCGATTTGAAATCTATCATGGTTTCAGAGAAATCATACTCCATGGTTCGTTGTTCTTGTAGAATGTTGAACGACTACCCCAACTAAAATCTATCCACTAAACAAAAATTATTTCAGAGAAATCATACTCCATGGTAAGTTATTCTTGTAGAATGTTGAACGACTACCCCAACTAAAATCTGTCCACTCAACAAAAATTATTTCACACCACAGACTCATCTTGGTCAGGATCGATTTGAAATCTATCCTGGTTTCAGAGAAATCATACTCCATGGTTCGTTGTTCTTGTAGAATGTTGAACGACTACCCCAACTAAAATCTATCCACTCAACAAAAATTATTTCAGAGAAATCATACTCCATGGTAAGTTGTTCTTGTAGAATGTTGAACGACTACCCCAACTAAAATCTATCCACTCAACAAAAATTATTTCACACCACAGACTCATCTTGGTCAGGATCGATTTGAAATCTATCATGGTTTCAGAGAAATCACACTTCATGGTTCGCTGTTCTTGTAGAATGTTGAACGACTATCCCAACTAAAATCTATCCACTCAACAAAAATTATTTCACACCACAGACTCATCTTGGTCAGGATCGATTTGAAATCTATAATGGTTTCAGAGAAATCATACTCCATGGTTCGTTGTTCTTGTAGAATGTTGAACGACTACCCCAACTAAAATCTATCCACTCAACAAAAATTATTTCAGAGAAATCATACTCCATGGTTCGTTGTTCTTGTAGAATGTTGAACGACTACCCCAACTAAAATCTATCCACTCAACAAAAATTATTTCACACCACAGACTCATCTTGGCCAGGATCGATTTGAAATCTATCATGGTTTCAGAGAAATCATACTCCATGGTTCGTTGTTCTTGTACAATGTTGAACGACTATCCCAGCTAAAATCTATCCACTCAACAAAAATTATTTCACACCACAGACTCATCTTGGTCAGGATCGATTTGAAATCTATCATGGTTTCAGAGAAATCATACTCCATGGTTCATTGTTCTTGTAGAATGTTGAACGACTATCCCAACTAAAATCTATCCACTCAACAAAAATTATTTCACACCACAGACTCATCTTGGTCAGGATCGATTTGAAATCTATCATGGTTGCAGAGAAATCATACTCCATGGTTCGTTGTTCTTGTAGAATGTTGAACGACTACCCCAACTAAAATCTACCCACTCAACAAAAATTATTTCAGAGAAATCATACTCCATGGTAAGTTGTTCTTGTAGAGTGTTGAACGACTATCCCAACTAAAATCTATCCACTCAAAAAAATTATTTCACACCACAGACTCATCTTGGTCAGGATCGATTTGAAATCTATCATGGTTTCAGAGAAATCATACTCCATGGTAAGTTGTTCTTGTAGAATGTTGAACGACTACCCCTAACTAAAATCAATCCACTCAACAAAAATTATTTCACACCACAGACTCATCCTGGTCAGGATCGATTTGAAATCTATCATGGTTTCAGAGAAATCATACTCCATGGTTCGTTGTTCTTGTAGAATGTTGAACGATTATCCCAACTAAACTCTATCCACTCAACAAAAATTATTTCATAGAAATCACAGTCCATGGTTCGTTGTTCTTGTAGAATGTTGAACGACTATCCCAACTAAAATCTATCCACTCAACAAAAATTATTTCAGAGAAATCATACTCCATAATAAGTTGTTCTTGTAGAATGTTGAACGACTATCCCAACTAAAATCTATCCACTCAACAAAAATTATTTCACACCACAGACTCACCTTGGTCAGGATCGATTTGAAATCTATCATGGTTTCAGAGAAATCATACTCCATGGTTCGTTGTTCTTGTAGAATGTTGAACGACTACCCCAACTAAAATCTATCCACTAAACAAAAATTATTTCAGAGAAATCATACTCCATGGTAAGTTATTCTTGTAGAATGTTGAACGACTACCCCAACTAAAATCTGTCCACTCAACAAAAATTATTTCACACCACAGACTCATCTTGGTCAGGATCGATTTGAAATCTATCCTGGTTTCAGAGAAATCATACTCCATGGTTCGTTGTTCTTGTAGAATGTTGAACGACTACCCCAACTAAAATCTATCCACTCAACAAAAATTATTTCAGAGAAATCATACTCCATGGTAAGTTGTTCTTGTAGAATGTTGAACGACTACCCCAACTAAAATCTATCCACTCAACAAAAATTATTTCACACCACAGACTCATCTTGGTCAGGATCGATTTGAAATCTATCATGGTTTCAGAGAAATCACACTTCATGGTTCGCTGTTCTTGTAGAATGTTGAACGACTATCCCAACTAAAATATATCCACTCAACAAAAATTATTTCACACCACAGACTCATCTTGGTCAGGATCGATTTGAAATCTATAATGGTTTCAGAGAAATCATACTCCATGGTTCGTTGTTCTTGTAGAATGTTGAACGACTACCCCAACTAAAATCTATCCACTCAACAAAAATTATTTCAGAGAAATCATACTCCATGGTTCGTTGTTCTTGTAGAATGTTGAACGACTACCCCAACTAAAATCTATCCACTCAACAAAAATTATTTCACACCACAGACTCATCTTGGCCAGGATCGATTTGAAATCTATCATGGTTTCAGAGAAATCATACTCCATGGTTCGTTGTTCTTGTACAATGTTGAACGACTATCCCAGCTAAAATCTATCCACTCAACAAAAATTATTTCACACCACAGACTCATCTTGGTCAGGATCGATTTGAAATCTATCATGGTTTCAGAGAAATCATACTCCATGGTTCATTGTTCTTGTAGAATGTTGAACGACTATCCCAACTAAAATCTATCCACTCAACAAAAATTATTTCACACCACAGACTCATCTTGGTCAGGATCGATTTGAAATCTATCATGGTTGCAGAGAAATCATACTCCATGGTTCGTTGTTCTTGTAGAATGTTGAACGACTACCCCAACTAAAATCTACCCACTCAACAAAAATTATTTCAGAGAAATCATACTCCATGGTAAGTTGTTCTTGTAGAGTGTTGAACGACTATCCCAACTAAAATCTATCCACTCAAAAAAATTATTTCACACCACAGACTCATCTTGGTCAGGATCGATTTGAAATCTATCATGGTTTCAGAGAAATCATACTTCATGGTTCGTTGTTCTTGTAGAATGTTGAACGACTATCCCAACTAAAATCTATCCACTCAATAAAAATTATTTCAGAGTAATCATACTCCATGGTAAGTTGTTCTTGTAGAATGTTGAACGACTACTAAAACTAAAATCAATCCACTCAACAAAAATTATTTCACACCACAGACTCATCTTGGTCAGGATCGATTTGAAATCTATCATGGTTTCAGAGAAATCATACTCCATGGTTCGTTGTTCTTGTAGAATGTTGAACGATTATCCCAACTAAACTCTATCCACTCAACAAAAATTATTTCATAGAAATCACAGTCCATGGTTCGTTGTTCTTGTAGAATGTTGAACGACTATCCCAACTAAAATCTATCCACTCAACAAAAATTATTTCAGAGAAATCATACTCCATAATAAGTTGTTCTTGTAGAATGTTGAACGACTATCCCAACTAAAATCTATCCACTCAACAAAAATTATTTCACACCACAGACTCACCTTGGTCAGGATCGATTTGAAATCTATCATGGTTTCAGAGAAATCATACTCCATGGTTCGTTGTTCTTGTAGAATGTTGAACGACTACCCCAACTAAAATCTATCCACTAAACAAAAATTATTTCAGAGAAATCATACTCCATGGTAAGTTATTCTTGTAGAATGTTGAACGACTACCCCAACTAAAATCTGTCCACTCAACAAAAATTATTTCACACCACAGACTCATCTTGGTCAGGATCGATTTGAAATCTATCCTGGTTTCAGAGAAATCATACTCCATGGTTCGTTGTTCTTGTAGAATGTTGAACGACTACCCCAACTAAAATCTATCCACTCAACAAAAATTATTTCAGAGAAATCATACTCCATGGTAAGTTGTTCTTGTAGAATGTTGAACGACTACCCCAACTAAAATCTATCCACTCAACAAAAATTATTTCACACCACAGACTCATCTTGGTCAGGATCGATTTGAAATCTATCATGGTTTCAGAGAAATCACACTTCATGGTTCGCTGTTCTTGTAGAATGTTGAACGACTATCCCAACTAAAATCTATCCACTCAACAAAAATTATTTCACACCACAGACTCATCTTGGTCAGGATCGATTTGAAATCTATAATGGTTTCAGAGAAATCATACTCCATGGTTCGTTGTTCTTGTAGAATGTTGAACGACTACCCCAACTAAAATCTATCCACTCAACAAAAATTATTTCAGAGAAATCATACTCCATGGTTCGTTGTTCTTGTAGAATGTTGAACGACTACCCCAACTAAAATCTATCCACTCAACAAAAATTATTTCACACCACAGACTCATCTTGGCCAGGATCGATTTGAAATCTATCATGGTTTCAGAGAAATCATACTCCATGGTTCGTTGTTCTTGTACAATGTTGAACGACTATCCCAGCTAAAATCTATCCACTCAACAAAAATTATTTCACACCACAGACTCATCTTGGTCAGGATCGATTTGAAATCTATCATGGTTTCAGAGAAATCATACTCCATGGTTCATTGTTCTTGTAGAATGTTGAACGACTATCCCAACTAAAATCTATCCACTCAACAAAAATTATTTCACACCACAGACTCATCTTGGTCAGGATCGATTTGAAATCTATCATGGTTGCAGAGAAATCATACTCCATGGTTCGTTGTTCTTGTAGAATGTTGAACGACTACCCCAACTAAAATCTACCCACTCAACAAAAATTATTTCAGAGAAATCATACTCCATGGTAAGTTGTTCTTGTAGAGTGTTGAACGACTATCCCAACTAAAATCTATCCACTCAAAAAAATTATTTCACACCACAGACTCATCTTGGTCAGGATCGATTTGAAATCTATCATGGTTTCAGAGAAATCATACTCCATGGTAAGTTGTTCTTGTAGAATGTTGAACGACTACCCCTAACTAAAATCAATCCACTCAACAAAAATTATTTCACACCACAGACTCATCCTGGTCAGGATCGATTTGAAATCTATCATGGTTTCAGAGAAATCATACTCCATGGTTCGTTGTTCTTGTAGAATGTTGAACGATTATCCCAACTAAACTCTATCCACTCAACAAAAATTATTTCATAGAAATCACAGTCCATGGTTCGTTGTTCTTGTAGAATGTTGAACGACTATCCCAACTAAAATCTATCCACTCAACAAAAATTATTTCAGAGAAATCATACTCCATAATAAGTTGTTCTTGTAGAATGTTGAACGACTATCCCAACTAAAATCTATCCACTCAACAAAAATTATTTCACACCACAGACTCACCTTGGTCAGGATCGATTTGAAATCTATCATGGTTTCAGAGAAATCATACTCCATGGTTCGTTGTTCTTGTAGAATGTTGAACGACTACCCCAACTAAAATCTATCCACTAAACAAAAATTATTTCAGAGAAATCATAGTCCATGGTAAGTTATTCTTGTAGAATGTTGAACGACTACCCCAACTAAAATCTGTCCACTCAACAAAAATTATTTCACACCACAGACTCATCTTGGTCAGGATCGATTTGAAATCTATCCTGGTTTCAGAGAAATCATACTCCATGGTTCGTTGTTCTTGTAGAATGTTGAACGACTACCCCAACTAAAATCTATCCACTCAACAAAAATTATTTCAGAGAAATCATACTCCATGGTAAGTTGTTCTTGTAGAATGTTGAACGACTATCCCAACTAAAATCTATCCACTCAACAAAAATTATTTCAGAGAAATCATACTCCATGGTTCGTTGTTCTTGTAGAATGTTGAACGACTACCCCAACTAAAATCTATCCACTCAACAAAAATTATTTCAGAGAAATCATACTCCATGGTAAGTTGTTCTTATAGAATGTTGAACGACTATCCCAACTAAAATCTATCCACTCAACAAAAATTATTTCAGAGAAATCATACTCCATGGTAAGTTGTTCTTGTAGAATGTTGAACGGCTACCCCAAATAAAATCTATCCACTCAACAAAAATTATTTCACACCACAGACTCATCTTGGTCAGGATCGATTCGAAATCTATCATGGTTTCAGAGAAATCATACTCCATGGTTCGTTGTTCTTGTAGAATGTTGAACGACTACCCCAACTAAAATCTATCCACTCAACAAAAATTATTTCAGAGAAATCATACTCCATGGTAAGTTGTTCTTGTAGAATGTTGAACGACTATCCCAACTAAAATCTATCCACTCAACAAAAATTATTTCAGAGAAATCATACTCCATGGTAAGTTGTTCTTGTAGAATGTTGAACGACTACCCCTAACTAAAATCTATCCACTCAACCAAAATTATTTCACACCACAGACTCATCTTGGTCAGGATCGATTTGAAATCTATCATGGTTTCAGAGAAATCATACTCCATGGTTCGTTGTCCTTGTAGAATGTTGAACGACTACCCCAACTAAAATCTATCCACTCAACAAAAATTATTTCAGAGAAATCATACTCCATGGTAAGTTGTTCTTGTAGAATGTTGAACGACTACCCCAACTAAAATCTATCCACTCAATAAAAATTATTTCACACCACAGACTCATCTTGGTCAGGATCGATTTGAAATCTATCATGGTTTCAGAGAAATCACACTTCATGGTTCGCTGTTCTTGTAGAATGTTGAACGACTATCCCAACTAAAATCTATCCACTCAACAAAAATTATTTCAGAGAAATCATACTCCATGGTAAGTTGTTCTTGTAGAATGTTGAACGACTACCCCAACTAAAATCTATCCACTCAACAAAAATTATTTCACACCACAGACTCATCTTGGTCAGGATCGATTTGAAATCTATCATGGTTTCAGAGAAATCACACTTCATTTTTCGCTGTTCTTGTAGAATGTTGAACGACTATCCCAACTAAAATCTATCCACTCAACAAAAATTATTTCACACCACAGACTCATCTTGGTCAGGATCGATTTGAAATCTATAATGGTTTCAGAGAAATCATACTCCATGGTTCGTTGTTCTTGTAGAATGTTGAACGACTACCCCAACTAAAATCTATCCACTCAACAAAAATTATTTCAGAGAAATCATACTCCATGGTTCGTTGTTCTTGTAGAATGTTGAACAACTACCCCAACTAAAATCTATCCGCACAACAAAAATTATTTCAGAGAAATCATACTCCATGGTAAGTTGTTCTTGTAGAATGTTGAACGACTATCCCAACTAAAATCTATCCACTCAACAAAAATTATTTCAGAGAAATCATACTCCATGGTAAGTTGTTCTTGTAGAATGTTGAACGACTACCCCTAACTAAAATCTATCCACTCAACCAAAATTATTTCACACCACAGACTCATCTTGGTCAGGATCGATTTGAAATCTATCATGGTTTCAGAGAAATCATACTCCATGGTAAGTTGTGCTTGTAGAATGTTGAACGACTACCCCAACTAAAATCTATCCACTCAACAAAAATTATTTCAGAGAAATCATAGTCCATGGTAAGTTGTTCTTGTAGAATGTTGAACGACTATCCCAACTAAAATCTATCCACTCAACAAAAATTATTTCAGAGAAATCATACTCCATGGTAAGTTGTTCTTGTAGAATGTTGAACGACTACCCCAACTAAAATCTATCCACTCAACAAAAATTATTTCACACCACAGACTCATCTTGGTCAGGATCGATTTGAAATCTATCATGGTTTCAGAGAAATCATACTCCATGGTAAGTTGTTCTTGTAGAATGTTGAACGACTACCCCAACTAAAATCTATCCACTCAACAAAAATTATTTCAGAGAAATCATACTCCATGGTAAGTTGTTCTTGTAGAATGTTGAACGACTACCCCAACTAAAATCTATCCACTCAACAAAAATTATTTCACACCACAGACTCATCTTGGTCAGGATCGATTTGAAATCTATCATGGTTTCAGAGAAATCACACTTCATTTTTCGCTGTTCTTGTAGAATGTTGAACGACTATCCCAACTAAAATCTATCCACTCAACAAAAATTATTTCACACCACAGACTCATCTTGGTCAGGATCGATTTGAAATCTATAATGGTTTCAGAGAAATCATACTCCATGGTTCGTTGTTCTTGTAGAATGTTGAACGACTACCCCAACTAAAATCTATCCACTCAACAAAAATTATTTCAGAGAAATCATACTCCATGGTTCGTTGTTCTTGTAGAATGTTGAACGACTACCCCAACTAAAATCTATCCACTCAACAAAAATTATTTCACACCACAGACTCATCTTGGTCAGGATCGATTTGAAATCTATCATGGTTTCAGAGAAATCATACTCCATGGTTCGTTGTTCTTGTACAATGTTGAACGACTATCCCAGCTAAAATCTATCCACTCAACAAAAATTATTTCACACCACAGACTCATCTTGGTCAGGATCGATTTGAAATCTATCATGGTTTCAGAGAAATCATACTCCATGGTTCGTTGTTCTTGTAGAATGTTGAACGACTATCCCAACTAAAATCTATCCACTCAACAAAAATTATTTCACACCACAGACTCATCTTGGTCAGGATCGATTTGAAATCTATCATGGTTGCAGAGAAATCATACTCCATGGTTCGTTGTTCTTGTAGAATGTTGAACGACTACCCCAACTAAAATCTACCCACTCAACAAAAATTATTTCAGAGAAATCATACTCCATGTTAATTTGATCTTGTAGAGTGTTGAACGACTAAACCAACTAAAATCTATCCACTCAAAAAAATTATTTCACACCACAGACTCATCTTGGTCAGGATCGATTTGAAATCTATCATGGTTTCAGAGAAATCATACTCCATGGTAAGTTGTTCTTGTAGAATGTTGAACGACTACCCCTAACTAAAATCTATCCACTCAACAAAAATTATTTCACACCACAGACTCATCTTGGTCAGGATCGATTTGAAATCTATCATGGTTTCAGAGAAATCATAATTCATGGTTCGTTGTTCTTGTAGAATGTTGAACGACTATTTCAACTAAAATCTATCCACTCAATAAAAATTATTTCAGAGAAATCATACTCCATGGTAAGTTGTTCTTGTAGAATGTTGAACGACTACCCCAACTAAAATCTATCCACTCAACAAAAATTATTTCACACCACAGACTCATCTTGGTCAGGATCGATTTGAAATCTATCATGGTTTCAGAGAAATCATACTCCATGGTTCGTTGTTCTTGTAGAATGTTGAACGATTATCCCAACTAAAATCTATCCACTCAACAAAAATTATTTCATAGAAATCACAGTCCATGGTTCGTTGTTCTTGTAGAATGTTGAACGACTATCCCAATTAAAATCTATCCACTCAACAAAAATTATTTCAGAGAAATCATACTCCATAATAAGTTGTTCTTGTAGAATGTTGAACGACTATCCCAACTAAAATCTATCCACTCAACAAAAATTATTTCACACCACAGACTCACCTTGGTCAGGATCGATTTGAAATCTATCATGGTTTCAGAGAAATCATACTCCATGGTTCGTTGTTCTTGTAGAATGTTGAACGACTACCCCAACTAAAACCTATCCACTAAACAAAAATTATTTCAGAGAAATCATAGTCCATGGTAAGTTATTCTTGTTGAATGTTGAACGACTACCCCAACGAAAATCTGTATACTCAACAAAAATTATTTCACACCACAGACTCATCTTGGTCAGGATCGATTTGAAATCTATCATGGTTTCAGAGAAATCATACTCCATGGTAAGTTGTTCTTGTAGAATGTTGAACGACTACCCCAACTAAAATCTCTCCACTCAACAAAAATTATTTCACACCACAGACTCATCTTGGTCAGGATCGATTTGAAATCTATCATGGTTTCAGAGAAATCATACTCCATTGTAAGTTGTTCTTGTAGAATGTTGAACGACTACCCCAACTAAAATCTATCCACTCAACACAAATTATTTCAGAGAAATCATACTCTATGGTAAGTTGTTCTTGTAGAATGTTGAACGACTACCCCAACTAAAATCTATCCAGTCAACAAAAATTATTTCACACCACAGACTCATCTTGGTCAGAATCGATTTGAAATCTATCATGGTTTCAGAGAAATCATACTCCATGGTAAGTTGTTCTTGTAGAATGTTGAACGACTATCCCAACTAAAATCTATCCACTCAACAAAAATTATTTCACACCACAGACTCATCTTGGTCAGGATCGATTTGAAATCTATCATGGTTTCAGGGAAATCATACTCCATTGTAAGTTGTTCTTGTAGAATGTTGAACGACTACCCCAACTAAAATCTATCCACTCAACAAAAATTATTTCAGAGAAATCATACTCCATGGTAAGTTGTTCTTGTAGAATGTTGAACGACTATCCCAACTAAAATCTATCCACTCAACAAAAATTAATTCACACCACAGACTCATCTTGGTCAGGATCGATTTAAAATCTATCATT
Organism: Xylota sylvarum; assembly: GCA_905220385.1. NCBI lineage: Eukaryota > Metazoa > Arthropoda > Insecta > Diptera > Syrphidae > Xylota > Xylota sylvarum. Next base: position 518,373 of record CAJMZQ010000094.1, read on the forward strand.
GTTTCAGAGAAATCATAGTCCATGGTAAGTTGTTCTTGTAGAATGTTGAACGACTACCCCTAACTAAAATCTACCCACTCAACAAAAATTATTTCACACCACAGACTCATCTTCGTCAGGATCGATTTGAAATCTGTCATGGTTTCAGAGAAATCATACTCCATGGTTCGTTGTTCTTGTAGAATGTTGAACGACTACCCCAACTAAAATCTATCCACTCAACAAAAATTATTTCAGAGACATCATACTCCATGGTAAGCTGTTCTTGTAGAATGTTGAACGACTACCACAACTAAAATCTATCCACTCAACAAAAATTATTTCAGAGAAATCATACTCCATGGTAAGTTGTTCTTGTAGAATGTTGAACGACTACCCCAACTAAAATCTATCCACTCAACAAAAATTATTTCACACCACAGACTCATCTTGGTCAGGATCGATTTGAAATCTATCATGGTTTCAGAGAAATCATAGTCCATGGTAAGTTGTTCTTGTAGAATGTTGAACGCCTACCCCTAACTAAAATCTATCCACTCAACAAAAATTATTTCAGAGAAATCATGCTCCATGGTTCGTTGTTCTTGTAGAATGTTGAACGACTACCCCAACTAAAATCTATCCACTCAACAAAAATTATTTCACACCACAGACTCATCTTGGTCAGGATCGATTTGAAATCTATCATGGTTGCAGAGAAATCATACTCCATGGTTCGTTGTTCTTGTAGAATGTTGAACGACTATCCCAACTAAAATCTATCCACTCAACAAAAATTATTTCACACCACAGACTCATCTTGGTCAGGATCGATTTGAAATCTATCATGGTTTCAGAGAAATCATAGTCCATGGTAAGTTGTTCTTGTAGAATGTTGAACGACTACCCCAACTAAAATCTATCCACTCAACAAAAATTATTTCACACCACAGACTCATCTTGGTCAGGATCGATTTGAACTCTATCATGGTTTCAGAGAAATCATATTCCATGGTAAGTTGTTCTTGTAGAATGTTGAACGACTACCCCAACTAAAATCTATCCACTCAACAAAAATTATTTCACACCACAGACTCATCTTGGTCAGGATCGATTTGAAATCTATCATGGTTTCAGAGAAATCATACTCCATGGTAAGTTGTTCTTGTAGAATGTTGAACGACTATCCCAACTAAAATCTATCCACTCAACAAAAATTATTTCACACCACAGACTCATCTTGGTCAGGATCGATTTGAAATCTATCATGGTTTCAGAGAAATCATACTCCATGGTTCGTTGTTCTTGTAGAATGTTGAACGACTACCCCAACTAAAATCTATCCACTCAACAAAAATTATTTCAGAGAAATCATACTCCATGGTCCGTTGTTCTTGTAGAATGTTGAACGACTACCCCAGCTAAAATCTATCCACTCAACAAAAATTATTTCACACCACAGACTCATCTTGGTCAGGATCGATTTGAAATTTATCATGGTTTCAGAGAAATCATACTCCATGGTAAGTTGTTCTTGTAGAATGTTGAACGACTATCCCAACTAAAATCTATCCACTCAACAAAAATTATTTCAGAGAAATCATACTCCATGGTAAGTTGTTCTTGTAGAATGTTGAACGACTACCCCAACTAAAATCTATCCACTCAACAAAAATTATTTCACACCACAGACTCATCTTGGTCAGGATCGATTTGAAATCTATCATGGTTTCAGAGAAATCATACTCCATGGTAAGTTGTTCTTGTAGAATGTTGAACGACTATCCCAACTAAAATCTATCCACTCAACAAAAATTATTTCAGAGAAATCATACAACATGGTAAGTTGTTCTTGTAGAATGTTGAACGACTACCCCAACTAAAATCTATCCACTCAACAAAAATTATTTCACACCACAGACTCATCTTGGTCAGGATCGATTTGAAATCTATCATGGTTTCAGAGAAATAATACTCCATGGTTCGTTGTTCTTGTAGAATGTTGAACGACTATCCCAACTAAAATCTATCCACTCAACAAAAATTATTTCAGAGAAATCATACTCCATGGTTCGTTGTTCTTGTAAAATGTTGAACGACTACCCCAACTAAAATCTATCCACTCAACAAAAATTATTTCAGAGAAATCATACTCCATGGTTCGTTGTTCTTGTAGAATGTTGAACGACTATCCCAACTAAAATCTATCCACTCAACAAAAATTATTTCAGAGAAATCATACTCCATGGTAAGTTGTTCTTGTAGAATGTTGAACGACTATCCCAAATAAAATCTATCCACTCAACAAAAATTATTTCACACCACAGACTCATCTTGATCAGGATCGATTTGAAATCTATCATGGTTTCAGAGAAATCATACTCCATGGTTAGTTGTTCTTGTAGAATGTTGAACGACTACCCCAACTAAAATCTATCCACTCAACAAAAATTATTTCACACCACAGACTTATCTTGGTCAGGATCGATTTGAAATCTATCATGGTTTCAGAGAAATCATACTCCATGGTTCGTTGTTCTTGTAGAATGTTGAACGACTATCCCAACTAAAATCTATCCACTCAACAAAAATTATTTCAGAGAAATCATACTCCATGGTTCGTTGTTCTTGTAGAATGTTGAACGACTACCCCAACTAAAATCTATCCACTCAACAAAAATTATTTCACACCACAGACTCATCTTGGTCAGGATCGATTTGAAATCTATCATGGTTTCAGAGAAATCATAGTCCATGGTAAGTTGTTCTTGTAAAATGTTGAACGACTACCCCAACTAAAATCTATCCACTCAACAAAAATTATTTCACACCACAGTCTCATCTTGGTCAGGATCGATTTGAAATCTATCATGGTTTCAGAGAAATCATACTCCATGGTTCGTTGTTCTTGTAAAATGATGAACGACTACCCCAACTAAAATCTATCCACTCAACAAAAATTATTTCAGAGAAATCATACTCCATGGTAAGTTGTTCTTGTAGAATGTTGAACGACTATCCCAACTAAAATCTATCCAGTCAACAAAAATTATTTCAGAGAAATCATACTCCATGGTTCGTTGTTCTTGTAGAATGTTGAACGACTATCCCAACTAAAATCTATCCACTCAACAAAAATTATTTCAGAGAAATCATACTCCATGGTTCGTTATTCTTGTAGAAAGTTGAACGACTATCCCAACTAAAATCTATCCACTCAACAAAAATTATTTCAGAGAAATCATACTCCATGGTAAGTTGTTCTTGTAGAATGTTGAACGACTACCCCAACTAAAATCTATCCACTCAACAAAAATTATTTCAGAGAAATCATACTCCATGGTAAGTTGTTCTTGTAGAATGTTGAACGACTACCCCAACTAAACTCAATCCACTCAACAAAAATTATTTCAGAGAAATCATAGTCCATGGTAAGTTGTTCTTGTAGAATGTTGAACGACTACCCCAACTAAAATCTATCCACTCAACAAAAATTATTTCACACCACAGACTCATCTTGGTCAGGATCGATTTGAAATCTATCATGGTTTCAGAGAAATCATACTCCATGGTAAGTTGTTCTTGTAGAATGTTGAACGACTACCCCAACTAAAATCTATCCACTCAAAAAAAATTATTTCAGAGAAATCATACTCCATGGTTCGTTGTTCTTGTAGAATGTTGAACGACTACCCCAACTAAAATCTATCCACTCAACAAAAATTATTTCACACCACAGACTCATCTTGGTCAGGATCGATTTGAAATCTATCATGGTTTCAGAGAAATCATAGTCCATGGTAAGTTGTTCTTGTAGAATGTTGAACGACTACCCCAACTAAAATCTATCCACTCAAGAAAAATTATTTCACACCACAGCCTCATCTTGGTCAGGATCGATTTGAAATCTATCATGGTTTCAGAGAAATCGTACTCCATGGTAAGTTGTTCTTGTAGAATGTTGAACGACTATCCCAACTAAAATCTATCCACTCAACAAAAATTATTTCAGAGAAATCATACTCCATGGTAAGTTGTTCTTGTAGAATGTTGAACGACTACCCCAACTAAAATCTATCCACTCAACAAAAATTATTTCACACCACAGACTCATCTTGGTCAGGATCGATTTGAAATCTATCATGGTTTCAGAGAAATCATACTCTATGGTTCGTTGTTCTTGTAGAATGTTGAACGACTATCCCAACTAAAATCTATCCACTCAACAAAAATTATTTCAGAGAAATCATACTCCATGGTTCGTTGTTCTTGTAGAATGTTGAACGACTACCCCAACTAAAATCTATCCACTCAACAAAAATTATTTCACACCACAGACTCATCTGGGTCAGGATCGATTTGAAATCTATCATGGTTTCAGAGAAATCATAGTCCATGGTAAGTTGTTCTTGTAGAATGTTGAACGACTACCCCAACTAAAATCTATCCACTCAACAAAAATTATTTCACACCACAGACTCATCTTCGTCAGGATCGATTTGACATCTAACATGGTTTCAGAGTAATCATAGTCCATGGTAAGTTGTTCTTGTAGAATGTTGAACGACTACCCCTAACTAAAATCTGTCCACTCAACAAAAATTATTTCACACCACAGACTCATCTTGGTCAGGATCGATTTGAAATCTATCATGGTTTCAGAGAAATCATACTCCATGGTTCGTTGTTCTTGTAGAATGTTGAACGACTATCCCAACTAAAATCTATCCACTCAACAAAAATTATTTCAGAGAAATCATACTCCATGGTTCGTTGTTCTTGTAGAATGTTGAACGACTACCCCAACTATAATCTATCCACTCAACAAAAATTATTTCACACCACAGACTCGTCTTGGTCAGGATCGATTTGAAATCTATCATGGTTTCAGAGAAATCATAGTCCATGGTAAGTTGTTCTTGTAGAATGTTGAACGACTACCCCTAACTAAAATCTGTCCACTCAACAAAAATTATTTCACACCACAGACTCATCTTGGTCAGGATCGATTTGAAATCTATCATGGTTTCAGAGAAATCATACTCCATGGTTCGTTGTTCTTGTAGAATGTTGAACGACTATCCCAACTAAAATCTATCCACTCAACAAAAATTATTTCAGAGAAATCATACTCCATGGTAAGTTGTTCTTGTAGAATGTTGAACGACTACCCCAACTAAAATCTATCCACTCAACAAAAATTATTTCACACCACAGACTCATCTTGGTCAGGATCGATTTGAAATCTATCATGGTTTCAGAGAAATCATACTCCATGGTAAGTTGTTCTTGTAGAATGTTGAACGACTACCCCAACTAAAATCTATCCACTCAACAAAAATTATTTCACACCACAGACTCATCTTGGTCAGGATCGATTTGAAATCTATCATGGTTTCAGAGAAATCATACTCCATGGTTCGTTGTTCTTGTAAAATGATGAACGACTACCCCAACTAAAATCTATCCACTCAACAAAAATTATTTCAGAGAAATCATACTCCATGGTTCGTTGTTCTTGTAGAATGTTGAACGACTATCCCAACTAAAATCTATCCAGTCAACAAAAATTATTTCAGAGAAATCATACTCCATGGTTCGTTGTTCTTGTAGAATGTTGAACGACTACCCCAACTAAAATCTATCCACTCAACAAAAATTATTTCAGAGAAATCATACTCCATGGTTCGTTGTTCTTGTAGAAAGTTGAACGACTATCCCAACTAAAATCTATCCACTCAACAAAAATTATTTCAGAGAAATCATACTCCATGGTAAGTTGTTCTTGTAGAATGGTGAACGAATACCCCAACTAAAATCTATCCACTCAACAAAAATTATTTCAGAGAAATCATAGTCCATGGTAAGTTGTTCTTGTAGAATGTTGAACGACTATCCCAACTAAAATCTATCCAGTCAACAAAAATTATTTCAGAGAAATCATACTCCATGGTTCGTTGTTCTTGTAGAATGTTGAACGACTATCCCAACTAAAATCTATCCACTCAACAAAAATTATTTCAGAGAAATCATACTCCATGGTTCGTTGTTCTTGTAGAAAGTTGAACGACTATCCCAACTAAAATCTATCCACTCAACAAAAATTATTTCAGAGAAATCATACTCCATGGTAAGTTGTTCTTGTAGAATGTTGAACGAATACCCCAACTAAAATCTATCCACTCAACAAAAATTATTTCAGAGAAATCATAGTCCATGGTAAGTTGTTCTTGTAGAATGTTGAACGACTACCGCTAACTAAAATCTATCCACTCAACAAAAATTATTTCAGAGAAATCATACTCCATGGTAAGTTGTTCTTGTAGAATGTTGAACGACTACCCCTAACTAAAATCTATCCACTCAACAAAAATTATTTCAGAGAAATCATACTCCATGGTTCGTTGTTCTTGTAGAATGTTGAACGACTACCCCAACTAAAATCTATCCACTCAAGAAAAATTATTTCAGAGAAATCATACTCCATGGTTCGTTGTTCTTGTAGAATGTTGAACGACTACCCCAACTAAAATCTATCCACTCAACAAAAATTATTTCAGAGAAATCATACTCCATGGTTCGTTGTTCTTGTAGAATGTTGAACGACTACCCCAACTAAAATCTATCCACTCAACAAAAATTATTTCACACCACAGACTCATCTTGGTCAGGATCGATTTGAAATCTATCATGGTTTCAGAGAAATCATACTCCATGGTTCGTTGTTCTTGTAAAATGTTGAACGACTACCCCAACTAAAATCTATCCACTCAACAAAAATTATTTCACACCACAGACTCATCTTGGTCAGGATCGATTTGAAATCTATCATGGTTTCAGAGAAATCATACTCCATTTTAAGTTGTTCTTGTAGAATGTTGAACGACTACCCCAACTAAAATCTATCCACTCAACAAAAATTATTTCAGAGAAATCATACTCCATGGTAAGTTGTTCTTGTAGAATGTTGAACGACTACCCCAACTAAAATCTATCCACTCAACAAAAATTATTTCACACCACAGACTCATCTTGGTCAGGATCGGTTTGAAATCTATCATGGTTTCAGAGAAATCATACTCCATGTTTCGTTGTTCTTGTAAAATGTTGAACGACTACCCCAACTAAAATCTATCCACTCAACAAAAATTATTTCACACCACAGACTCATCTTGGTCAGGATCGATTTGAAATCTATCATGGTTTCAGAGAAATCATACTCCATGGTTCGTTGTTCTTGTAAAATGTTGAACGACTACCCCAACTAAAATCTATCCACTCAACAAAAATTATTTCAGAGAAATCATACTCCATGGTTCGTTGTTCTTGTAGAATGTTGAACGACTACCCCAACTAAAATCTATCCACTCAACAAAAATTATTTCACACCACAGACTCATCTTGGTCAGGATCGGTTTGAAATCTATCATGGTTTCAGAGAAATCATAGTCCATGGTAAGTTGTTCTTGTAGAATGTTGAACGACTACCCCAACTAAAATCTATCCACTCAACAAAAATTATTTCACACCACAGACTCATCTTGGTCAGGATCGATTTGAAATCTATCATGGTTTCAGAGAAATCATACTCCATGGTTCGTTGTTCTTGTAAAATGTTGAACGACTACCCCAACTAAAATCTATCCACTCAACAAAAATTATTTCACACCACAGACTCATCTTGGTCAGGATCGATTTGAAATCTATCATGGTTTCAGAGAAATCATACTCCATTTTAAGTTGTTCTTGTAGAATGTTGAACGACTACCCCAACTAAAATCTATCCACTCAACAAAAATTATTTCACACCACAGACTCATCTTGGTCAGGATCGGTTTGAAATCTATCATGGTTTCAGAGAAATCATAGTCCATGGTAAGTTGTTCTTGTAGAATGTTGAACGACTACCCCAACTTAAATCTATCCACTCAACAAAAATTATTTCACACCACAGACTCATCTTGGTCAGGATCGATTTGAAATCTATCATGGTTTCAGAGAAATCATACTCCATGGTTCGTTGTTCTTGTAGAATGTTGAACGACTACCCCAAATAAAATCTATCCACTCAACAAAAATTATTTCAGAGAAATCATACTCCATGGTTCGTTGTTCTTGTAGAATGTTGAACGACTACCCCAACTAAAATCTATCCACTCAACAAAAATTATTTCACACCACAGACTCATCTTGGTCAGGATCGGTTTGAAATCTATCATGGTTTCAGAGAAATCATAGTCCATGGTAAGTTGTTCTTGTAGAATGTTGAACGACTACCCCAACTAAAATCTATCCACTCAACAAAAATTATTTCACACCACAGACTCATCTTGGTCAGGATCGATTTGAAATCTATCATGGTTTCAGAGAAATCATACTCCATGGTTCGTTGTTCTTGTAAAATGTTGAACGACTACCCCAACTAAAATCTATCCACTCAACAAAAATTATTTCACACCACAGACTCATCTTGGTCAGGATCGATTTGAAATCTATCATGGTTTCAGAGAAATCATACTCCATTTTAAGTTGTTCTTGTAGAATGTTGAACGACTACCCCAACTAAAATCTATCCACTCAACAAAAATTATTTCAGAGAAATCATACTCCATGGTAAGTTGTTCTTGTAGAATGTTGAACGACTATCCCAACTAACATCTATCCACTCAACAAAAATTATTTCAGAGAAATCATACTCCATGGTTCGTTGTTCTTGTAGAATGTTGAACGACTATCCCAACTAAAATCTATCCACTCAACAAAAATTATTTCAGAGAAATCATACTCCATGGTAAGTTGTTCTTGTAGAATGTTGAACGACTACCCCAACTAAAATCTATCCACTCAACAAAAATTATTTCAGAGAAATCATACTCCATGGTTCGTTGTTCTTGTAGAATGTTGAACGACTACCCCAACTAAAATCTATCCACTCAACAAAAATCATTTCAGAGAAATCATACTCCATGATAAGTTGTTCTTGTAGAATGTTGAACGACTACCCCAACTAAAATCTATCCACTCAACAAATATTATTTCACACCACAGACTCATCTTGGTCAGGATCGATTTGAAATCTATCATGGTTTCAGAGAAATCATACTATATGGTAAGTTGTTCTTGTAGAATGTTGAACGACTACCCCTAACTAAAATCTATCCACTCAACAAAAATTATTTCAGAGAAATCATACTCCATGGTAAGTTGTTCTTGTAGAATGTTGAACGACTACCCCAACTAAAATCTATCCACTCAACAAAAATTATTTCAGAGAAATCATACTCCATGGTTCGTTGTTCTTGTAGAATGTTGAACGACTACCCCAACTAAAATCTATCCACTCAACAAAAATCATTTCAGAGAAATCATACTCCATGATAAGCTGTTCTTGTAGAATGTTGAACGACTACCCCAACTAAAATCTATCCACTCAACAAAAATTATTTCACACCACAGACTCATCTTGGTCAGGATCGATTTGAAATCTATCATGGTTTCAGAGAAATCATAGTCCATGGTCCGTTGTTCTTGTAGAATGTTGAACGACTATCCCAACTAAAATCTATCCACTCAACAAAAATTATTTCAGAGAAATCATACTCCATGGTACGTTTTTCTTGTAGAATGTTGAACGACTACCCCAACTAAAATCTATCCACTCAACAAAAATTATTTCAGAGAAATCATACTCCATGGTTCGTTGTTCTTGTAGAATGTTGAACGACTACCCCAACTAAAATCTATCCACTCAACAAAAATCATTTCAGAGAAATCATACTCCATGGTAAGTTGTTCTTGTAGAATGTTGAACGACTACCCCAACTAAAATCTATCCACTCAACAAAAATTATTTCAGAGAAATCATACTCCATGGTTCGTTGTTCTTGTAAAATGTTGAACGACTACCCCAACTAAAATCTATCCACTCAACAAAAATTATTTCACACCACAGACTCATCGTGGTCAGGATCGATTTGAAATCTATCATGGTTTCAGAGAAATCAGACTCCATGGTTCGTTGTTCTTGTAGAATGTTGAACGACTATTCCAACTAAAATCTATCCACTCAACAAAAATTATTTCAGAGAAATCATACTCCATGGTAAGTTGTTCTTGTAGAATGTTGAACGACTACCGGAACTAAAATCTATCCACTCAACAAAAACTATTTCACACCACAGACTCATCTTGGTCAGGATCGATTTGAAATCTATCATGGTTTCAGAGAAATCATACTCCATGGTAAGTTGTTCTTGTAGAATGTTGAACGACTACCCCTAACTAAAATCTATCCACTCAACAAAAATTATTTCACACCACAGACTCATCTTGGTCAGGATCGATTTGAGATCTATCATGGTTTCAGAGAAATCATAGTCCATGGTAAGTTGTTCTTGTAGAATGTTGAACGACTACCCCAACTAAAATCTATCCACTCAACAAAAATTATTTCACACCACAGACTCATCTTGGTCAGGATCGATTTGAAACCTATCATGGTTTCAGAGAAATCATACTCCATGGTTCGTTGTTCTTGTAAAATGTTGAACGACTATCCCAACTAAAATCTATCCACTCAACAAAAATTATTTCAGAGAAATCATACTCCATGGTAAGTTGTTCTTGTAGAATGTCGAACGACTACCCCAAGTAAAATCTATCCACTCAACAAAACTTATTTCACACCACAGACTCATCTTGGTCAGGATCGATTTGAAATCTATAATGGTTTCAGAGAAATCATAGTCCATGGTTCGTTGTTCTTGTAGAATGTTGAACGACTATCCCAACTAAAATCTATCCACTCAACAAAAATTATTTCACACCACAGACTCATCTTGGTCAGGATCGATTTGAAATCTATCATGGTTTCAGAGAAATCATACTCCATGGTTCGTTGTTCTTGTAGAATGTTGAACGACTATCCCAACTAAAATCTATCCACTCAACAAAAATTATTTCAGAGAAATCATACTCCATGGTAAGTTGTTCTTGTAGAATGTCGAACGACTACCCCAACTAAAATCTATCCACTCAACAAAAATTAGTTCAGAGTAATCATACTCCATGGTTCGTTGTTCTTGTAGAATGTTGAATGACTATCCCAACTAAAATCTATCCACTCAACAAAAATTATTTCACACCACAGACTCATCTTGGTCAGGATCGATTTGAAATCTATCATGGTTTCAGAGAAATCATACTCCATGGTTCGTTGTTCTTGTAGAATGTTGAACGACTATCCCAACTAAAATCTATCCACTCAACAAAAATTATTTCAGAGAAATCATAGTCCATGGTAAGTTGTTCTTGTAGAATGTTGAACGACTACCCCAAGTAAAATCTATTTACTCAACAAAAATTTTTTCACACCACAGACTCATCTTGTTCAGGATCGATTTCAAATCTATCATGGTTTTAGAGAAATCATACTCCATGGTTCGTTGTTCTTGTAGAATGTTGAACGACTACCCCAACTAAAATCTATCCACTCAACAAAAATTATTTCAGAGTAATCATACTCCATGGTTCGTTGTTCTTGTAGAATGTCGAACGACTACCCCAACTAAAATCTATCCACTCAACAAAAATTATTTCACACCACAGACTCATCTTGGTCAGGATCGATTTGAAATCTATCATGGTTTCAGAGAAATCATAGTCCAAGGTAAGTTGTTCTTGTAAAATGTTGAACGACTATCCCAACTAAAATCTATCCGCTCAACAAAAATTATTTCAGAGAAATCATAGTCCATGGTAAGTTGTTCTTGTAGAATGTTGAACGACTATCCCAACTAAAATCTATCCACTCAACAAAAATTATTTCACACCATAGACTCATCTTGGTCAGGATCGATTTGAAATCTATCATGGTTTCAGAGAAATCATACTCCATGGTAAGTTGTTCTTGTAGAATGTTGAACGACTACCCCTAACTAAAATCTATCCACTCAACAAAAATTATTTCACACCACAGACTCATCTTGGTCAGGATCGATTTGAGATCTATCATGGTTTCAGAGAAATCATAGTCCAAGGTAAGTTGTTCTTGTAAAATGTTGAACGACTATCCCAACTAAAATCTATCCGCTCAACAAAAATTATTTCAGAGAAATCATAGTCCATGGTAAGTTGTTCTTGTAGAATGTTGAACGACTACCCCAACTAAAATCTATCCACTCAACAAAAATTATTTCACACCACAGACTCATCTTGGTCAGGATCGATTTGAAATCTATCATGGTTTCAGAGAAATCATAGTCCAAGGTAAGTTGTTCTTGTAAAATGTTGAACGACTATCCCAACTAAAATCTATCCGCTCAACAAAAATTATTTCAGAGAAATCATAGTCCATGGTAAGTTGTTCTTGTAGAATGTTGAACGACTATCCCAACTAAAATCTATCCACTCAACAAAAATTATTTCACACCACAGACTCATCTTGGTCAGGATCGATTTGAAATCTATCATGGTTTCAGAGAAATCATACTCCATGGTTCGTTGTTCTTGTAAAATGTTGAACGACTATCCCAACTAAAATCTATCCGCTCAACAAAAATTATTTCAGAGAAATCATAGTCCATGGTAAGTTGTTCTTGTAGAATGTTGAACGACTATCCCAACTAAAATCTATCCACTCAACAAAAATTATTTCACACCATAGACTCATCTTGGTCAGGATCGATTTGAAATCTATCATGGTTTCAGAGAAATCATACTCCATGGTAAGTTGTTCTTGTAGAATGTTGAACGACTACCCCTAACTAAAATCTATCCACTCAACAAAAATTATTTCACACCACAGACTCATCTTGGTCAGGATCGATTTGAGATCTATCATGGTTTCAGAGAAATCATAGTCCATGGTAAGTTGTTCTTGTAGAATGTTGAACGACTACCCCAACTAAAATCTATCCACTCAACAAAAATTATTTCACACCACAGACTCATCTTGGTCAGGATCGATTTGAAACCTATCATGGTTTCAGAGAAATCATACTCCATGGTTCGTTGTTCTTGTAAAATGTTGAACGACTATCCCAACTAAAATCTATCCACTCAACAAAAATTATTTCAGAGAAATCATACTCCATGGTAAGTTGTTCTTGTAGAATGTCGAACGACTACCCCAAGTAAAATCTATCCACTCAACAAAAATTATTTCACACCACAGACTCATCTTGGTCAGGATCGATTTGAAATCTATAATGGTTTCAGAGAAATCATAGTCCATGGTAAGTTGTTCTTGTAGAATGTTGAACGACTACCCCAACTAAAATCTATCCACTCAACAAAAATTATTTCACACCACAGACTCATCTTGGTCAGGATCGATTTGAAATCTATCATGGTTTCAGAGAAATCATACTCCATGGTAAGTTGTTCTTGTAGAATGTTGAACGACTACCCCAACTAAAATCTATCCACTCAACAAAAATTATTTCAGAGAAATCATACTCCATGGTTCGTTGTTCTTGTAGAATGTTGAACGACTATCCCAACTAAAATCTATCCACTCAACAAAAATTATTTCACACCACAGACTCATCTTGGTCAGGATCGATTTGAAATCTATCATGGTTTCAGAGAAATCATACTCCATGGTTCGTTGTTCTTGTAGAATGTTGAACGACTATCCCAACTAAAATCTATCCACTCAACAAAAATTATTTCAGAGAAATCATACTCTATGGTAAGTTGTTCTTGTAGAATGTTGAACGACTACCATTAACTAAAATCTATCCACTCAACAAAAATTATTTCACACCACAGACTCATCTTGGTCATAATCGATTTGAGATCTATCATGGTTTCAGAGAAATCATAGTCCATGGTAAGTTGTTCTTGTAGAATGTTGAACGACTACCCCAAGTAAAATCTATCCACTCAACAAAAATTATTTCACACCACAGACTCATCTTGGTCAGGATCGATTTCAAATCTATCATGGTTTCAGAGAAATCATACTCCATGGTTCGTTGTTCTTGTAGAATGTTGAACGACTACCCCAACTGAAATCTATCCACTCAACAAAAATTATTTCACACCACAGACTCATCTTGGTCAGGATCGATTTGAAATCTATCATGGTTTCAGAGAAATCATACTCCATGGTTCGTTGTTCTTGTAAAATGTTGAACGACTATCCCAACTAAAATCTATCCACTCAAGAAAAATTATTTCAGAGAAATCATACTCCATGGTAAGTTGTTCTTGTAGAATGTTGAACGACTACCCCAACTAAAATCTATCCACTCAACAAAAATTATTTCACACCACAGACTCATCTTGGTCACAATCGATTTGAAATCTATCATGGTTTCAGAGAAATCATACTCCATGGTTCGTTGTTCTTGTAGAATGTTGGACGACTACCCCAACTAAAATCTATCCACTCAACAAAAATTATTTCAGAGTAATCATACTCCATGGTTCGTTGTTCTTGTAGAATGTTGAATGACTATCCCAACTAAAATCTATCCACTCAACAAAAATTATTTCAGAGAAATCATACTCTATGGTAAGTTGTTCTTGTAGAATGTTGAACGACTACCCCAAATAAAATCTATCCACTCAACAAAAATTATTTCACACCACAGACTCATCTTGGTCAGGATCGATTTGAAATCTATAATGGTTTCAGAGAAATCATAGTCCATGGTAAGTTGTTCTTGTAGAATGTTGAACGACTACCCCAACTAAAATCTATCCACTCAACAAAAATTATTTCACACCACAGACTCATCTTGGTCAGGATCGATTTGAAATCTATAATGGTTTCAGAGAAATCATAGTCCATGGTAAGTTGTTCTTGTAGAATGTTGAACGACTACCCCAACTAAAATCTATCCACTCAACAAAAATTATTTCACACCACAGACTCATCTTGGTCAGGATCGATTTGAAATCTATCATGGTTTCAGAGAAATCATAGTCCATGGTAAGTTGTTCTTGTAGAATGTTGAACGACTACCCCAACTAAAATCTATCCACTCAACAAAAATTATTTCACACCACAGACTCATCTTGGTCAGGATCGATTTGAAATCTATAATGGTTTCAGAGAAATCATAGTCCATGGTAAGTTGTTCTTGTAGAATGTTGAACGACTACCCCAACTAAAATCTATCCACTCAACAAAAATTATTTCACACCACAGACTCATCTTGGTCAGGATCGATTTGAAATCTATCATGGTTTCAGAGAAATCATAGTCCATGGTAAGTTGTTCTTGTAGAATGTTGAACGACTACCCCAAATAAAATCTATCCACTCAACAAAACTTATTTCACACCACAGACTCATCTTGGTCAGGATCGATTTGAAATCTATAATGGTTTCAGAGAAATCATAGTCCATGGTAAGTTGTTCTTGTAGAATGTTGAACGACTACCCCAACTAAAATCTATCCACTCAACAAAAATTATTTCACACCACAGACTCATCTTGGTCAGGATCGATTTGAAATCTATCATGGTTTCAGAGAAATCATAGTCCATGGTAAGTTGTTCTTGTAGAATGTTGAACGACTACCCCAACTAAAATCTATCCACTCAACAAAAATTATTTCACACCACAGACTCATCTTGGTCAGGATCGATTTGAAATCTATCATGGTTTCAGAGAAATCATACTCCATGGTTCGTTGTTCTTGTAAAATGTTGAACGACTATCCCAACTAAAATCTATCCGCTCAACAAAAATTATTTCAGAGAAATCATAGTCCATGGTAAGTTGTTCTTGTAGAATGTTGAACGACTATCCCAACTAAAATCTATCCACTCAACAAAAATTATTTCACACCATAGACTCATCTTGGTCAGGATCGATTTGAAATCTATCATGGTTTCAGAGAAATCATACTCCATGGTAAGTTGTTCTTGTAGAATGTTGAACGACTACCCCTAACTAAAATCTATCCACTCAACAAAAATTATTTCACACCACAGACTCATCTTGGTCAGGATCGATTTGAGATCTATCATGGTTTCAGAGAAATCATAGTCCATGGTAAGTTGTTCTTGTAGAATGTTGAACGACTACCCCAACTAAAATCTATCCACTCAACAAAAATTATTTCACACCACAGACTCATCTTGGTCAGGATCGATTTGAAACCTATCATGGTTTCAGAGAAATCATACTCCATGGTTCGTTGTTCTTGTAAAATGTTGAACGACTATCCCAACTAAAATCTATCCACTCAACAAGAATTATTTCAGAGAAATCATACTCCATGGTAAGTTGTTCTTGTAGAATGTCGAACGACTACCCCAAGTAAAATCTATCCACTCAACAAAAATTATTTCACACCACAGACTCATCTTGGTCAGGATCGATTTGAAATCTATAATGGTTTCAGAGAAATCATAGTCGATGGTAAGTTGTTCTTGTAGAATGTTGAACGACTACCCCAACTAAAATCTATCCACTCAACAAAAATTATTTCACACCACAGACTCATCTTGGTCAGCATCGATTTGAAATCTATCATGGTTTCAGAGAAATCATACTCCATGGTAAGTTGTTCTTGTAGAATGTTGAACGACTACCCCAACTAAAATCTATCCACTCAACAAAAATTATTTCAGAGAAATCATACTCCATGGTAAGTTGTTCTTGTAGAATGTTGAACGACTATCCCAACTAAAATCTATCCACTCAACAAAAATTATTTCACACCACAGACTCATCTTGGTCAGGATCGATTTGAAATCTATCATGGTTTCAGAGAAATCATACTCCATGGTTCGTTGTTCTTGTAGAATGTTGAACGACTACCCCAACTAAAATCTATACACTCAACAAAAATTAGTTCAGAGTAATCATACTCCATGGTTCGTTGTTCTTGTAGAATGTTGAATGACTATCCCACCTAAAATCTATCCACTCAACAAAAATTATTTCACACCACAGACTCATCTTGGTCAGGATCGATTTGAAATCTATCATGGTTTCAGAGAAATCATACTCCATGGTTCGTTGTTCTTGTAGAATGTTGAACGACTATCCCAACTAAAATCTATCCACTCAACAAAAATTATTTCAGAGAAATCATACTCTATGGTAAGTTGTTCTTGTAGAATGTTGAACGACTACCATTAACTAAAATCTATCCACTCAACAAAAATTATTTCACACCACAGACTCATCTTGGTCAGGATCGATTTGAGATCTATCATGGTTTCAGAGAAATCATAGTCCATGGTAAGTTGTTCTTGTAGAATGTTGAACGACTACCCCAAGTAAAATCTATCCACTCAACAAAAATTATTTCACACCACAGACTCATCTTGGTCAGGATCGATTTCAAATCTATCATGGTTTCAGAGAAATCATACTCCATGGTTCGTTGTTCTTGTAGAATGTTGAACGACTACCCCAACTAAAATCTATCCACTCAACAAAAATTATTTCACACCACAGACTCATCTTGGTCAGGATCGATTTGAAATCTATCATGGTTTCAGAGAAATCATACTCCATGGTTCGTTGTTCTTGTAAAATGTTGAACGACTATCCCAACTAAAATCTATCCACTCAACAAAAATTATTTCAGAGAAATCATACTCCATGGTAAGTTGTTCTTGTAGAATGTTGAACGACTACCCCAACTAAAATCTATCCACTCAACAAAAATTATTTCACACCACAGACTCATCTTGGTCAGGATAGATTTGAAATCTATCATGGTTTCAGAGAAATCATACTCCATGGTTCGTTGTTCTTGTAGAATGTTGGACGACTACCCCAACTAAAATCTATCCACTCAACAAAAATTATTTCAGAGTAATCATACTCCATGGTTCGTTGTTCTTGTAGAATGTTGAATGACTATCCCAACTAAAATCTATCCACTCAACAAAAATTATTTCAGAGAAATCATACTCTATGGTAAGTTGTTCTTGTAGAATGTTGAACGACTACCCCAAATAAAATCTATCCACTCAACAAAAATTATTTCACACCACAGACTCATCTTGGTCAGGATCGATTTGAAATCTATAATGGTTTCAGAGAAATCATAGTCCATGGTAAGTTGTTCTTGTAGAATGTTGAACGACTACCCCAACTAAAATCTATCCACTCAACAAAAATTATTTCACACCACAGACTCATCTTGGTCAGGATCGATTTGAAATCTATCATGGTTTCAGAGAAATCATAGTCCATGGTAAGTTGTTCTTGTAGAATGTTGAACGACTACCCCAACTAAAATCTATCCACTCAACAAAAATTATTTCACACCACAGACTCATCTTGGTCAGGATCGATTTGAAATCTATCATGGTTTCAGAGAAATCATACTCCATGGTTCGTTGTTCTTGTAAAATGTTGAACGACTATCCCAACTAAAATCTATCCGCTCAACAAAAATTATTTCAGAGAAATCATACTCCATGATAAGTTGTTCTTGTAGAATGTTGAACGACTACCCCAACTAAAATCTATCCACTCAACAAAAATTATTTCAGAGAAATCATACTCCATGGTAAGTTGTTCTTGTAGAATGTTGAATGACTACCCCAACTAAAATCTATCCACTCAACAAAAATTATTTCACACCACAGACTCATCTTGGTCAGGATCGATTTGAAATCTTTCATGGTTTCAGAGAAATCATACTCCATGGTTCGTTGTTCTTGTAGAATGTTAAACGACTATCCCAACTAAAATCTATCCACTCAACAAAAATTATTTCACACCACAGACTCATCTTGGTCAGGATCGATTTGAAATCTATCATGGTTTCAGAGAAATCATACTCCATGGTTCGTTGTTCTTGTAAAATGTTGAACGACTATCCCAACTAAAATCTATCCACTCAACAAAAATTATTTCAGAGAAATCATACTCCATGGTAAGTTGTTCTTGTAGAATGTTGAACGACTATCCCAACTAAAATCTATCCACTCAATAAAAATTATTTCAGAGAAATCATACTCCATGGTAAGTTGTTCTTGTAGAATGTTGAACGACTACCCCAACTAAAATCTATCCACTCAACAAAAATTATTTCACACCACAAACTCATCTTGGTCAGGATCGATTTGAAATCTATCATGGTTTCAGAGAAATCATACTCCATGGTTCGTTGTTCTAGTAGAATGTTGAACGACTATCCCAACTAAAATCTATCCACTCAACAACAATTATTTCAGAGAAATCATACTCCATGGTAAGTTGTTCTTGTAGAATGTTGAACGACTACCAAAACTAAAATCTATCCACTCAACAAAAATTATTTCAGAGAAATCATACTCCATGGTAAGTTGTTCTTGTAAAATGTTGAACGACTACCCCAACTAAAATCTATCCACTCAACAAAAATTATTTCACACCACAGACTCATCTTGGTCAGGATCGATTTGAAATCTATCATGGTTTCAGAGAAATCATACTCCATGGTAAGTTGTTCTTGTAGAATGTTGAACGACTACCCCAACTAAAATCTATCCACTCAACAAAAATTATTTCACACCACAGACCCATCTTGGTCAGGATTGATTTGAAATCTATCATGGTTTCAGAGAAATCATACTGCATGGTAAGTTGTTCTTGTAGAATGTTGAACGACTACCCCAACTAAAATCTATCCACTCAACAAAAATTATTTCAGAGAAATCATACTCCATGGTAAGTTGTTCTTGTAGAATGTTGAACGACTATCCCAACTAAAATCTATCCACTCAACAAAAATTATTTCAGAGAAATCATACTCCATGGTTCGTTGTTCTTGTAGAATGTTGAACGACTACCCCAACTAAAATCTATCCACTCAACAAAAATTATTTCACACCACAGACTCATCTTGGTCAGGATCGATTTGAAATCTATCATGGTTTCAGAGAAATCATAGTCCATGGTAAGTTGTTCTTGTAGAATGTTGAACGACTACCCCAACTAAAATCTATCCACTCAACAAAAATTATTTCACACCACAGACTCATCTTGGTCAGGATCGATTTGAAATCTATCATGGTTTCAGAGAAATCATACTCCATGGTTCGTTGTTCTTGTAGAATGTTGAACGACTACCGCAACTAAAATCTATCCACTCAACAAAAATTATTTCACACCACAGACTCATCTTGGTCAGGATCGATTTGAAATCTATCATGGTTTCAGAGAAATCATACTCCATTGTAAGTTGTTCTTGTAGAATGTTGAACGACTACCATAACTAAAATCTATCCACTCAACAAGAATTATTTCAGAGAAATCATAGTCCATGGTAAGTTGTTCTTGTAGAATGTTGAACGACTGTCCCAACTAAAATCTATCCACTCAACAAAAATTATTTCAGAGAAATCATACTCCATGGTTCGTTGTTCTTGTAGAATGTTGAACGACTACCCCAACTAAAATCTATCCACTCAACAAAAATTATTTCAGAGAAATCATAGTCCATGGTAAGTTGTTCTTGTAGAATATTGAACGACTACCCCAACTAAAATCTATCTACTCAACAAAAATTATTTCACACCACAGACTCATCTTGGTCAGAATCGATTTGAAATCTATCATGGTTTCAGAGAAATCATACTCCATGGTAAGTTGTTCTTGTAGAATGTTGAACGACTATCCCAACTAAAATCTATCCACTCAACAAAAATTATTTCACACCACAGACTCATCTTGGTCAGGATCGATTTGAAATCTATCATGGTTTCAGAGAAATCATAGTCCATGGTTCGTTGTTCTTGTAGAATGTTGAACGACTGTCCCAACTAAAATCTATCCACTCAACAAAAATTATTTCAGAGAAATCATACTCCATGGTTCGTTGTTCTTGTAGAATGTTGAACGACTACCCCAACTAAAATCTATCCACTCAACAAAAATTATTTCAGAGAAATCATAGTCCATGGTAAGTTGTTCTTGTAGAATGTTGAACGACTACCCCAACTAAAATCTATCTACTCAACAAAAATTATTTCACACCACAGACTTATCTTGGTCAGAATCGATTTGAAATCTATCATGGTTTCAGAGAAATCATACTCCATGGTTCGTTGTTCTTGTAGAATGTTGAACGACTATCCCAACTAAAATCTATCCACTCAACAAAAATTATTTCACACCACAGACTCATCTTGGTCAGGATCGATTTGAAATCTATCATGGTTTCAGAGAAATCATAGTCCATGGAAAGTTGTTCTTGTAGAATGTTGAACGACTATCCCAACTAAAATCTATCCACTCAACAAAAATTATTTCAGAGAAATCATACTCCATGGTTCTTGTTCTTGTAGAATGTTGAACGACTATCCCAACTAAAATCCATCCACTCAACAAAAATTATTTCAGAGAAATCATACTCCATGGTAAGTTGTTCTTGTAGAATGTTGAACGACTATCCCAACTAAAATCTATCCACTCAACAAAAATTATTTCACACCACAGACTCATCTTGGTCAGGATCGATTTGAAATCTATCATGGTTTCAGAGAAATCATAGTCCATGGAAAGTTGTTCTTGTAGAATGTTGAACGACTATCCCAACTAAAATCTATCCACTCAACAAAAATTATTTCAGAGAAATCATACTCCATGGTTCTTGTTCTTGTAGAATGTTGAACGACTATCCCAACTAAAATCCATCCACTCAACAAAAATTATTTCAGAGAAATCATACTCCATGGTAAGTTGTTCTTGTAGAATGTTGAACGACTACCCCAACTAAAATCTATCCACTCAACAAAAATTATTTCACACCACAGACTCATCTTGGTCAGGATCGATTTGAAATCTATCATGGTTTCAGAGAAATCATACTCCATGGTTCGTTGTTCTTGTAGAATGTTGAACGACTATCTCAACTAAAATCTATCCACTCAACAAAAATTATTTCACCCCACAGACTCATCTTGGTCAGGATCGATTTGAAATCTATCATGGTTTCAGAGAAATCATAGTCCATGGTAAGTTGTTCTTGTAGAATGTTGAACGACTACCCCAACTAAAATCTATCCACTCAACAAAAATTAAAAAAAAATTGTAGAATGTTGAACGACTACCCCAACTAAAATCTATCCACTCAACAAAAATTATTTCACACCACAGACTCATCTTGGTCAGGATCGATTTGAAATCTATCATGGTTTCAGAGAAATCATAGTCCATGGTAAGTTGTTCTTGTAGAATGTTGAACGACTACCCCAACTAAAATCTATCCACTCAACAAAAATTATTTCACACCACAGACTCATCTTGGTCAGGATCGATTTGAAATCTATCATGGTTTCAGAGAAATCATAGTCCATGGTAAGTTGTTCTTGTAGAATGTTGAACGACTACCCCAACTAAAATCTATCCACTCAACAAAAATTATTTCACACCACAGACTCATCTTGGTCAGGATCGATTTGAAATCTATCATGGTTTCAGAGAAATCATACTCCATGGTAAGTTGTTCTTGTAGAATGTTGAACGACTACCGCAACTAAAATCTATCCACTCAACAAAAATTATTTCACACCACAGACTCATCTTGGTCAGGATCGATTTGAAATCTATCATGGTTTCAGAGAAATCATACTCCATGGTAAGTTGTTCTTGTAGAATGTTGAACGACTACCCCAACTAAAATCTATCCACTCAACAAGAATTATTTCAGAGAAATCATACTCCATGGTTCGTTGTTCTTGTAGAATGTTGAACGACTGTCCCAACTAAAATCTATCCACTCAACAAAAATTATTTCAGAGAAATCATACTCCATGGTTCGTTGTTCTTGTAGAATGTTGAACGACTACCCCAACTAAAATCTATCCACTCAACAAAAATTATTTCAGAGAAATCATAGTCCATGGTAAGTTGTTCTTGTAGAATGTTGAACGACTACCCCAACTAAAATCTATCCACTCAACAAAAATCATTTCACACCACAGACTCATCTTGGTCAGAATCGATTTGAAATCTATCATGGTTTCAGAGAAATCATACTCCATGGTAAGTTGTTCTTGTAGAATGTTGAACGACTATCCCAACTAAAATCTATCCACTCAACAAAAATTATTTCACACCACAGACTCATCTTGGTCAGGATCGATTTGAAATCTATCATGGTTTCAGAGAAATCATAGTCCATGGAAAGTTGTTCTTGTAGAATGTTGAACGACTATCCCAACTAAAATCTATCCACTCAACAAAAATTATTTCAGAGAAATCATACTCCATGGTTCGTTGTTCTTGTAGAATGTTGAACGACTACCCCAACTAAAATCTATCCACTCAACAAAAATTATTTCACACCACAGACTCATCTTGGTCAGGATCGATTTGAAATCTATCATGGTTTCAGAGAAATCATACTCCATGGTTCGTTGTTCTTGTAGAAAGTTGAACGACTATCATAACTAAAATCTATCCACTCAACAAAAATTAAAAAAAAATTGTAGAATGTTGAACGACTACCCCAACTAAAATCTATCCACTCAACAAAAATTATTTCACACCACAGACTCATCTTGGTCAGGATCGATTTGAAATCTATCATGGTTTCAGAGAAATCATAGTCCATGGTAAGTTGTTCTTGTAGAATGTTGAACGACTACCCCAACTAAAATCTATCCACTCAACAAAAATTATTTCACACCACAGACTCATCTTGGTCAGGATCGATTTGAAATCTATCATGGTTTCAGAGAAATCATAGTCCATGGTAAGTTGTTCTTGTAGAATGTTGAACGACTACCCCAACTAAAATCTATCCACTCAACAAAAATTAAAAAAAAATTGTAGAATGTTGAACGACTACCCCAACTAAAATCTATCCACTCAACAAAAATTATTTCACACCACAGACTCATCTTGGTCAGGATCGATTTGAAATCTATCATGGTTTCAGAGAAATCATAGTCCATGGTAAGTTGTTCTTGTAGATTGTTGAACGACTACCCCAACTAAAATCTATCCACTCAACAAAAATTATTTCACACCACAGACTCATCTTGGTCAGGATCGATTTGAAATCTATCATGGTTTCAGAGAAATCATAGTCCATGGTAAGTTGTTCTTGTAGAATGTTGAACGACTACCCCAACTAAAATCTATCCACTCAACAAAAATTATTTCACACCACAG
Source organism: Xylota sylvarum (assembly GCA_905220385.1). Classification (NCBI taxonomy): domain Eukaryota; kingdom Metazoa; phylum Arthropoda; class Insecta; order Diptera; family Syrphidae; genus Xylota; species Xylota sylvarum. The sequence continues at coordinate 542,442 of CAJMZQ010000094.1, forward strand.
ACTCATCTTGGTCAGGATCGATTTGAAATCTATCATGGTTTCAGAGAAATCATACTCCATGGTAAGTTGTTCTTGTAGAATGTTGAACGACTACCGCAACTAAAATCTATCCACTCAACAAAAATTATTTCACACCACAGACTCATCTTGGTCAGGATCGATTTGAAATCTATCATGGTTTCAGAGAAATCATACTCCATGGTAAGTTGTTCTTGTAGAATGTTGAACGACTACCCCAACTAAAATCTATCCACTCAACAAGAATTATTTCAGAGAAATCATACTCCATGGTTCGTTGTTCTTGTAGAATGTTGAACGACTGTCCCAACTAAAATCTATCCACTCAACAAAAATTATTTCAGAGAAATCATACTCCATGGTTCGTTGTTCTTGTAGAATGTTGAACGACTACCCCAACTAAAATCTATCCACTCAACAAAAATTATTTCAGAGAAATCATAGTCCATGGTAAGTTGTTCTTGTAGAATGTTGAACGACTACCCCAACTAAAATCTATCCACTCAACAAAAATCATTTCACACCACAGACTCATCTTGGTCAGAATCGATTTGAAATCTATCATGGTTTCAGAGAAATCATACTCCATGGTAAGTTGTTCTTGTAGAATGTTGAACGACTATCCCAACTAAAATCTATCCACTCAACAAAAATTATTTCACACCACAGACTCATCTTGGTCACAATCGATTTGAAATCTATCATGGTTTCAGAGAAATCATAGTCCATGGAAAGTTGTTCTTGTAGAATGTTGAACGACTATCCCAACTAAAATCTATCCACTCAACAAAAATTATTTCAGAGAAATCATACTCCATGGTTCGTTGTTCTTGTAGAATGTTGAACGACTACCCCAACTAAAATCTATCCACTCAACAAAAATTATTTCACACCACAGACTCATCTTGGTCAGGATCGATTTGAAATCTATCATGGTTTCAGAGAAATCATACTCCATGGTTCGTTGTTCTTGTAGAATGTTGAACGACTATCCCAACTAAAATCTATCCACTCAACAAAAATTATTTCACCCCACAGACTCATCTTGGTCAGGATCGATTTGAAATCTATCATGGTTTCAGAGAAATCATACTCCATGGTAAGTTGTTCTTGTAGAATGTTGAACGACTACCCCAACTAAGATCTATCCACTCAACAAAAATTAAAAAAAAATTGTAGAATGTTGAACGACTACCCCAACTAAAATCTATCCACTCAACAAAAATTATTTCACACCACAGACTCATCTTGGTCAGGATCGATTTGAAATCTATCATGGTTTCAGAGAAATCATAGTCCACGGTAAGTTGTTCTTGTAGAATGTTGAACGACTACCCCAACTAAAATCTATCCACTCAACAAAAATTATTTCACACCACAGACTCATCTTGGTCAGGATCGATTTGAAATCTATCATGGTTTCAGAGAAATCATACTCCATGGTAAGTTGTTCTTGTAGAATGTTGAACGACTACCCCAACTAAAATCTATCCACTCAACAAAAATTATTTCACACCACAGACTCATCTTGGTCAGGATCGATTTGAAATCTATCATGGTTGCAGAGAAATCATACTCCATGGTTCGTTGTTCTTGTAGAATGTTGAACGACTACCCCAACTAAAATCTATCCACTCAACAAAAATTATTTCACACCACAGACTCATCTTGGTCAGGATCGATTTGAAATCTATCATGGTTTCAGAGAAATCATACTCCATGGTAAGTTGTTCTTATAGAATGTTGAACGACTACCCCAACTAAAATCTATCCACTCAACAAAAATTATTTCACACCACAGACTCATCTTGGTCAGGATCGATTTGAAATCTATCATGGTTTCAGAGAAATCATACTCCATGGTAAGTTGTCCTTGTAGAATGTTGAACGACTACCCCAACTAAAATCTATCCACTCAACAAAAATTATTTCACACCACAGACTCATCTTGGTCAGGATCGATTTGAAATCTATCATGGTTGCAGAGAAATCATACTCCATGGTTCGTTGTTCTTGTAGAATGTCGAACGACTACCCCAACTAAAATCTATCCACTCAACAAAAATTATTTCACACCACAGACTCATCTTGGTCAGGATCGATTTGAAATCTATCATGGTTTCAGAGAAATCATACTCCATGGTAAGTTGTTCTTGTAGAATGGTGAACGACTACCCCAACTAAAATCTATCCACTCAACAAAAATTATTTCACACCACAGACTCATCTTGGTCAGGATCGGTTTGAAATCTATCATGGTTTCAGAGAAATCATAGTCCATGGTAAGTTGTTCTTGTAGAATGTTGAACGACTATCCCAACTAAAATCTATCCACTCAACAAAAATTATTTCAGAGAAATCTACAACATGGTAAGTTGTTCTTGTAGAATGTTGAACGACTACCCCAACTAAAATCTATCCACTCAACAAAAATTATTTCACACCACAGACTCATCTTGGTCAGGATCGATTTGAAATCTATTATGGTTTCAGAGAAATCCTACTCCATGGTTCGTTGTTCTTGTAGAATGTTAAACGACTACCCCAACTAAAATCTATCCACTCAACAAAAATTATTTCACACCACAGACTCATCTTGGTCAGGATCGATTTGAAATCTATCATGGTTGCAGAGAAATCATACTAAATTGTTCGTTGTTCTTATAGAATGTTGGACGACTACCGTAACTCAAATCTATCCACTCAACAAAAATTATTTCAGAGGAATCAAACTCCATGGTAAGTTGTTCTTGTAGAATGTTGAACGACTACCCCAACTAAAATCTATCCACTCAACAAAAATTATTTCACACCACAGACTCATCTTGGTCAGGATCGATTTGAAATCTATCATGGTTCGTTGTTCTTGTAGAATGTTGAACGACTACCCCAACTAAAATCTATCCACTCAACAAAAATTATTTCACACCACAGACTCATCTTGGTCAGGATCGATTTGAAATCTATCATGGTTCGTTGTTCTTGTAGAATGTTGAACGACTATCCCAACTAAAATCTATCCACTCAACAAAAATTATTTCACACCACAGACTCATCTTGGTCAGGATCGATTTGAAATCTATCATGGTTGCAGAGAAATCATACTCCATGGTTCGTTGTTCTTGTAGAATGTTGAACGACTACCCCAACTAAAATCTATCCACTCAACAAAAATTATTTCAGAGAAATCATAGTCCATGGTAAGTTGTTCTTGTAGAATGTTGAACGACTACCCCAACTAAAATCTATCCACTCAACAAAAATTATTTCACACCACAGACTCATCTTGATCAGAATCGATTTGAAATCTATCATGGTTTCAGAGAAATCATACTCCATGGTAAGTTGTTCTTGTAGAATGTTGAACGACTATCCCAACTAAAATCTATCCACTCAACAAAAATTATTTCACACCACAGACTCATCTTGGTCAGGATCGATTTGAAATCTATCATGGTTTCAGAGAAATCATAGTCCATGGAAAGTTGTTCTTGTAGAATGTTGAACGACTATCCCAACTAAAATCTATCCAGTCAACAAAAATTATTTCAGAGAAATCATACTCCATGGTTCGTTGTTCTTGTAGAATGTTGAACGACTACCCCAACTAAAATCTATCCACTCAACAAAAATTATTTCACATAACAGACTCATCTTGGTCAGGATCGATTTGAAATCTATCATGGTTTCAGAGAAATCATACTCCATGGTTCGTTGTTCTTGTAGAATGTTGAACGACTATCCCAACTAAAATCTATCCACTCAACAAAAATTATTTCACCCCACAGACTCATCTTGGTCAGGATCGATTTGAAATCTATCATGGTTTCAGAGAAATCATAGTCCATGGTAAGTTGTTCTTGTAGAATGTTGAACGACTACCCCAACTAAAATCTATCCACTCAACAAAAATTATTTCACACCACAGACTCATCTTGGTCAGGATCGATTTGAAATCTATCATGGTTTCAGAGAAATCATAGTCCATGGTAAGTTGTTCTTGTAGAATGTTGAACGACTACCCCAACTAAAATCTATCCACTCAACAAAAATTATTTCACACCACAGACTCATCTTGGTCAGGATCGATTTGAAATCTATCATGGTTCGTTGTTCTTGTAGAATGTTGAACGACTACCCCAACTAAAATCTATCCACTCAACAAAAATTATTTCACACCACAGACTCATCTTGGTCAGGATCGATTTGAAATCTATCATGGTTCGTTGTTCTTGTAGAATGTTGAACGACTACCCCAACTAAAATCTATCCACTCAACAAAAATTATTTCACACCACAGACTCATCTTGGTCAGGATCGATTTGAAATCTATCATGGTTGCAGAGAAATCATACTCCATGGTTCGTTGTTCTTGTAGAATGTTGAACGACTACCCCAACTAAAATCTATCCACTCAACAAAAATTATTTCAGAAAAATCATAGTCCATGGTAAGTTGTTCTTGTAGAATGTTGAACGACTACCCCAACTAAAATCTATCCACTCAACAAAAATTATTTCACACCACAGACTCATCTTGATCAGAATCGATTTGAAATCTATCATGGTTTCAGAGAAATCATACTCCATGGTAAGTTGTTCTTGTAGAATGTTGAACGACTATCCCAACTAAAATCTATCCACTCAACAAAAATTATTTCACACCACAGACTCATCTTGGTCAGGATCGATTTGAAATCTATCATGGTTTCAGAGAAATCATAGTCCATGGAAAGTTGTTCTTGTAGAATGTTGAACGACTATCCCAACTAAAATCTATCCAGTCAACAAAAATTATTTCAGAGAAATCATACTCCATGGTTCGTTGTTCTTGTAGAATGTTGAACGACTACCCCAACTAAAATCTATCCACTCAACAAAAATTATTTCACACCACAGACTCATCTTATTCAGGATCTATTTGAAATCTATCATGGTTTCAGAGAAATCATACTCCATGGTAAGTTGTTCTTGTAGAATGGTGAACGACTACCCCAACTAAAATCTATCCACTCAACAAAAATTATTTCAGAGAAATCATACAACATGGTAAGTTGTTCTTGTAGAATGTTGAACGACTACCCCAACTAAAATCTATCCACTCAACAAAAATTATTTCACACCACAGACTCATCTTGGTCAGGATCGATTTGAAATCTATTATGGTTTCAGAGAAATCCTACTCCATGGTTCGTTGTTCTTGTAGAATGTTAAACGACTACCCCAACTAAAATCTATCCACTCAACAAAAATTATTTCACACCACAGACTCATCTTGGTCAGGATCGATTTGAAATCTATCATGGTTGCAGAGAAATCATACTCCATTGTTCGTTGTTCTTATAGAATGTTGAACGACTACCGTAACTCAAATCTATCCACTCAACAAAAATTATTTCAGAGAAATCAAACTCCATGGTAAGTTGTTCTTGTAGAATGTTGAACGACTACCCCAACTAAAATCTATCCACTCAACAAAAATTATTTCACACCACAGACTCATCTTGGTCAGGATCGATTTGAAATCTATCATGGTTGCAGAGAAATCATACTCCATGGTTCGTTGTTCTTGTAGAATGTTGAACGACTACATCAACTAAAATCTATCCACTCAACAAAAATTATTTCACACCACAGACTCATCTTGGTCAGGATCGATTTGAAATCTATCATGGTTTCAGAGAAATCATACTCCATGGTAAGTTGTTCTTGTAGAATGTTGAACGACTACCCCAACTAAAATCTATCCACTCAACAAAAATTATTTCACACCACAGACTCATCTTGGTCAGGATCGATTTGAAATCTATCATGGTTGCAGAGAAATCATACTCCATGGTTCGTTGTTCTTGTAGAATGTTGAACGACTACCCCAACTAAAATCTATCCACTCAACAAAAATTATTTCAGAGAAATCATACTCCATGGTAAGTTGTTCTTGTAGAATGTTGAACGACTACCCCAACTAAAATCTATCCACTCAACAAAAATTATTTCACACCACAGACTCATCTTGGTCAGGATCGATTTGAAATCTATCATGGTTGCAGAGAAATCATACTCGATGGTTCGTTGTCCTTGTAGAATGTTGAACGACTACCTAAAATCTATCCACTCAACAAAAATTATTTCACACCACAGACTCATCTTGGTCAGGATCGATTTGAAATCTATCATGGTTTCAGAGAAATCATACTCCATGGTAAGTTGTACTTGTAGAATGTTGAACGACTACCCCAACTAAAATCCATCCACTCAACAAAAGTTATTTCTTACCACAGACTCATCTTGGTCAGGATCGATTTGAAATCTATCAATGTTTCAGAGAAAGCATAGTCCATGGTAAGTTGTTCTTGTAGAATGTTGAACGACTCTCCCAACTAAAATCTATCCACTCAACAAAAATTATTTCAGAGAAATCATACTCCATGGTTCGTTGTTCTTGTAGAATGTTGAACGACTACACCAACTAAAATCTATCCACTCAACAAAAATTATTTCACACCACAGAATCATCTTGGTCAGGATCGATTTGGAATCTATCATGGTTTCAGAGATATCATACTGCATGGTTCGTTGTTCTTGTAGAATGTTGAACGACTATCCCAACTAAAATCTATCCACTCAACAAAAATTATTTCACACCACAGACTCATCTTGGTCAGGATCGATTTGAAATCTATCATGGTTGCAGAGCAATCATACTCCATGGTTCGTTGTTCTTGTAGAATGTTGAACGACTACACCAACTAAAATCTATCCACTCAACAAAAATTATTTCACACCACAGACTCATCTTGGTCAGGATCGATTTGAAATCTATCATGGTTTCAGAGAAATCATAATCCATGGTTCGTTGTTCTTGTAAAATGTTGAACGACTATCCCAACTAAAATCTATCCACTCAACAAAAATTATTTCACACCACAGACTCACCTTGGTCAGGATCGATTTGAAATCTATAATGGTTGCAGAGAAATCATAGTCCATGGTTCGTTGTTCTTGTAAAATGTTGAACGACTACCCCTAACTAAAATCTATCCACTCAACAAAAATTATTTCAGAGAAATCATACTCCATGGTAAGTTGTTCTTGTAGAATGTTGAACGACTACCCCAACTAAAATCTATCCACTCAACAAAAATTATTTCACACCACAGACTCATCTTGGTCAGGATCGATTTGAAATCTATCATGGTTTCAGAGAAATCATACTCCATGGTTCGTTGTTCTTGTAGAATGTTGAACGACTACCCCAACTAAAATCTATCCACTCAACAAAAATTATTTCACACCACAGACTCATCTTGGTCAGGATCGATTTGGAATCTATCATGGTTTCAGAGAAATCATAGTCCATGGTAAGTTGTTCTTGTAGAATGTTGAACGACTACCCCAACTAAAATCTATCCACTCAACAAAAATTATTTCACACCACAGACTCATCTTGGTCAGGATCGATTTGAAATCTATTATGGTTTCAGAGAAATCCTACTCCATGGTTCGTTGTTCTTGTAGAATGTTAAACGACTACCCCAACTAAAATCTATCCACTCAGCAAAAATTATTTCACACCACAGACTCATCTTGGTCAGGATCGATTTGAAATCTATCATGGTTGCAGAGAAATCATACTCCATGGTTCGTTGTTCTTGTAGAATGTTGAACGACTACATCAACTAAAATCTATCCACTCAACAAAAATTATTTCACACCACAGACTCATCTTGGTCAGGATCGATTTGAAATCTATCATGGTTTCAGAGAAATCATACTCCATGGTAAGTTGTTCTTGTAGAATGTTGAACGACTACCCCAACTAAAATCTATCCACTCAACAAAAATTATTTCACACCACAGACTCATCTTGGTCAGGATCGATTTGAAATCTATCATGGTTGCAGAGAAATCATACTCCATGGTTCGTTGTTCTTGTAGAATGTTGAACGACTACCCCAACTAAAATCTATCCACTCAACAAAAATTATTTCAGAGAAATCATACTCCATGGTAAGTTGTTCTTGTAGAATGTTGAACGACTACCCCAACTAAAATCTATCCACTCAACAAAAATTATTTCACACCACAGACTCATCTTGGTCAGGATCGATTTGAAATCTATCATGGTTTCAGAGAAATCATACTCCATGGTAAGTTGTTCTTGTAGAATGTTGAACGACTACCTAAAATCTATCCACTCAACAAAAATTATTTCACACCACAGACTCATCTTGGTCAGGATCGATTTGAAATCTATCATGGTTTCAGAGAAATCATACTCCATGGTAAGTTGTACTTGTAGAATGTTGAACGACTACCCCAACTAAAATCCATCCACTCAACAAAAGTTATTTCTTACCACAGACTCATCTTGGTCAGGATCGATTTGAAATCTATCAATGTTTCAGAGAAAGCATAGTCCATGGTAAGTTGTTCTTGTAGAATGTTGAACGACTCTCCCAACTAAAATCTATCCACTCAACAAAAATTATTTCAGAGAAATCATACTCCATGGTTCGTTGTTCTTGTAGAATGTTGAACGACTATCCCAACTAAAATCTATCCACTCAACAAAAATTATTTCACACCACAGACTCATCTTGGTCAGGATCGATTTGAAATCTATCATGGTTGCAGAGAAATCATACTCCATGGTTCGTTGTTCTTGTAGAATGTTGAACGACTACCCCAACTAAAATCTATCCACTCAACAAAAATTATTTCACACCACAGACTCATCTTGGTCAGGATCGATTTGAAATCTATCATGGTTTCAGAGAAATCATAATCCATGGTTCGTTGTTCTTGTAAAATGTTGAACGACTATCCCAACTAAAATCTATCCACTCAACAAAAATTATTTCACACCACAGACTCACCTTGGTCAGGATCGATTTGAAATCTATAATGGTTGCAGAGAAATCATAGTCCATGGTTCGTTGTTCTTGTAAAATGTTGAACGACTACCCCAACTAAAATCTATCCACTCAACAAAAATTATTTCAGAGAAATCATACTCCATGGTAAGTTGTTCTTGTAGAATGTTGAACGACTACCCCAACTAAAATCTATCCACTCAACAAAAATTATTTCACACCACAGACTCATCTTGGTCAGGATCGATTTGAAATCTATCATGGTTTCAGAGAAATCATACTCCATGGTTCGTTGTTCTTGTAGAATGTTGAACGACTACCCCAACTAAAATCTATCCACTCAACAAAAATTATTTCACACCACAGACTCATCTTGGTCAGGATCGATTTGAAATCTATCATGGTTTCAGAGAAATCATAGTCCATGGTAAGTTGTTCTTGTAGAATGTTGAACGACTATCCCAACTAAAATCTATCCACTCAACAAAAATTATTTCACACCACAGACTCATCTTGGTCAGGATCGATTTGGAATCTATAATGGTTGCAGAGAAATCATAGTCCATGTTTCTTTGTTCTTGTAAAATGTTGAACGACTACCCCAACTAAAATCTATCCACTCAACAAAAATTATTTCAGAGAAATCATACTCCATGGTAAGTTGTTCTTGTAGAATGTTGAACGACTACCCCAACTAAACTCTATCCACTCAACAAAAATTATTTCACACCACAGACTCATCTTGGTCAGGATCGATTTGAAATCTATCATGGTTTCAGAGAAATCATACTCCATGGTAAGTTGTTCTTGTAGAATGTTGAACGACCACCCCGACTAAAATCTACCCACTCAACAAAAATTATTTCAGAGAAATCATACTCCATGGTTCGTTGTTCTTGTAGAATGTTGAACGACTATCCCAACTAAAATCTATCCACTCAACAAAAATTATTTCAGAGAAATCATACTCCATGGTAAGTTGTTCTTGGAGAATGTTGAACGACTATCCCAACTAAAATCTATCCACTCAACAAAAATTATTTCAGAGAAATCATACTCCATGGTAAGTTGTTCTTGTAGAATGTTGAACGACTATCCCAACTAAAATCTATCCTCTCAACAAAAATTATTTCACACCACAGACTCATCTTGGTCAGGATCGATTTGAAATCTATCATGGTTTCAGAGAAATCATACTCCATGGTTCGTTGCTCTTGTAAAATGTTGAACGACTACCCCAACTAAAATCTATCCACTCAACAAAAATTATTTCACACCACAGACTCATCTTGGTCAGGATCGATTTGAAATCTATCATGGTTTCAGAGAAATCATAGTCCATGGTAAGTTGTTCTTGTAGAATGTTGAACGACTACCCCAACTAAAATCTATCCACTCAACAAAAATTATTTCACACCACAGACTCATCTTGGTCAGGATCGATTTGAAATCTATCATGGTTTCAGAGAAATCATACTCCATGGTAAGTTGTTCTTGTAGAATGTTGAACGACTACCCCAACTAAAATCTATCCACTCAACAAAAATTATTTCACACCACAGACTCATCTTAGTCAGGATCGATTTGAAATCTATCATGGTTTCAGAGAAATCGTACTCCATGGTAAGTTGTTCTTGTAGAATGTTGAACGACTACCCCAACTAAAATCTATCCACTCAACAAAAATTATTTCAGAGAAATCATACTTCATGGTAAGTTGTTCTTGTAGAATGTTGAACGACTACCCCAACTAAAATCTATCCACTCAACAAAAATTATTTCACACCACAGACTCATCTTGGTCAGGATCGATTTGAAATCTATCATGGTTTCAGAGAAATCATACTCCATGGTTCGTTGTTCTTGTAGAATGTTGAACGACTACCCCAACTAAAATCTATCCACTCAACAAAAATTATTTCAGAGAAATCATACTCCATGGTAAGTTGTTCTTGTAGAATGTTGAACGACTATCCCAACTAAAATCTATCCACTCAACAAAAATTATTTCAGAGAAATCATACTCCATGGTTCGTTGTTCTTGTAGAATGTTGAACGACTACGCCAACTAAAATCTATCCACTCAACAAAAATTATTTCAGAGAAATCATACTCCATGGTAAGTTGTTCTTGTAGAATGTTGAACGACTACCCCAACTAAAATCTATTAACTCAACAAAGATTATTTCACACCACAGACTCATCTTGGTCAGGATCGATTTGAAATCTATTATGGTTTCAGAGAAATCATACTCCATGGTAAGTTGTTCTTGTAGAATGTTGAACGACTACCCCAACTAAAATCTATCCACTCAACAAAAATTATTTCAGAGAAATCATACTCCATGGTAAGTTGTTCTTGTAGAATGTTGAACGACTACCCCAACTAAAATCTATCCACTCAACAAAAATTATTTCACACCACAGACTCATCTTGGTCAGGATCGATTTGAAATCTATCATGGTTTCAGAGAAATCATACTCCATGGTTCGTTGTTCTTGTAGAATGTTGAACGACTACCCCAACTAAAATCTATCCACTCAACACAAATTATTTCACACCACAGACTCATCTTGGTCAGGATCGATTTGAAATCTATCATGGTTTCAGAGAAATCATACTCCATGGTAAGTTGTTCTTGTAGAATGTTGAACGACTACCCCAACTAAAATCTATCCACTCAACAAAAATTATTTCACACCACAGACTCATCTTGGTCAGGATCGATTTGAAATCTATCATGGTTTCAGAGAAATCATACTCCATGGTTCGTTGTTCTTGTAGAATGTTGAACGACTACCCCAACTAAAATCTATCCACTCAACAAAAATTATTTCAGAGAAATCATACTCAGTGGTAAGTTGTTCTTGTAGAATGTTGAACGACTATCCCAACTAAAATCTATCCACTCAACAAAAATTATTTCAGAGAAATCATACTCCATGGTTCGTTGTTCTTGTAGAATGTTGAACGACTACGCCAACTAAAATCTATCCACTAAACAAAAATTATTTCAGAGAAATCATACTCCATGGTAGGTTGTTCTTGTAGAATGTTGAACGACTACCCCAACTAAAATCTATCCACTCAACAAAAATTATTTCACACCACAGACTCATCTTGGTCAGGATCGATTTGAAATCTATCATGGTTTCAGAGAAATCATACTCCATGGTAAGTTGTTCTTGTAGAATGTTGAACGACCACCCCAACTAAACTCTATCCACTCAACAAAAATTATTTCACACCACAGACTCATCTTGGTCAGGATCGATTTGAAATCTATCATGGTTTCAGAGAAATCATACTCCATGGTAAGTTGTTCTTGTAGAATGTTGAACGACCACCCCAACTAAAATCTACCCACTCAACAAAAATTATTTCAGAGAAATCATACTCCATGGTTCGTTGTTCTTGTAGAATGTTGAACGACTATCCCAACTAAAATCTATCCACTCAACAAAAATTATTTCAGAGAAATCATACTCCATGGTAAGTTGTTCTTGTAGAATGTTGAACGACTATCCCAACTAAAATCTATCCACTCAACAAAAATTATTTCAGAGAAATCATACTCCATGGTAAGTTGTTCTTGTAGAATGTTGAACGACTACCCAAACTAAAATCTATCCTCTCAACAAAAATTATTTCACACCACAGACTCATCTTGGTCAGGATCGATTTCAAATCTATCATGGTTTCAGAGGAATCATACTCCATGATAAGTTGTTCTTGTAGAATGTTGAACGACTATCCCAACTAAAATCTATCCACTCAACAAAAATTATTTCACACCACAGACTCATCTTGGTCAGGATCGATTTGAAATCTATCATGGTTTCAGAGAAATCATACTCCATGGTAAGTTGTTCTTGTAGAATGTTGAACGACTACCCCAACTAAAATCTATCCACTCAACAAAAATTATTTCACACCACAGACTCATCTTGGTCAGGATCGATTTCAAATCTATCATGGTTTCAGAGAAATCATAGTCCTTGGTTCGTTGTTCTTGTAAAATGTTGAACGACTACCCCAAATAAAATCTATCCACTCAACAAAAATTATTTCACACCACAGACTCATCTTAGTCAGGATCGATTTGAAATCTATCATGGTTTCAGAGAAATCGTACTCCATGGTAAGTTGTTCTTGTAGAATGTTGAACGACTACCCCAACTAAAATCTATCCACTCAACAAAAATTATTTCAGAGAAATCATACTTCATTTTAAGTTGTTCTTGTAGAATGTTGAACGACTACCCCTAACTAAAATCTATCCACTCAACAAAAATTATTTCACACCACAGACTCATCTTGGTCAAGATCGATTTGAATTCTATCATGGTTTCAGAGAAATCATAGTCCATGGTAAGTTGTTCTTGTAGAATGTTGAACGACTACCCCAACTAAAATCTATCCACTCAACAAAAATTATTTCACACCACAGACTCATCTTGGTCAGGATCGATTTGAAATCTATCATGGTTTCAGAGAAATCATACTCCATGATAAGTTGTTCTTGTAGAATGTTGAACGACTACCCCAACTAAAATCTATCCACTCAACAAAAATTATTTCACACCACAGACTCATCTTGGTCAGGATCGATTTGAAATCTATCATGGTTTCAGAGAAATCACACCTCATGGTTCGCTGTTCTTGTAGAATGTTGAACGACTATCCCAACTAAAATCTATCCACTCAACAAAAATTATTTCACACCACAGACTCATCTTGGTCAGGATCGATTTGAAATCTGTAATGGTTTCAGAGAAATCATACTCCATGGTTCGTTGTTCTTGTAGAATGTTGAACGACTACCCCAACTAAAATCTATCCACTCAACAAAAATTATTTCACACCACAGACTCATCTTGGTCAGGATCGATTTCAAATCTATCATGGTTTCAGAGAAATCATAGTCCTTGGTTCGTTGTTCTTGTAAAATGTTGAACGACTACCCCAACTAAAATCTATCCACTCAACAAAAATTATTTCACACCACAGACTCATCTTGGTCAGGATCGATTTGAAATCTATCATGGTTTCAGAGAAATCATACTCCATGGTTCGTTGTTCTTGTAGAATGTTGAACGACTACCCCAACTAAAATCTATCCACTCAACAAAAATTATTTCAGAGAAATCATACTCCATGGTAAGTTGTTCTTGTAGAATGTTGAACGACTATCCCAACTAAAATCTATCCACTCAACAAAAATTATTTCACACCACAGACTCATCTTGGTCAGGATCGATTTGCAATCTATCATGGTTTCAGAGAAATCAAAGTCCATGGTAAAATGTTCTTGTAGAATGTTGAACGACTACCCCAACTAAAATCTATCCACTCAACAAAAATTATTTCACACCACAGACTCATCTTGGTCAGGATCGATTTGAAATCTATCATGGTTTCAGAGAAATCATACTCCATGGTTCGTTGTTCTTGTAGAATGTTGAACGACTATCCCAACTAAAATCTATCCACTCAACAAAAATTATTTCAGAGAAATCATACTCCATGATTCGTTGTTCTTGTAGAATTTTGAACGACTACGCCAACTAAAATCTATCCACTCAACAAAAATTATATCACACCACAGAATCATCTTGGTCAGGATCGGTTTGAAATCTATCATGGTTGCAGAGAAATCATACTCCATGTTTCGTTGTTCTTGTAGAATGTTGAACGACTATCCCAACTAAAATCTATCCACTCAACAAAAATTATTTCAGAGAAATCATACTCCATGGTAAGTTGTTCTTGTAGAATGTTGAACGACTACCCCAACTAAAATCTCTCCACACAACAAAAATTATTTCACACCACAGACTCATCTTGTTCAGGATCGATATGAAATCTATCATGGTTTCAGAGAAATCATACTCCATGATAAGTTGTTCTTGTAGAATGTTGAACGACTACCCCTAACTAAAATCTATCCACTCAACAAAAATTATTTCACACCACAGACTCATCTTGGTCAAGATCGATTTGAATTCTATCATGGTTTCAGAGAAATCATAGTCCATGGTAAGTTGTTCTTGTAGAATGTTGAACGACTACCCCAACTAAAATCTATCCACTCAACAAAAATTATTTCACACCACAGACTCATCTTGGTCAGGATCGATTTGAAATCTATCATGGTTTCAGAGAAATCATACTCCATGGTTCGTTGTTCTTGTAGAATGTTGAACGACTACCCCAACTAAAATCTATCCACTCAACAAAAATTATTTCACACCACAGACTCATCTTGGTCAGGATCGATTTCAAATCTATCATGGTTTCAGAGAAATCATACTCCATGATAAGTTGTTCTTGTAGGATGTTGAACGACTATCCCAACTAAAATCTATCCACTCAACAAAAATTATTTCACACCACAGACTCATCTTGGTCAGGATCGATTTGAAATCTATCATGGTTTCAGAGAAATCATACTCCATGGTAAGTTGTTCTTGTAGAATGTTGAACGACTACCCCAACTAAAATCTATCCACTCAACAAAAATTATTTCAGAGAAATCATAGTCCTTGGTTCGTTGTTCTTGTAAAATGTTGAACGACTACCCCAACTAAAATCTATCCACTCAACAAAAATTATTTCACACCACAGACTCATCTTGGTCAGGATCGATTTGAAATCTATCATGGTTTCAGAGAAATCATACTCCATGGTTCGTTGTTCTTGTAGAATGTTGAACGACTACCCCAACTAAAATCTATCCACTCAACAAAAATTATTTCATACCACAGACTCATCTTGGTCAGGATCGATTTCAAATCTATCATGGTTTCAGAGAAATCATAGTCCTTGGTTCGTTGCTCTTGTAAAATGTTGAACGACTACCCCAACTAAAATCTATCCACTCAACAAAAATTATTTCACACCACAGACTCATCTTGGTCAGGATCGATTTGAAATCTATCATGGTTTCAGAGAAATCATAGTCCATGGTAAGTTGTTCTTGTAGAATGTTGAACGACTATCCCAACTAAAATCTATCCACTCAACAAAAATTATTTCACACCACAGACTCATCTTGGTCAGGATCGATTTGAAATCTATCATGGTTTCAGAGACATCATAGTCCATGGTAAGTTGTTCTTGTAGAATGTTGCAAGACTACCCCTAACTAAAATCTATCCACTCAACAACAATTATTTCAGAGAAATCATACTCCATGGTAAGTTGTTCTTGTAGAATGTTGAAAGACTACCCCTAACTAAAATCTATCCACTCAACAAAAATTATTTCACACCACAGACTCATCTTGGTCAGGATCGATTTGAAATCTATCATGGTTTCAGAGACATCATAGTCCATGGTAAGTTGTTCTTGTAGAATGTTGCAAGACTACCCCTAACTAAAATCTATCCACTCAACAAAAATTATTTCACACCACAGACTCATCTTTGTCAGGATCGATTTGAATTCTATCATGGTTTCAGAGAAATCATACTCCATCTTAAGTTGTTCTTGTAGAATGTTGAACTACTATCCCAATTAAAATCTATCCGCTCAACAAATAATTTCAGAGAAATCATACTCCATGGTAAGTTGTTCTTGTAGAATGTTGAAAGACTACCCCTAACTAAAATCTATCCACTCAACAAAAATTATTTCAGAGAAATCATACTCCATGGTAAGTTGTTCTTGTAGAATGTTGAAAGACTACCCCTAACTAAAATCTATCCACTCAACAAAAATTATTTCACACCACAGACTCATCTTGGTCAGGATCGATTTGAAATCTATCATGGTTTCAGAGAAATCATACTCCATGGTTCTTTGTTCTTGTAGAATGTTGAACGACTATCCCAACTACAATCTATCCACTCAACAAAAATTATTTCAGAGAAATCATACTCCATGGTAAGTTGTTCTTGTAGAATGTTGAACGACTACCCAAACTAAAATCTATCCTCTCAACAAAAATTATTTCACACCACAGACTCATCTTGGTCAGGATCGATTTCAAATCTATCATGGTTTCAGAGGAATCATACTCCATGATAAGTTGTTCTTGTAGAATGTTGAACGACTATCCCAACTAAAATCTATCCACTCAACAAAAATTATTTCACACCACAGACTCATCTTGGTCAGGATCGATTTGAAATCTATCATGGTTTCAGAGAAATCATACTCCATGGTAAGTTGTTCTTGTAGAATGTTGAACGACTACCCCAACTAAAATCTATCCACTCAACAAAAATTATTTCACACCACAGACTCATCTTGGTCAGGATCGATTTCAAATCTATCATGGTTTCAGAGAAATCATAGTCCTTGGTTCGTTGTTCTTGTAAAATGTTGAACGACTACCCCAACTAAAATCTATCCACTCAACAAAAATTATTTCACACCACAGACTCATCTTGGTCAGGATCGATTTGAAATCTATCATGGTTTCAGAGAAATCATAGTCCATGGTAAGTTGTTCTTGTAGAATGTTGAACGACTATCCCAACTAAAATCTATCCACTCAACAAAAATTATTTCACACCACAGACTCATCTTGGTCAGGATCGATTTGAAATCTATCATGGTTTCAGAGAAATCATACTCCATGGTTCGTTGTTCTTGTAGAATGTTGAACGACTACCCCAACTAAAATCTATCCACTCAACAAAAATTATTTCATACCACAGACTCATCTTGGTCAGGATCGATTTCAAATCTATCATGGTTTCAGAGAAATCATAGTCCTTGGTTCGTTGTTCTTGTAAAATGTTGAACGACTACCCCAACTAAAATCTATCCACTCAACAAAAATTATTTCACACCACAGACTCATCTTGGTCAGGATCGATTTGAAATCTATCATGGTTTCAGAGAAATCATACTCCATGGTTCGTTGTTCTTGTAGAATGTTGAACGACTACCCCAACTAAAATCTATCCACTCAACAAAAATTATTTCATACCACAGACTCATCTTGGTCAGGATCGATTTGAAATCTATCATGGTTTCAGAGAAATCATACTCCA
The DNA here is from genome assembly GCA_905220385.1 of Xylota sylvarum. Classification (NCBI taxonomy): domain Eukaryota; kingdom Metazoa; phylum Arthropoda; class Insecta; order Diptera; family Syrphidae; genus Xylota; species Xylota sylvarum. The sequence goes on from CAJMZQ010000094.1 coordinate 560,341, forward strand.
TGGTTCGTTGTTCTTGTAGAATGTTGAACGACTACCCCAACTAAAATCTATCCACTCAACAAAAATTATTTCACACCACAGACTCATCTTGGTCAGGATCGATTTCAAATCTATCATGGTTTCAGAGAAATCATAGTCCTTGGTTCGTTGTTCTTGTAAAATGTTGAACAACTACCCCAACTAAAATCTATCCACTCAACAAAAATTATTTCACACCACAGACTCATCTTTGTCAGGATCGATTTGAAATCTATCATGGTTTCAGAGAAATCATACTCCATCTTAAGTTGTTCTTGTAGAATGTTGAACTACTATCCCAATTAAAATCTATCCGCTCAACAAATAATTTCAGAGAAATCATACTCCATGGTAAGTTGTTCTTGTAGAATGTTGAAAGACTACCCCTAACTAAAATCTATCCACTCAACAACAATTATTTCAGAGAAATCATACTCCATGGTAAGTTGTTCTTGTAGAATGTTGAAAGACTACCCCTAACTAAAATCTATCCACTCAACAAAAATTATTTCACACCACAGACTCATCTTGGTCAGGATCGATTTGAAATCTATCATGGTTTCAGAGACATCATAGTCCATGGTAAGTTGTTCTTGTAGAATGTTGCAAGACTACCCCTAACTAAAATCTATCCACTCAACAAAAATTATTTCACACCACAGACTCATCTTTGTCAGGATCGATTTGAATTCTATCATGGTTTCAGAGAAATCATACTCCATCTTAAGTTGTTCTTGTAGAATGTTGAACTACTATCCCAATTAAAATCTATCCGCTCAACAAATAATTTCAGAGAAATCATACTCCATGGTAAGTTGTTCTTGTAGAATGTTGAAAGACTACCCCTAACTAAAATCTATCCACTCAACAAAAATTATTTCAGAGAAATCATACTCCATGGTAAGTTGTTCTTGTAGAATGTTGAAAGACTACCCCTAACTAAAATCTATCCACTCAACAAAAATTATTTCACACCACAGACTCATCTTGGTCAGGATCGATTTGAAATCTATCATGGTTTCAGAGAAATCATACTCCATGGTTCTTTGTTCTTGTAGAATGTTGAACGACTATCCCAACTACAATCTATCCACTCAACAAAAATTATTTCAGAGAAATCATACTCCATGGTTCGTTGTTCTTGTAGAATGTTGAACGACTACCCCAAATAAAATCTATCCACTCAACAAAAATTATTTCAGAGAAATCATACTCCATGGTAAGTTGTTCTTGTAGAATGTTGAACGACTACCCCTAACTAAAATCTATACACTCAACAAAAATTATTTCACACCACAGACTCATCTTGGTCAGGATCGATTTGAAATCTATCATGGTTTCAGAGAAATCATACTCCATGGTAAGTTGTTCTTGTAGAATGTTGAACGATTATCCCAACTAAAATCTATCCACTCAACAAAAATTATTTCAGAGAAATCATACTCCATCGTTCGTTGTTCTTGTAGAATGTTGAACGACTATCCCAACTAAAATCTATCCACTCAACAAAAATTATTTCAGAGAAATCATACTCCATGGTAAGTTGTTCTTGTAGAATGTTGAACGACTATCCCAACTAAAATCTATCCACTCAACAAAAATTATTTCACACCACAGACTCATCTTGGTCAGGATCGATTTGAAATCTATCATGGTTTCAGAGAAATCATACTCCATGGTTCGTTGTTCTTGTAGAATGTTGAACGACTATCCCAACTAAAATCTATCCACTCAACAAAAATTATTTCAGAGAAATCATACTCCGTGGTAAGTTGTTCTTGTAGAATGTTGAACGACTATCCCAACTAAAATCTATCCACTCAACAAAAATTATTTCACACCACAGACTCATCTTGGTCAGGATCGATTTGAAATCTATCACGGTTTCAGAGAAATCATAGTCCATGATAAGTTGTTCTTGTAGAATGTTGAACGACTATCCCAACTAAAATCTATCCACTCAACAAAAATTATTTCAGAGAAATCATACTCCATGGTAAGTTGTTCTTGTAGAATGTTGAACGACTACCCCAACTAAAATCTATCCACTCAACAAAAATTATTTCACACCACAGACTCATCTTGGTCAGAATCGATTTGAAATCTATCATGGTTTCAGAGAAATCATACTCCATGGTAAGTTGTTCTTGTAGAATGTTGAACGACTACCCCAACTAAAATCTATCCACTCAACAAAAATTATTTCAGAGAAATCATACTCCATGGTAAGTTGTTCTTGTAGAATGTTGAACGACTACCCCAACTAAAATCTATCCACTCAACAAAAATTATTTCACACCACAGACTCATCTTGGTCAGGATCGATTTGAAATCTATCATGGTTTCAGAGAAATCATACTCCATGGTTCGTTGTTCTTGTAGAATGTTGAACGACTACCCCAACTAAAATCTATCCACTCAACAAAAATTATTTCAGAGAAATCATAGTCCTTGGTTCGTTGTTCTTGTAAAATGTTGAACGACTACCCCAACTAAAATCTATCCACTCAACAAAAATTATTTCACACCACAGACTCATCTTGGTCAGGATCGATTTGAAATCTATCATGGTTTCAGAGAAATCATACTCCATGGTTCGTTGTTCTTGTAGAATGTTGAACGACTACCCCAACTAAAATCTATCCACTCAACAAAAATTATTTCACACCACAGACTCATCTTGGTCAGGATCGATTTCAAATCTATCATGGTTTCAGAGAAATCATAGTCCTTGGTTCGTTGTTCTTGTAAAATGTTGAACGACTACCCCAACTAAAATCTATCCACTCAACAAAAATTATTTCACACCACAGACTCATCTTGGTCAGGATCGATTTGAAATCTATCATGGTTTCAGAGAAATCATAGTCCATGGTAAGTTGTTCTTGTAGAATGTTGAACGACTATCCCAACTAAAATCTATCCACTCAACAAAAATTATTTCAGAGAAATCATAGTCCATGGTAAGTTGTTCTTGTAGAATGTTGAACGACTACCACAACTAAAATCTGTCCACTCAACAAAAATTATTTCACACCACAGACTCATCTTGGTCAGGATCGATTTCAAATCTATCATGGTTTCAGAGAAATCATAGTCCTTGGTTCGTTGTTCTTGTAAAATGTTGAACGACTACCCCAACTAAAATCTATCCACTCAACAAAAATTATTTCACACCACAGACTCATCTTGGTCAGGATCGATTTGAAATCTATCATGGTTTCAGAGAAATCATACTCCATGGTTCGTTGTTCTTGTAGAATGTTGAACGACTACCCCAACTAAAATCTATCCACTCAACAAAAATTATTTCACACCACAGACTCATCTTGGTCAGGATCGATTTCAAATCTATCATGGTTTCAGAGAAATCATAGTCCTTGGTTCGTTGTTCTTGTAAAATGTTGAACAACTACCCCAACTAAAATCTATCCACTCAACAAAAATTATTTCACACCACAGACTCATCTTTGTCAGGATCGATTTGAAATCTATCATGGTTTCAGAGAAATCATACTCCATCTTAAGTTGTTCTTGTAGAATGTTGAACTACTATCCCAATTAAAATCTATCCGCTCAACAAATAATTTCAGAGAAATCATACTCCATGGTAAGTTGTTCTTGTAGAATGTTGAAAGACTACCCCTAACTAAAATCTATCCACTCAACAACAATTATTTCAGAGAAATCATACTCCATGGTAAGTTGTTCTTGTAGAATGTTGAAAGACTACCCCTAACTAAAATCTATCCACTCAACAAAAATTATTTCACACCACAGACTCATCTTGGTCAGGATCGATTTGAAATCTATCATGGTTTCAGAGAAATCATACTCCATGGTTCTTTGTTCTTGTAGAATGTTGAACGACTATCCCAACTACAATCTATCCACTCAACAAAAATTATTTCAGAGAAATCATACTCCATGGTTCGTTGTTCTTGTAGAATGTTGAACGACTACCCCAAATAAAATCTATCCACTCAACAAAAATTATTTCAGAGAAATCATACTCCATGGTAAGTTGTTCTTGTAGAATGTTGAACGACTACCCCTAACTAAAATCTATCCACTCAACAAAAATTATTTCACACCACAGACTCATCTTGGTCAGGATCGATTTGAAATCTATCATGGTTTCAGAGAAATCATACTCCAAGGTAAGTTGTTCTTGTAGAATGTTGAACGATTATCCCAACTAAAATCTATCCACTCAACAAAAATTATTTCAGAGAAATCATACTCCATGGTTCGTTGTTCTTGTAGAATGTTGAACGACTATCCCAACTAAAATCTATCCACTCAACAAAAATTATTTCAGAGAAATCATACTCCATGGTAAGTTGTTCTTGTAGAATGTTGAACGACTATCCCAACTAAAATCAATCCACTCAACAAAAATTATTTCACACCACAGACTCATCTTGGTCAGGATCGATTTGAAATCTATCATGGTTTCAGAGAAATCATACTCCATGGTTCGTTGTTCTTGTAGAATGTTGAACGACTATCCCAACTAAAATCTATCCACTCAACAAAAATTATTTCAGAGAAATCATAGTCCATGGTAAGTTGTTCTTGTAGAATGTTGAACGACTATCCCAACTAAAATCTATCCACTCAACAAAAATTATTTCATACCACAGACTCATCTTGGTCAGGATCGATTTGAAATCTATCATGGTTTCAGAGAAATCATAGTCCATGATAAGTTGTTCTTGTAGAATGTTGAACGACTATCCCAACTAAAATCTATCCACTCAACAAAAATTATTTCAGAGAAATCATACTCCATGGTAAGTTGTTCTTGTAGAATGTTGAACGACTACCCCAACTAAAATCTATCCACTCAACAAAAATTATTTCACACCACAGACTCATCTTGGTCAGAATCGATTTGAAATCTATCATGGTTTCAGAGAAATCATACTCCATGGTTCGTTGTTCTTGTAGAATGTTGAACGACTACCCCAACTAAAATCTATCCACTCAACAAAAATTATTTCAGAGAAATCATACTCCATGGTAAGTTGTTCTTGTAGAATGTTGAACGACTACCCCAACTAAAATCTATCCACTCAACAAAAATTATTTCACACCACAGACTCATCTTGGTCAGGATCGATTTGAAATCTATCATGGTTTCAGAGAAATCATACTCCATGGTAAGTTGTTCTTGTAGAATGTTGAACGACTATCCCAACCAAAATCTATCCACACAACAAAAATTATTTCACACCACAGACTCAGCTTGGTCAGGATCGATTTGAAATCTATCATGGTTTCAGAGAAATCATAGTCCATGGTAAGTTGTTCTTGTAAAATGTTGAACGACTATCCCAACTAAAATCTATCCACTCAACAAAAATTATTTCAGAGAAATCATACTCAATGGTAAGTTGTTCTTGTAGAATGTTGAACGACTACCCCAACTAAAATCTATCCACTCAACCAAAATTATTTCACACCACAGACTCATCTTGGTCAGGGCCGATTTGAAATCTATCATGGTTTCAGAGAAATCATACTCCATGGTAAGTTGTTCTTGTAGAACGTTGAACGACTACCCCAACTAAAATCTATCCACTCAACAAAAATTATTTCAGAGAAATCATACTCCATGGTAAGTTGTTCTTGTAGAATGTTAAACGACTACCCCTAACTAAAATCTATCCACTCAACAAAAATTATTTCAGAGAAATCATACTCCATTTTAAGTTGTTCTTGTAGAATGTTGAACGACTACCCCAACTAAAATCGATCCACTCAACAAAAATTATTTCACACCACAGACTCATCTTGGTCAGGATCGATTTGAAATCTATCATGGTTTCAGAGAAATCATACTCCATGGTTCGTTGTTCTTGTAAAATGTTGAACGACTACCCCAACTAAAATCTATCCACTCAAAAAAATTATTTCACACCACAGACTCATCTTGGTCAGGATCGATTTGAAATCTATCATGGTTGCAGAGAAATCATACTCCATGTTTCGTTGTTCTTGTAGAATGTTGAACGACTATCCCAACTAAAATCTATCCACTCAACAAAAATTATTTCACACCACAGACTCATCTTGGTCAGGATCGATTTGAAATCTATCATGGTTTCAGAGAAATCAAAGTCCATGGTAAGTTGTTCTTGTAGAATGTTGAACGACTACCCCAACTAAAATCTATCCACTCAACAAAACTTATTTCACACCACAGACTCATCTTGGTCAGGATCGTTTTGAAATCTATCATGGTTTCAGAGAAATCATACTCCATGGTTCGTTGTTCTTGTAGAATGTTGAAAGACTACCCCTAACTAAAATCTATCCACTCAACAAAAATTATTTGAGAGAAATCATACTCCATGGTAAGTTGTTCTTGTAGAATGTTGAAAGACTACCCCAACTAAAATCTATCCACTCAACAAAAATTATTTCAGAGAAATCATACTCCATGGTAAGTTGTTCTTGTAGAATGTTGAACGACTACCCCAAATTAAATCTATCCACTCAACAAAAATTATTTCACACCACAGACTCATCTTGGTCAGGATCGATTTGAAATCTATCATGGTTTCAGAGACATCATAGTCCATGGTAAGTTGTTCTTGTAGAATGTTGAAAGACTACCCCTAACTAAAATCTATCCACTCAACAAAAATTATTTCACACCACAGACTCATCTTTGTCAGGATCGATTTGAAATCTATCATGGTTTCAGAGAAATCATACTCCATCTTAAGTTGTTCTTGTAGAATGTTGAACTACTATCCCAACTAAAATCTATCCGGTCAACAAAAATTATTTCAGAGAAATCATACTTCATGGTAAGTTGTTCTTGTAGAATGTTGAACGACTATCCCAACTAAAATCTATCCACTCAACAAAAATAATTTCAGAGAAATCATACTCCATGGTAAGTTGTTCTTGTAGAATGTTGAAAGACTACAACTAACTAAAATCTATCCACTCAACAAAAATTATTTCACACCACAGACTCATCTTGGTCAGGATCGATTTGAAATCTATCATGGTTTCAGAGAAATCATACTCCATGGTTCGTTGTTCTTGTAGAATGTTGAACGACTATCCCAACTACAATCTATCCACTCAACAAAAATTATTTCAGAGAAATCATACTCCATGGTTCGTTGTTCTTGTAGAATGTTGAACGACTATCCCAACTAAAATCTATCCACTCAACAAAAATTATTTCAGATAAATCATACTCCATGGTAAGTTGTTCTTGTAGAATGTTGAACGACTACCCCTAACTAAAATCTATCCACTCAACAAAAATTATTTCACACCACAGACTCATCTTGGTCAGGATCGATTTGAAATCTATCATGGTTTCAGAGAAATCATACTCCATGGTAAGTTGTTCTTGTAGAATGTTGAACGATTATCCCAACTAAAATCTATCTACTCAACAAAAATTATTTCAGAGAAATCATACTCCATGGTTCGTTGTTCTTGTAGAATGTTGAACGACTATCCCAACTAAAATCTATCCACTCAACAAAAATTCTTTCAGAGAAATCATAGTCCATGGTAAGTTGTTCTTGTAGAATGTCGAACGACTATCCCAACTAAAATCAATCCACTCAACAAAAATTATTTCACACCACAGACTCATCTTGGTCAGGATCGATTTGAAATCTATCATGGTTTCAGAGAAATCATACTCCATGGTTCGTTGTTCTTGTAGAATGTTGAACGACTATCCCAACTAAAATCTATCCACTCAACAAAAATTATTTCAGAGAAATCATACTCCGTGGTAAGTTGTTCTTGTAGAATGTTGAACGACTATCCCCACTAAAATTTATCCACTCAACAAAAATTATTTCACACCACAGACTCATCTTGGTCAGGATCGATTTGAAATCTATCATGGTTTCAGAGAAATCATAGTCCATGATAAGTTGTTCTTGTAGAATGTTGAACGACTATCCCAACTAAAATCTATCCACTCAACAAAAATTATTTCAGAGAAATCATACTCCATGGTAAGTTGTTCTTGTAGAATGTTGAACAACTACCCCAACTAAAATCTATCCACTCAACAAAAATTATTTCACACCACAGACTCATCTTGGTCAGAATCGATTTGAAATCTATCATGGTTTCAGAGAAATCATACTCCATGATTCGTTGTTCTTGTAGAATGTTGAACGACTACCCCAACTAAAATCTATCCACTCAACAAAAATTATTTCAGAGAAATCATACTCCGTGGTAAGTTGTTCTTGTAGAATGTTGAACGACTATCCCAACTAAAATCTATCCACTCAACAAAAATTATTTCACACCACAGACTCATCTTGGTCAGGATCGATTTGAAATCTATCATGGTTTCAGAGAAATCATAGTCCATGATAAGTTGTTCTTGTAGAATGTTGAACGACTATCCCAACTAAAATCTATCCACTCAACAAAAATTATTTCAGAGAAATCATACTCCATGGTAAGTTGTTCTTGTAGAATGTTGAAAGACTACCCCTAACTAAAATCTATCCACTCAACAAAAATTATTTCACACCACAGACTCATCTTGGTCAGGATCGATTTGAAATCTATCATGGTTTCAGAGAAATCATACTCCATGGTTCGTTGTTCTTGTAGAATGTTGGACGACTATCCCAACTACAATCTATCCACTCAACAAAAATTATTTCAGAGAAATCATACTCCATGGTTCGTTGTTCTTGTAGAATGTTGAACGACTATTCCAACTAAAATCTATCCACTCAACAAAAATTATTTCAGAGAAATCATACTCCATGGTAAGTTGTTCTTGTAGAATGTTGAACGACTACCCCTAACTAAAATCTATCCACTCAACAAAAATTATTTCACACCACAGACTCATCTTGGTCAGGATCGATTTGAAATCTATCATGGTTTCAGAGAAATCATACTCCATGGTAAGTTGTTCTTGTAGAATGTTGAACGATTATCCCAACTAAAATCTATCCACTCAACAAAAATTATTTTAGAGAAATCATACTCCATGGTTCGTTGTTCTTGTAGAATGTTGAACGACTATATACTCCATGGCAAGTTGTTCTTGTAGAATGTTGAACGACTATCCCAACTAAAATCTATCCACTCAACAAAAATTATTTCACACCACAGACTCATCTTGGTCAGGATCGATTTGAAATCTATCATGGTTTCAGAGAAATCATACTCCATGGTTCGTTGTTCTTGTAGAATGTTGAACGACTATCCCAACTAAAATCTATCCACTCAACAAAAATTATTTCAGAGAAATCATACGTTGTTCTTGTAGAATGTTGAACGACTACCCCAACTAAAATCTATCCACTCAACAAAAATTATTTCACACCACAGACTCATCTTGGTCAGGATCGATTTGAAATCTATCATTGTTTCAGAGAAATCATACTCCATGTTTCGTTGTTCTTGTAAAATGTTGAACGACTACCCCAACTAAAATCTATCCACTCAACAAAAATTATTTCACACCACAGACTCATCTTGGTCAGGATCGATTTGAAATCTATCATGGTTTCAGAGAAATCATACTCCATGGTAAGTTGTTCTTGTAGAATGTTGAACGACTATCTCAAATAAAATCTATCCACTCAACAAAAATTATTTCAGAGAAATCATACTCCATGATTCGTTGTTCTTGTAGAATGTTGAACGACTACCCCAACTAAAATCTATCCACTCAACAAAAATTATTTCACACCACAGACTCATCTTGGTCAGGATCGATTTGAAATCTATCATGGTTTCAGAGAAATCATACTCCATGGTTCGTTGTTCTTGTAGAATGCTGAACGACTACCCCAACTAAAATCTATCCACTCAACAAAAATTATTTCAGAGAAATGATAGTCCATGGTAAGTTGTTCTTGTAGAATGTTGAACGACTACCCCAACTAAAATCTATCCACTCAACAAAAATTATTTCACACCACAGACTCATCTTGGTCAGGATCGATTTGAAATCTATTATGGTTTCAGAGAAATCATGCTCCGTGGTTCGTTGTTCTTGTAAAATGTTGAACGACTACTCCAACTAAAATCTATCCACTCAACAAAAATTATTTCAGAGATATCATACTCCATGGTAAGTTGTTCTTGTAGAATGTTGAACGACTACCCCAACTAAAATCTATCCACTCAACAAAAATTATTTCACACCACAGACTCATCTTGGTCAGGATCGATTTGAAATCTATCATGGTTTCAGAGAAATCATACTCCATGGTTCGTTGTTCTTGTAGAATGTTGAACGACTACCCCAACTAAAATCTATCCACTCAACAAAAATTATTTCAGAGAAATGATAGTCCATGGTAAGTTGTTCTTGTAGAATATTGAACGACTACCCCAACTAAAATCTATCCACTCAACAAAAATTATTTCACACCACAGACTCATCTTGGTCAGGATCGATTTGAAATCTATTATGGTTTCAGAGAAATCATACTCCGTGGTTCGTTGTTCTTGTAAAATGTTGAACGACTACCCCAACTAAAATCTATCCACTCAACAAAAATTATTTCAGAGATATCATACTCCATGGTAAGTTGTTCTTGTAGAATGTTGAACGACTACCCCAACTAAAATCTATCCATTCAACAAAAATTATTTCACACCACAGACTCATCTTGGTCAGGATCGATTTGAAATCTATCATGGTTTCAGAGAAATCATACTCCATGGTTCGTTGTTCTTGTAGAATGTTGAACGACTATCCCAACTGAAATCTATCCACTCAACAAAAATTATTTCAGAGAAATCATAGTCCATGGTAAGTTGTTCTTGTAGAATGTTGAACGACTACCCCAACTAAAATCTATCCACTCAACAAAAATTATTTCACACCACAGACTCATCTTGGTCAGGATCGATTTGAAATCTATCATGGTTTCAGAGACATCATAGTCCATATTAAGTTGTTCTTGTAGAATGTTGAACGACTACCCCAACTAAAATCTATCCACTCAACAAAAAGTATTTCAGAGAAATCATACTCCATGGTAAGTTGTTCTTGTAGAATGTTGAACGACTACACCAACTAAAATCTATCCACTCAACAAAAATTATTTCACACCACAGACTCATCTTGGTCAGGATCGATTTGAAATCTATCATGGTTGCAGAGAAATCATACTCCATGGTTCGTTGTTCTTGTAGAATGTTGAACGACTATCCCAACTAAAATCTATCCACTCAACAAAAATTATTTCAGAGAAATCATAGTCCATGGTAAGTTGTTCTTGTAGAATGTTGAACGACTACCCCAACTAAAATCTATCCACTCAACAAAAATTATTTCAGAGAAATCATACTCCATGGTAAGTTGTTCTTGTAGAATGTTGAACGACTACCCCAACTAAAATCTATTCACTCAACAAAAATTATTTCAGAGAAATCATACTCCATGGTAAGTTGTTCTTGTAGAATGTTGAACGACTACCCCAACTAAAATCTATCCACTCAACAAAAATTATTTCAGAGAAATCATACTCCATGGTAAGTTGTTCTTGTAGAATGTTGAACGACTACCCCAACTAAAATCTATCCACTTAACAAAAATTATTTCAGAGAAATCATACTCCATGGTTCGTTGTTCTTGTAGAATGTTGAACGACTACCCCAACTAAAATCTATCCACTCAACAAAAATTATTTCAGAGAAATCATACTCCATGGTAAGTTGTTCTTGTAAAATGTTGAACGACTACCCTAACTAAAATCTATCCACTCAACAAAAATTATTTCAGAGAAATCATACTCCATGGTAAGTTGTTCTTGTAGAATGTTGAACGACTATCCCAACTAAAATCTATCCACTCAACAAAAATTATTTCAGAGAAATCATAGTCCATGGTAAGTTGTTCTTGTAGAATGTTGAACGACTACCCCAACTAAAATCTATCCACTCAACAAAAATTATTTCAGAGAAATCATACTCCATGGTAAGTTGTTCTTGTAGAATGTTGAACGACTATACCAACTAAAATCTATCCACTCAACAAAAATTATTTCAGAGAAATCATACTCCATGGTAAGTTGTTCTTGTAGAATGTTGAACGACTACCCCAACTAAAATCTATCCACTCAACAAAAATTATTTCACACCACAGACTCATCTTGGTCAGGATCGATTTGAAATCTATCATGGTTTCAGAGAAATCATAGTCCATGTTAAGTTGTTCTTGTAGAATGTTGAACGACTACCCCAACTAAAATCTATCCACTCAACAAAAATTATTTCACACCACAGACTCATCTTGGTCAGGATCGATTTGAAATCTATCATGGTTTCAGAGAAATCATAGTCCATGTTAAGTTGTTCTTGTAGAATGTTGAACGACTACCCCAACTAAAATCTATCCACTCAACAAAAATTATTTCACACCACAGACATATCTTGGTCAGGATCGATTTGAAATCTATCATGGTTTCAGAGAAATCATACTCCATGGTTCGTTGTTCTTGTAAAATGTTGAACGACTATCCCAACTAAAATCTATCCACTCAACAAAAATTATTTCACACCACAGACTCATCTTGGTCAGGATCGATTTGAAATCTATCATGGTTTCAGAGAAATCATACTCCATGCTTCGTTGTTCTTGTAGAATGTTGAACGACTATCCCAACTAAAATCTATCCACTCAACAAAAATTATTTCAGAGAAATCATACTCCATGGTTCGTTGTTCTTGTAGAATGTTGAACGACTATCCCAACTAAAATCTATCCACTCAACAAAAATTATTTCAGAGAAATCATAGTCCATGGTAATTTGTTCTTGTAGAATGTTGAACGACTACCCCAACTAAAATCTATCCACTCAACAAAAATTATTTCACACCACAGACTCATCTTGGTCAGGATCGATTTGAAATCTATCATGGTTTCAGAGAAATCATACTCCATTTTTCGTTGCTCTTGTAGAATGTTGAACGACTATCCCAACTAGAATCTATCCACTCAACAAAAATTATTTCAGAGAAATCATACTCCATGGTAAGTTGTTCTTGTAGAATGTTGAACGACTACCCCAACTAAAATCTATCCACTCAACAAAAATTATTTCACACCACAGACTCATCTTGGTCAGGATCGATTTGAAATCTGTCATGGTTTCAGAGAAATCATACTCCATGGTAAGTTGTTCTTGTAGAATGTTGAACGACTACCCCAACTAAAATCTATCCACTCAACAAAAATTATTTCACACCACAGATCGGTTTGGAATCTATCATGGTTTCAGAGAAATCATACTCCATGATTCGTTGTTCTTGTAGAATGTTGAGCGACTATACCAACTAAAATCTATCCACTCAACAAAAATTATTTCACACCACAGACTCATCTTGGTCAGGATCGATTTGAAATCTATCATGGTTTCAGAGAAATCATACTCCATGGTAAGTTGTTCTTGTAGAATGTTGAACGACTACCCCAACTAAAATCTATCCACTCAACAAAAATTATTTCACACCACAGACTCAACTTGGTCAGGATCGATTTGAAATCTATCATGGTTTCAGAGAAATCATAGTCCATGGTAAGTTGTTCTTGTAGAATGTTGAACGACTACCCCAACTAAAATCTATCCACTCAACAAAAATTATTTCACACCACAGACTCATCTTGGTCAGGATCGATTTGAAATCTATCATGTTTTCAGAGAATGTTGAACGACTACCCCAACTAAAATCTATCCACTCAACAAAAATTATTTCACACCACAGACTCATCTTGGTCAGGATCGATTTGAAATCTATCATGGTTTCAGAGAAATCATACTCCATGGTTCGTTGTTCTTGTAAAATGTTGAACGACTACCCCAACTAAAATCTATCCACTCAACAAAAATTATTTCAGAGATATCATACTCCATGGTAAGTTGTTCTTGTAGAATGTTGAACGACTACCCCAACTAAAATCTATCCACTCAACAAAAATTATTTCACACCACAGACTCATCTTGGTCAGGATCGATTTGAAATCTATCATGGTTTCAGAGAAATCATACTCCATGGTTCGTTGTTCTTGTAAAATGTTGAACGACTACCCCAACTAAAATCTATCCACTCAACAAAAATTATTTCAGAGAAATCATACTCCATGGTTCGTTGTTCTTGTAGAAAGTTGAACGACTATCCCAACTAAAATCTATCCACTCAACAAAAATTATTTCAGAGAAATCATACTCCATGGTTCGTTGTTCTTGTAGAAAGTCGAACGACTATCCCAACTAAAATCTATCCACTCAACAAAAATTATTTCAGAGAAATCATACTCCATGGTAAGTTGTTCTTGTAGAATGTTGAACGACTACCCCAACTAAAATCTATCCACTCAACAAAAATTATTTCACACCACAGACTCATCTTGGTCAGGATCGAGTTGAAATCTATCATGGTTTCAGAGAAATCATACTCCATGGTTCGTTGTTCTTGTAAAATGTTGAACGACTACCCCAACTAAAATCTATCCCCTCAACAAAAATTATTTCAGAGATATCATACTCCATGGTAAGTTGTTCTTGTAGAATGTTGAACGACTACCCCAACTAAAATCTATCCACTCAACAAAAATTATTTCACACCACAGACTCATCTTGGTCAGGATCGATTTGAAATCTATCATGGTTTCAGAGAAATCATACTCCATGGTTCGTTGTTCTTGTAAAATGTTGAACGACTACCCCAACTAAAATCTATCCACTCAACAAAAATTATTTCAGAGAAATCATACTCCATGGTTCGTTGTTCTTGTAGAAAGTTGAACGACTATCCCAACTAAAATCTATCCACTCAACAAAAATTATTTCAGAGAAATCATGCTCCATGGTTCGTTGTTCTTGTAGAAAGTTGAACGACTATCCCAACTAAAATCTATCCACTCAACAAAAATTATTTCAGAGAAATCATACTCCATGGTAAGTTGTTCTTGTAGAATGTTGAACGACTACCCCAACTAAAATCTATCCACTCAACAAAAATTATTTCACACCACAGACTCATCTTGGTCAGGATCGATTTGAAATCTATCATGGTTTCAGAGAAATCATACTCCATGGTTCGTTGTTCTTGTAAAATGTTGAACGACTACCCCAACTAAAATCTATCCACTCAACAAAAATTATTTCAGAGATATCATACTCCATGGTAAGTTGTTCTTGTAGAATGTTGAACGACTACCCCAACTAAAATCTATCCACTCAACAAAAATTATTTCACACCACAGACTCATCTTGGTCAGGATCGATTTGAAATCTATCATGGTTTCAGAGAAATCATATTCCATTTTTCGTTGCTCTTGTAGAATGTTGAACGACTATCCCAACTAGAATCTATCCACTCAACAAAAATTATTTCAGAGAAATCATACTCCATGGTAAGTTGTTCTTGTAGAATGTTGAACGACTACCCCAACTAAAAGCTATCCACTCAACAAAAATTATTTCACACCACAGACTCATCTTGGTCAGGATCGATTTGAAATCTGTCATGGTTTCAGAGAAATCATACTCCATGGTAAGTTGTTCTTGTAGAATGTTGAACGACTACCCCAACTAAAATCTATCCACTCAACAAAAATTATTTCACACCACAGACTCATCTTGGTCAGGATCGATTTGAAATCTATCATGTTTTCAGAGAATGTTGAACGACCACCCCAACTAAAATCTATCCACTCAACAAAAATTATTTCACACCACAGACTCAACTTGGTCAGGATCGATTTGAAATCTATCATGGTTTCAGAGAAATCATAGTCCATGGTAAGTTGTTCTTGTAGAATGTTGAACGACTACCCCAACTAAAATCTATCCACTCAACAAAAATTATTTCACACCACAGACTCATCTTGGTCAGGATCGATTTGAAATCTATCATGTTTTCAGAGAATGTTGAACGACTACCCCAACTAAAATCTATCCACTCAACAAAAATTATTTCACACCACAGACTCATCTTGGTCAGGATCGATTTGAAATCTATCATGGTTTCAGAGAAATCATACTCCATGGTTCGTTGTTCTTGTAAAATGTTGAACGACTACCCCAACTAAAATCTATCCACTCAACAAAAATTATTTCAGACATATCATACTCCATGGTAAGTTGTTCTTGTAGAATGTTGAACGACTACCCCAACTAAAATCTATCCACTCAACAAAAATTATTTCACACCACAGACTCATCTTGGTCAGGATCGATTTGAAATCTATCATGGTTTCAGAGAAATCATACTCCATGGTTCGTTGTTCTTGTAAAATGTTGAACGACTACCCCAACTAAAATCTATCCACTCAACAAAAATTATTTCAGAGAAATCATACTCCATGGTTCGTTGTTCTTGTAGAAAGTTGAACGAATATCCCAACTAAAATCTATCCACTCAACAAAAATTATTTCAGAGAAATCATACTCCATGGTTCGTTGTTCTTGTAGAAAGTTGAACGACTATCCCAACTAAAATCTAACCACTCAACAAAAATTATTTCAGAGAAATCATACTCCATGGTAAGTTGTTCTTGTAGAATGTTGAACGACTACCCCAACTAAAATCTATCCACTCAACAAAAATTATTTCACACCACAGACTCATCTTGGTCAGGATCGATTTGAAATCTATCATGGTTTCAGAGAAATCATACTCCATGGTTCGTTGTTCTTGTAAAATGTTGAACGACTACCCCAACTAAAATCTATCCACTCAACAAAAATTATTTCAGAGATTTCATACTCCATGGTAAGTTGTTCTTGTAGAATGTTGAACGACTACCCCAACTAAAATCTATCCACTCAACAAAAATTATTTCACACCACAGACTCATCTTGGTCAGGATCGATTTGAAATCTATCATGGTTTCAGAGAAATCATACTCCATGGTTCGTTGTTCTTGTAAAATGTTGAACGACTACCCCAACTAAAATCTATCCACTCAACAAAAATTATTTCAGAGAAATCATACTCCATGGTTCGTTGTTCTTGTAGAAAGTTGAACGACTATCCCAACTAAAATTTATCCACTCAACAAAAATTATTTCAGAGAAATCATACTCCATGGTTCGTTGTTCTTGTAGAAAGTTGAACGACTATCCCAACTAAAATCTATCCACTCAACAAAAATTATTTAAGAGAAATCATACTCCATGGTAAGTTGTTCTTGTAGAATGTTGAACGACTACCCCAACTAAAATCTATCCACTCAACAAAAATTATTTCACACCACAGACTCATCTTGGTCAGGATCGATTTGAAATCTATCATGGTTTCAGAGAAATCATACTCCATGGTTCGTTGTTCTTGTAAAATGTTGAACGACTACCCCAACTAAAATCTATCCACTCAACAAAAATTATTTCAGAGATATCATACTCCATGGTAAGTTGTTCTTGTAGAATGTTGAACGACTACCCCAACTAAAATCTATCCACTCAACAAAAATTATTTCACACCACAGACTCATCTTGGTCAGGATCGATTTGAAATCTATCATGGTTTCAGAGAAATCATACTCCATGGTTCGTTGTTCTTGTAGAATGTTGAACGACTATCCCAACTAAAATCTATCCACTCAACAAAAATTATTTCAGAGAAATCATACTCCATGGTTCGTTGTTCTTGTAGAATGTTGAACGAATATCCCAACTAAAATCTATCCACTCAACAAAAATTATTTCAGAGAAATCATAGTCCATGGTAAGTTGTTCTTGTAGAATGTTGAACGACTACCCCAACTAAAATCTATCCGCTCAACAAAAATTATTTCACACCACAGACTCATCTTGGTCAGGATCGATTTGAAATCTATCATGGTTTCAGAGAAATCATACTCCATTTTTCGTTGTTCTTGTAGAATGTTGAACGACTATCCCAACTAGAATCTATCCACTCAACAAAAATTATTTCAGAGAAATCATACTCCATGGTATGTTGTTCTTGTAGAATGTTGAACGACTACCCCAACTAAAATCTATCCACTCAACAAAAATCATTTCACACCACAGACTCATCTTGGTCAGGATCGATTTGAAATCTATCATGGTTTCAGAGAAATCATACTCCTTGGTAAGTTGTTCTTGTAGAATGTTGAACGACTACCCCAACTAAAATCTATCCACTCAACAAAAATTATTTCACACCACAGACTCATCTTGGTCAGGATCGATTTGAAATCTATCATGGTTTCAGAGAAATCATACTCCATGATTCGTTGTTCTTGTAGAATGTTGAGCGACTATCCCAACTAAAATCTATCCACTCAACAAAAATTATTTCACACCACAGACTCATCTTGGTCAGGATCGATTTGAAATCTATCATGGTTTCAGAGAAATCATACTCCATGGTAAGTTGTTCTTGTAGAATGTTGAACGACTACCCCAACTAAAATCTATCCACTCAACAAAAATTATTTCACACCACAGACTCAACTTGGTCAGGATCGATTTGAAATCTATCATGGTTTCAGAGAAATCATAGTCAATGGTAAGTTGTTCTTGTAGAATGTTGAACGACTACCCCAACTAAAATCTATCCACTCAACAAAAATTATTTCACACCACAGACTCATCTTGGTCAGGATCGATTTGAAATCTATCATGTTTTCAGAGAAATCATACTCCATGGTTCGTTGTTCTTGTCGAATGTTGAGCGACTATCCCAACTAAAATCTGTCCACTCAACAAAAATTATTTCACACCACAGACTCATCTTGGTCAGGATCGATTTGAAATCTATCATGGTTTCAGAGAAATCATAATCCATGGTAAGTTGTTCTTGTAGAATGTTGAACGACTACCCCAACTAAAATCTATCCACTCAACAAAAATTATTTCACACCACAGACTCATCTTGGTCAGGATCGATTTGAAATCTATCATGGTTTCAGAGAAATCATACTCCATGGTAAGTTGTTCTTGTAGAATGTTGAACGACTACCCCAACTAAAATCTATCCACTCAACAAAAATTATTTCACACCACAGACTCATCTTGGTCAGGATCGATTTGAAATCTATTATGGTTTCAGAGAAATCATACTCCATGGTTCGTTGTTCTTGTAGAAAGTTGAACGACTATCCCAACTAAAATCTATCCACTCAACAAAAATTATTTCAGAGAAATCATACTCCATGGTAAGTTGTTCTTGTAGAATGTTGAACGACTATCCCAACTAAAATCTATCCACTCAACAAAAATTATTTCAGAGAAATCATACTCCATGGTAAGTTGTTCTTGTAGAATGTTGAACGACTACCCCAACTAAAATCTATCCACTCAACAAAAATTATTTCACACCACAGACTCATCTTGGTCAGGATCGATTTGAAATCTATCATGGTTTCAGAGAAATCATACTCCATGGTTCGTTGTTCTTGTAAAATGTTGAACGACTACCCCAACTAAAATCTATCCACTCAACAAAAATTATTTCAGAGATATCATACTCCATGGTAAGTTGTTCTTGTAGAATGTTGAACGACTATCCCAACTAAAATCTATCCACTCAACAAAAATTATTTCAGAGAAATCATACTCCATGGTAAGTTGTTCTTGTAGAATGTTGAACGACTACCCCAACTAAAATCTATCCACTCAACAAAAATTATTTCACACCACAGACTCATCTTGGTCAGGATCGATTTGAAATCTATCATGGTTTCAGAGAAATCATACTCCATGGTTCGTTGTTCTTGTAAAATGTTGAACGACTACCCCAACTAAAATCTATCCACTCAACAAAAATTATTTCAGAGATATCATACTCCATGGTAAGTTGTTCTTGTAGAATGTTGAACGACTACCCCAACTAAAATCTATCCACTCAACAAAAATTATTTCACACCACAGACTCATCTTGGTCAGGATCGATTTGAAATCTATCATTGTTTCAGAGAAATCATACTCCATGGTTCGTTGTTCTTGTAAAATGTTGAACGACTACCCCAACTAAAATCTATCCACTCAACAAAAATTATTTCAGAGAAATCATACTCCATGGTTCGTTGTTCTTGTAGAATGTTGAACGACTACCCCAACTAAAATCTATGAACTCAACAAAAATTATTTCACACCGCAGACTCATCTTGGTCAGGATCGATTTGAAATCTATCATGGTTTCAGAGAAATCATACTCCATGGTTCGTTGTTCTTGTAAAATGTTGAACGACTACCCCAACTAAAATCTATCCACTCAACAAAAATTATTTCAGAGATATCATACTCCATGGTAAGTTGTTCTTGTAGAATGTTGAACGACTACCCCAACTAAAATCTATCCACTCAACAAAAATTATTTCACACCACAGACTCATCTTGGTCAGGATCGATTTGAAATCTATCATGGTTTCAGAGAAATCATACTCCATGGTTCGTTGTTCTTGTAAAATGTTGAACGACTACCCCAACTAAAATCTATCCACTCAACAAAAATTATTTCAGAGAAATCATACTCCATGGTTAGTTGTTCTTGTAGAAAGTTGAACGACTATCCCAACTAAAATCTATCCACTCAACAAAAATTATTTCAGAGAAATCATACTCCATGGTTCGTTGTTCTTGTAGAAAGTTGAACGACTATCCCAACTAAAATCTATCCACTCAACAAAAATTATTTCAGAGAAATCATACTCCATGGTAAGTTGTTCTTGTAGAATGTTGAACGACTACCCCAACTAAAATCTATCCACTCAACAAAAATTATTTCACACCACAGACTCATCTTGGTCAGGATCGATTTGAAATCTATCATGGTTTCAGAGAAATCATACTCCATGGTTCGTTGTTCTTGTAAAATGTTGAACGACTACCCCAACTAAAATCTATCCACTCAACAAAAATTATTTCAGAGATATCATACTCCATGGTAAGTTGTTCTTGTAGAATGTTGAACGACTACCCCAACTAAAATCTATCCACTCAACAAAAATTATTTCACACCACAGACTCATCTTGGTCAGGATCGATTTGAAATCTATCATGGTTTCAGAGAAATCATACTCCATGGTTCGTTGTTCTTGTAGAATGTTGAACGACTATCCCAACTAAAATCTATCCACTCAACAAAAATTATTTCAGAGAAATCATACTCCATGGTTCGTTGTTCTTGTAGAATGTTGAACGAATATCCCAACTAAAATCTATCCACTCAACAAAAATTATTTCAGAGAAATCATAGTCCATGGTAAGCTGTTCTTGTAGAATGTTGAACGACTACCCCAACTAAAATCTATCCACTCAACAAAAATTATTTCACACCACAGACTCATCTTGGTCAGGATCGATTTGAAATCTATCATGGTTTCAGAGAAATCATACTCCATTTTTCGTTGTTCTTGTAGAATGTTGAACGACTATCCCAACTAGAATCTATCCACTCAACAAAAATTATTTCAGAGAAATCATACTCCATGGTATGTTGTTCTTGTAGAATGTTGAACGACTACCCCAACTAAAATCTATTGACTCAACAAAAATCATTTCACACCACAGACTCATCTTGGTCAGGATCGATTTGAAATCTATCATGGTTTCAGAGAAATCATACTCCATGGTTCGTTGTTCTTGTAGAATGTTGAACGACTATCCCGACTAAAATCTATCCACTCAACAAAAATTATTTCACACCACAGACTCATCTTGGTCAGGATCGATTTGAAATCTATCATGGTTTCAGAGAAATCATACTCCATGATTCGTTGTTCTTGTAGAATGTTGAGCGACTATCCCAACTAAAATCTATCCACTCAACAAAAATTATTTCACACCACAGACTCATCTTGGTCAGGATCGATTTGAAATCTATCATGGTTTCAGAGAAATCATACTCCATGGTAAGTTGTTCTTGTAGAATGTTGAACGACTACCCCAACTAAAATCTATCCACTCAACAAAAATTATTTCACACCACAGACTCAACTTGGTCAGGATCGATTTGAAATCTATCATGGTTTCAGAGAAATCATAGTCAATGGTAAGTTGTTCTTGTAGAATGTTGAACGACTACCCCAACTAAAATCTATTGACTCAACAAAAATCATTTCACACCACAGACTCATCTTGGTCAGGATCGATTTGAAATCTATCATGTTTTCAGAGAAATCATACTCCATGGTTCGTTGTTCTTGTCGAATGTTGAGCGACTATCCCAACTAAAATCTGTCCACTCAACAAAAATTATTTCACACCACAGACTCATCTTGGTCAGGATCGATTTGAAATCTATCATGGTTTCAGAGAAATCATACTCCATGGTAAGTTGTTCTTGTAGAATGTTGAACGACTACCCCAACTAAAATCTATCCACTCAACAAAAATTATTTCACACCACAGACTCATCTTGGTCAGGATCGATTTGAAATCTATCATGGTTTCAGAGAAATCATACTCCATGGTAAGTTGTTCTTGTAGAATGTTGAACGACTACCCCAACTAAAATCTATCCACTCAACAAAAATTATTTCACACCACAGACTCATCTTGGTCAGGATCGATTTGAAATCTATTATGGTTTCAGAGAAATCATACTCCATGGTTCATTGTTCTTGTAGAAAGTTGAACGACTATCCCAACTAAAATCTATCCACTCAACAAAAATTATTTCAGAGAAATCATACTCCATGGTAAGTTGTTCTTGTAGAATGTTGAACGACTATCCCAATTAAAATCTATCCACTCAACAAAAATTATTTCAGAGAAATCATACTCCATGGTAAGTTGTTCTTGTAGATTGTTGAACGACTACCCCAACTAAAATCTATCCACTCAACAAAAATTATTTCACACCACAGACTCATCTTGGTCAGGATCGATTTGAAATCTATCATGGTTTCAGAGAAATCATACTCCATGGTTCGTTGTTCTTGTAAAATGTTGAACGACTACCCCAACTAAAATCTATCCACTCAACAAAAATTATTTCAGAGATATCATACTCCATGGTAAGTTGTTCTTGTAGAATGTTGAACGACTGTCCCAACTAAAATCTATCCACTCAACAAAAATTATTTCAGAGAAATCATACTCCATGGTAAGTTGTTCTTGTAGAATGTTGAACGACTACCAGAACTAAAATCTATCCACTCAACAAAAATTATTTCACACCACAGACTCATCTTGGTCAGGATCGATTTGAAATCTATCATGGTTTCAGACAAATCATACTCCATGGTTCGTTGTTCTTGTAAAATGTTGAACGACTACCCCAACTAATATCTATCCACTCAACAAAAATTATTTCAGAGATATCATACTCCATGGTAAGTTGTTCTTGTAGAATGTTGAACGACTACCCCAACCAAAATCTATCCACTCAACAAAAATTATTTCACACCACAGACTCATCTTGGTCAGGATCGATTTGAAATCTATCATGGTTTCAGAGAAATCATACTCCATGGTTCGTTGTTCTTGTAAAATGTTGAACGACTACCCCAACTAAAATCTATCCACTCAACAAAAATTATTTCAGAGAAATCATACTCCATGGTTCGTTATTCTTGTAGAAAGTTGAACGACTATCCCAACTAAAATCTATCCACTCAACAAAAATTATTTCAGAGAAATCATACTCCATGGTAAGTTGTTCTTGTAGAATGTTGAACGACTACCCCAACTAAAATCTATCCACTCAAGAAAAATTATTTCACACCACAGACTCATCTTGGTCAGGATCGATTTGAAATCTATCATGGTTTCAGAGAAATCATACTCCATGGTTCGTTGTTCTTGTAGAAAGTTTAACGACTATCCCAACTAAAATCTATCCACTCAACAAAAATTATTTCAGAGAAATCATACTCCATGGTAAGTTGTTCTTGTAGAATGTTGAACGACTATCCCAACTAAAATCTATCCACTCAACAAAAATTATTTCAGAGAAATCATACTCCATGGTAAGTTGTTCTTGTAGAATGTTGAACGACTACCCCAATTAAAATCTATCCACTCAACAAAAATTATTTCACACCACAGACTCATCTTGGTCAGGATCGATTTGAAATCCATCATGGTTTCAGAGAAATCATACTCGATGGTTCGTTGTTCTTGTAAAATGTTGAACGACTACCCCAACTAAAATCTATCCACTCAACAAAAATTATATCAGAGATATCATACTCCATGGTAAGTTGTTCTTGTAGAATGTTGAACGACTACCCCAACTAAAATCTATTATTTCAGAGAAATCATACTCCATGGTAAGTTGTTCTTGTAGAATGTTGAACGACTACCCCAACTAAAATCTATCCACTCAACAAAAATTATTTCATACCACAGACTCATCTTGGTCAGGATCGATTTGAAATCTATCATGGTTTCAGAGAAATCATACTCCATGGTTCGTTGTTCTTGTAGAATGTTGAACGACTACCCCAACTAAAATCTATCCACTCAACAAAAATTATTTCAGAGAAATCATACTCCATGGTTCATTGTTCTTGTAGAATGTTGGACGACTACCCCAACTAAAATCTATCCACTCAACAAAAATTATTTCACACCACAGACTCATCTTGGTCAGGATCGATTTGAAATCTATCATGGTTTCAGAGAAATCATACTCCATGGTAAGTTGTTCTTGTAGAATGGTGAACGACTATCCCAACTAAAATCTATCCACTCAACAAAAATTATTTCAGAGAAATCATACTCCATGGTTCGTTGTTCTTGTAGAATGTTGAACGACTACCCCAACTAAAATCTATCCACTCAAGAAAAATTATTTCACACCACAGACTCATCTTGGTCAGGATCGATTTGAAATCTATCATGGTTTCAGAGAAATCATACTCCATGGTTCGTTGTTCTTGTAGAATGTTGAACGACTATCCCAACTAAAATCTATCCACTCAACAAAAATTATTTCAGAGAAATCATACTCCATGATTCGTTGTTCTTGTAGAATGTTGAACGACTACCCCAACTAAAATCTATCCACTCAACAAAAATTATTTCACACCACAGACTCATCTTGGTCAGGATGGATTTGAAATCTATCATGGTTTCAGAGAAATCATAGTCCATGGTAAGTTGTTCTTGTAGAATGTTGAACGACTACCCCAACTAAAATCTATCCACTCAACAAAATCTATCCAGACTCATCTTGGTCAGGATCGATTTGAAATCTATCATGGTTTCAGACAAATCATACTCCATGGTTCGTTGTTCTTGTAGAATGTTGAACGACTATCCCAACTAAAATCTATCCACTCAACAAAAATTATTTCAGAGAAATCATACTCCATGGTAAGTTGTTCATGTAGAATGTTGAACGACTACCCCAACTAAAATCTATCCACTCAACAAAAATTATTTGACACCACAGACTCATCTTGGTCAGGATCGATTTGAAATCTATCATGGTTTCAGAGAAATCATACTCCATGGTTCGTTGTTCTTGTAAAATGTTGAACGACTACCCCAACTAAAATCTATCCACTCAACAAAAATTATTTCACACCACAGACTCATCTTGGTCAGGATCGATTTGAAATCTATCATGGTTTCAGAGAAATCCTACTCCATGGTTCGTTGTTCTTGTAGAATGTTGAACGACTATCCCGACTAAAATCTATCCACTCAACAAAAATTATTTCACACCACAGACTCATCTTGGTCAGGATCGATTTGAAATATATCATGGTTTCAGAGAAATCATACTCCATGGTAAGTTGTTCTTGTAGAATGTTGAACGACTACCCCAACTAAAATCTATCCACTCAACAAAAATTATTTCACACCACAGACTCATCTTGGTCAGGATTGATTTGAAATCTATCATGGTTTCAGAGAAATCATACTCCATGGCTCGTTGTTCTTGTAGAATGTTGAACGATTATCCCAACTAAAATCTATCCACTCAACAAAAATTGTTTCAGAGAAATCATACTCGATGGTAAGTTGTTCTTGTAGAATGTTGAACGACTATCCCAACTAAAATCTATCCACTCAACAAAAATTATTTCACACCATAGACTCATCTTGGTCAGGATCGATTTGAAATCTATCATGGTTGCAGAGAAATCATACTCCATGGTAAGTTGTTCTTGTAGAATGTTGAACGACTATCCCAACTAAAATCTATCCACTCAACAAAAATTATTTCAGAGAAATCATACTCCATGGTTCGTTGTTCTTGTAAAATGTTGAACGATTACCCCAACTAAAATCTATCCACTCAACAAAAATTATTTCAGAGAAATCATAGTCCATGGTTCGTTGTTCTTGTAGAATGTTGAACGACTACCCCAACTAAAATCTATCCACTCAACAAAAATTATTTCACACCACAGACTCATCTTGGTCAGGATCGATTTGAAATCTATCATGGTTTCAGAGAAATCATACTCCATGGTTCGTTGTTCTTGTAAAATGTTGAACGACTACCCAACTAAAATCTATCCACTCAACAAAAATTATTTCAGAGATATCATACTCCATGGTAAGTTGTTCTTGTAGAATGTTGAACGACTACCCCAACTAAAATCTATCCACTCAACAAAAATTATTTCACACCACAGACTCATCTTGGTCAGGATCGATTTGAAATCTATCATGGTTTCAGAGAAATCATACTCCATGGTTCGTTGTTCTTGTAAAATGTTGAACGACTACCCCAACTAAAATCTATCCACTCAACAAAAATTATTTCAGAGAAATCATACTCCATGGTTCGTTGTTCTTGTAGAAAGTTGAACGACTATCCCAACTAAAATCTATCCACTCAACAAAAATTATTTCAGAGAAATCATACTCCATGGTAAGTTGTTCTTGTAGAATGTTGAACGACTACCCCAACTAAAATCTATCCACTCAACAAAAATTATTTCACACCACAGACTCACCTTGGTCAGGATCGATTTGAAATCTATCATGGTTTCAGAGAAATCATACTCCATGGTAAGTTGTTCTTGTAGAATGTTGAACGACTACCCCAACTAAAAT